>QXTE01000305.1:1020469-1079813 GCA_003942145.1 Platysternon megacephalum
AGGCATTGCAAGGGTGCATCCCTGCAAAGCCACCCCCACCCCTTCCAGGCATTGCAAGGGTGCATCCCTGCAAAGCCACCCCCCCCCCCTTTCCAGGCATTGCAAGGGTGCATCCCTGCAAAGCCACAATCAGAGTCGGTCTTCTAAATGTATATAACTCACTTCAAAATTCTACACACACCAGGCAGAATGCAGGGGCTGATGGAGTGGGAGAAAAGGGGACCATGAAGGAAACCAGTTAGACAATTGCTTATCTGGTGTGGATAAAGCAACAGGAATCCTGCCAGATAGAAAAATCAGTAACAGCTGTTTGCTCATAACTGATATTTACCTCTTATGTTTGTTTTCCCTCACAGTCTTGTTTATAAGTATTTGTAATTGTGTTATATTAATGTTGTGGTTTTTAAAGTGTTATTATTATTAATTTTTGGCTTAGCAGGGAAGAGGTGGTAGTGGGGACTCTGCCTTTAAGCACAGAAAAATTGAGGGGGTGCAGGAGGCAAGGATGTATCAGCATATGTACATTATATGTGATTATACTGTAACCCTTCTGACCGTCAGAGTTGGCAGCAACAAGGGCCGGGTTCAGTATCTAGGGGTTCCGTTTCAATAACACAACGCAAAACCGGCTCAAGCTCCCACCCAGTGACCTGGGACAATTACATACCACCCCACTGGGCGCCTCTAAGAGGCAATACTTCCCCTCTCGCAAGCACGGAGTCCGAGTGTAGCAAAAGCCTTTTAATAAAGGAGGGAAACATTGCGGCATTATATAGGGGAAACACCACAAACAGGATTCATAACACAAGCCCTGAGCAAATGACCCACCCCCAAGTAAGTTTGGCAGTGTCCTTTTCCCCTCAGGGTCTTAAGTCCAGCAACCCAACAGTCACCCCACCTACAGTTTCTGACCTTGGTCAGTGCAGCCCCCAGAGTTCAGAAGTTCATCTGCAGAGTTTACCTCACAGCCTGGGTGGAAGTGGAGGGAGGTATGGGGGACATCTTACATGCTCCGCCACGGGGTTCTACTACAGTCTTCACTGAAAGCTGCTCCTCCCCACCAGCCATCCTGCTAGCCGCTCACCAGCCCGCAGGCCGCCCCACCTCTCTCAGTAATTTCAGCTTGTAGTAGGGGAGCCTCAGTGCTGGTGCACCATTAGCCCAAAGTAGGTCTAATGCTTAGACCTGGGCATCATGATTTCAGCTCTGTAGCATGTAACAAGACTCCTAAAGGAGTCAAAATTAGCTGTGTTAATTACACAGTGGAGAGGGGGTCATCAAAGTGGTGTTTAGAGCTCTTAGAAGCGGTCTACACTAACAGGTACAATACCTGTCCCCAACTTCTTGCCATTCACTGGGTTTTGGAACCCATGTCCCTTGCCTAGCGAGTGCTGCTTAGTTGAGGGTGAGTCCCTCAGTCATAAAATGCCAAGTACAGTTCTACTGTCCTTGATTCACATAACCAGGATAACAACCCTTTATTACAACCTCCTGCGCTAATAACAAAGAGACTGGGGATTCCACAGCACCCAAAGTGACCATTTGGGCAGGCAGTCCATCATGTTAGGCAGGGTGGGTGTGCCTATGCAAACGAGATCAGCCCCTGAAGTCCTTTTCCACAGCTCATCACCAGATGTCAGGGTAGAGCTCATTCTGACTCTACTTACATCTCATAACCTGCAAAGTTGGGGCCAGAGGAGTGGAAGACATAATGGAGCATATAGACCTCAGAAAAGTTGGGGGGAAGTTAACTGCTCAGTAGCAAATGTCTCTGCCTTTGAGGGCTGAATTTCCCAGAGATTGAGTCTAGGTAACACACCGTGAAGCTCTTGTTGCTATGCACAGCCAGTTTGAATCAGACATTGAATAAAGCTAGGGTGACCAGACAGCAAATGTGAAAAATCAGGACAGAGGGTGGGGGGTAATAGATGCCTATATAAGAAAGAGACACAAAAATCGGGACTGTCCTTATAAAATCAGGACATCTGGTCACCCTAAATAAAGCAGAGCTCTTGCAAGCATCTTAAGCATTGTATAATCGCTGGACACCACAGAGGTCACCGGTCTCGTAGGTCAAAACACCTGGGATCTCTTCCCAGCTCTGCCACTGAGCTGCTATATAATTGTGGACAAATCATGTAGGTCAAAAGTAGTCATTGGTTCAGGATGCCTCAGTTTTGAGGCCTCTTGGTTTGCTTTTAAAAACCACTGAGCATCCCAATCTCCAGCTGAAGTCAGTGGGAGCGGTGGGGGCTCTGCACCTCTGAAGCACAACCCCACATATTTTCAGCTTGGACACCCACAGCCAGTGACTCTTTTGAAGTGTTGGATTTTGGTGTCTAAACTGGGACGTCCAAATTCAGCAGAACCATGACATTTTGGCCTTAGCCTTTCTGTGCCTCAGTTACCCCCTCTTTAAAGTTGGGACAGTAATACTCCCATACCTCACCAGGCTCTTGGGAGGGTGAATTTCTTCGTGTTTGTGAGGTGCTCAGATACAACAGTGATGAGTGCCGCAGAAAACATAGCGACCTCCTGGATCCCATTGGAAACAAGTCTCCTTAATGCACAACACTGATTCATCTCCACGGCAGGACCATTCTGTGCACTGAATGAGGCGTGTGAACCCTGCTGCCGTGCACAAGTAGTTCCCTTAGTGCACGTTGAGCTGCCTGCTTTGAAACGGGAGCAGATCAAAGCGCACCAGGGAACTTCCAGCGTGCGGCAGCAGGCTAGTGCGAGATAGACACCCCAGCTTGCTGTGCACTAACGGTTCATCTAGACAAGCCACAAAGCCTCATGATCCTGTATGGCACTGGCAGACCCCTCTTCCTGGGCAGAGCCCTGCTGATTTCAGTGGGGTTCTGCGTGGGTCCAGGTAGCTGCCCGCGTAGACAAGTTGCAGGATCAAGGCTTATTGTGGGCCTTGCTGACACACTAAATGCAGGAACTTGATCCCAAGGCCAAAATGCAGTGATTACTATAGCCCCAAAGCAGTGGGTTAATGAAGCTCAGCACCCATGGGTGGCTCTATGTATTTTGCCGCCCCAAGCACAGCAGTCAGGCAGCTTTCGGTGGCGCGCCTGTGGGAGGTCCGCCGGTCCCACGCCTTCGGCGTACCCACCCCCGAATTGCCGCCGAAACCGCGGGACCGGCGGACCTCCCACAGGCATGCTGCCGAAGGCAGCCTGATTGCCGCCCTCATGGCGACTGGCAGGCCGCCCCCCGCGGCTTGCCGCCCCAGGCACGCACTTGGTGCGCTGGTGCCTGGAGCCGCCCCTGTCAGCACCGAAGGAAGAGCGGACTAGTGGCTCGGGTACAAGCCGGATCGGCGGGTAGTGATCGATTCCCGAGCGCTCTCCCGTCGACTCCCGTACTCCACCGGAGCGAGAGTCGCAGGCGGAGCCGACGGGGGAGCGGCAGCAGTCGACTCACCGCGGTGAAGACACCATGGTAAGTCGATCTAAGTACGTTGACTTCAGCTACGTTATTCACATAGCTGAAGTTGTGTAACTTAGATTGATCCCCCCCAGTGTAGACCAGGGCTGAGACTTGGAAAACCCAAATTCAGTTCCCTACTCTACCACGAGATTCCACTGTGACCGTGGGTATGTCTGCACTGCAGTTGGGAGGGGAGTGACTGCAGCATGTACACATATTCCCTAGCTAGCTTGGACACTAGTAGCAATGAAGCTGCTTAAAGCAGTGTTTTCCCCAGGAATTGAAATTAGGGGGGGTGTTCGAATTTACAAGGGGGGTGTCAGGGCTGATGAGGGGTGAGACCGTGAGGGTGGGCTGTATGGCACCATAGTAAAAACTGAAAAATGTTTCATGACCATTTGATTAGATTTAACTCATGTTTTAAAATCACACAAATTAAAGTTGGCTACTCAAGCCTTCTATGAAGCACGACGTCTACATCCTTCTTGGTTTCTTGTTATAATTTTGCACAACTCTGTTAATGAACTTCTCGAATGCAGTGCATTCATCCACAGTGGCTTCTCGTGTGTCCGGTACTTCCATTCTTTCAGTTGATATGCTCATTAGTTCATTCACATGATCAGGCAGAAGGCGACTTCTTTCAGAACACAAAATTCTATTCAATGATGAAAAAGAACGCTCAACTGTAGCTGTTGTGACTGGGGGTAGCAAGAGATGAATTCCTACTTCTTTCATCCCAGGAAACATAGCACAAAGATCCTGTTGAGCCACTAGTGATGATAAAAAAGAAGTTGAAGTCAAATCTTCATTCATTCGTCGGATGATAGTCCACTCTGAGTTCAAATTCTCTATTCTGTCCTGAGCACATGGCAGCCCCATTGCTGGTAGTGCCTCACTCCACTCATCTGTCAGTGTTTTATAGGACAGGGATCTGTAAAAGCTACGTAGAGGTTGAGTAGAATCTAGAAGTCACTGTTGTAGTTTTTTTAAGAATCAAGTCTGTGTACTTTTTCAGTTGTCTTAACAAACACTTCTTGTCCTCTTCACTTAAGGATTCAATATAAATGCCTTCATTAGTCAACTTCTGGACTGAAATCTTTGCTTCTTCCAGTACTTTTTCAATGGATAGCTCTCTGATTGATCCAAATGTAGCTTCTATTGCTGGACAAAGATCTACTACTGTTGTAGCTGATGCCTGGATGGCATTGTTTAATCACCCAAGTGGTTTCAACAGTAGATTTACGAGAGAGAGAGAAGGGTAATAATCTTCTCTGAACATAGTAGCAAAAGTAATCCACCAGCCTCACTACTTAGATCCATCTCATCTTGGTAGATACTTTCCAAAGCCAGTAATAACGGCTGGAGTAATTTTAAGACAACAGCCCAGGATCGCTCATGAGAAAGCCAGGGGGTTTTCCCAGGTTGGACTAATTTGAACTTCAGTCCCAGTGTATCCTCTATATTTTCCAAGATATTCAGTCTTTTTGGACTCTTGCTGAAAATAGGATATAATGAAGACATTAAATTTACAGCTTTTTAAATGTCTTTTGAAGATTCTGTAGCTCGTACTAGTGCTAGTTGGAGTAGATAGCCTCTGCAGTGTGTATAGGAGAGATTAGGGTTACACTTTTCTCTGAGCAAAGCTTGTACTCTACTATGTCTTCCAGAGAAGTTTGCAGCTCCATCAAATGCACAAGCAACCATCTGTTTGGGGTCAAATTGACAAGCATTTAACTCTTCTAAGATGTGGGTTGTCACAGATGCAGCCGACGTGTTTTCTATAACTTGAACATCTAGAAATGCATCTACTGGCCTACCACTGACATCAAATAACCTACACAATGACTTAATACTTGATGCCCATTTGCATCGGTGCATTCATCAGCCATGTATGCAAATTTTTTGAATGTGCTGAGAGAGTTCTTCACTTTTTCAACTGTTGAGTCTCACTGTTGCACCGCATGCTTCTAGCCGGTCAGTTGAGTTTCTTGCAGAAAGATAGTGAGCATTTGCTGGTCTTGTTCGGGACCAGTGCTCAACTTCAGGATGAACAAGTGACAATGCACTTAACATTGGCCTCCAGTTTGTAGTGTGTGGTATCTCTTGCTTAAATAGAAAGTATAATGCCACAGCCATGTTTGTTCACATGAACTGTGTTGTGTCTCCAGCATTCTTAACAGCCTCATTAAGTACTTCTAAAATTGGCTTTGAAAGTGTGCTTATAAGGCTTTCTGCATATTGATGCAGTCCAGAGGCCTGGTGTTTTGCTGCCTTTTCACGTAGTTTGTCAGCATTGGCTCTGCTGATCGGTCTGACAAACCAAGCTCCTCCACTTTTACCAGTTATAGCACTGGAAAGCTTTCCTTCTTCGTAAGCCTTTTTGCAAGAGGTGCACCAGTAGCCATCTTTTGTAACTTCAATAAATGGGAACACTTTGATCGACAAACATTGGGAACTGCCTTTAGGCAGGAGCGCCGCCAGCTTTTCCGGCGCCCTAGGCGGCGGATGGTCCTGCCCCCAAAATGCCGCCCCCGACAGCGGCGGCGGAAGGTCCCGCCCCCAAAATTCCACGGACTGCCGGGGCGCCGGCGCCCCCCAAATAGCAGCGCCCTAGGCGACCGCCTAGGTCGCCTAATGGGTTGCGCCAGCCCTGCCTTTAGGTTTTGGAGACACTGTTTCTTCAGTAGGTATCTGTATTTGTGCTTCGGGCTGGTCGGATGTAGATATACCACTTGACATGTTGATATATTCTTGGTTCTTGATGTGTTCTTCACCTTGGTTAGTTTTTGAGGCCTTTGAGTGGAAAAATTGTTGTATTGTTTTTTGTCTTTTCATTTTCACTTTGACCTGCAACGTATAAAAGAGATATGAATAAATTAAATGTTTTGTTAGGATAATGCAAATTTAACATAAGGATAATGCAAAATACACCAAAACATATAACAGTTCTAGATTTATAAAAAAAATATCATTTAAAGAAAAATGTATTTAATTTAAATTGACTTTTGAAAAGTAAGCCATCATGGGATAAGAGGGAAGTCCTCTCATGGACCAGTAACTGGTTAAAAGATGGGAAACAAAGGGTAGGAATAAATTATCAGTTTTCAGAATGGAGAGAGATAAATAGTAGTATCCCTGAGGGGTTAGTACTGGGACCATTACTGTTCAACATATTCATAAATGATCTGGAAAAATGGGTAAACAGTGAGGTGTCAAAATTTGCAGATGATACAAAACTATTGAAGATAGTTAAGTCCAAAGCAGACTGCGAAGAGTTACAAAGGGATCTAACAAAACTGGGTGACTGGGCAACAAAATGGCAGATGAAATTCAATGTTGATAAATGCAAAGTAATGCACATTGGAAAACATAATCTCAACTATACATACAAAATGATGGGGTCTAAATTAGCTGTTAACACTCAAGAAAGAGATGTTGGAGTCATTGTGGTTGGTTCTCTGAAAATATCCACTCAATGTGCAGCGGTAGTCAACAAAGCCAACAGAATGTTGGGAATCATTAAGAAAGGAATAGATAATAAGACAGAAAATATCATATTGCCTCTATATAAATCCATGGTACGTGCACACCTTGAATACTGTGTAAAAATCTGGTCACCCCATCCCAAAAGAGATACAGTAACTCCTCGCTTAATGTTGTAGTTATGTTCCTGAAAAATGCTACTTTACGCGAAATGATGTTAAGTGAATCCAATTTCCCCATAAGAATTAATGTAAATGGGGGGGGTTAGGTTCCAGGGAAAAAAAATTCTCCAGACAAAAGACATTATATACATATAGAGTATAGTTTTAAATAATTGTAAACAAACAATGTGATACTGTACTCACCAGTGATGATTGTGAAGCTTGGTTGAGGCAGGGGCGTAGTGGGGTCGGGACAAGGGGGCTTGCCCCGCTCCGCCCACCTGGTGCTCCTGCCAGAGAGTGGGGTCAGGGCATGGGGGCTTGCCCCGTTCCGCCCGCCCAGCGCTCCTGCCGGGGAGCGGGGTCAGGTCGGGGCGGAGCGAGCCAAACAACCTTAAAATGGAACATTGCGCAACTTTAAACGAGTATGTTCTCTAATAGATCAGCAACCTAATAACAAAACAATGTTAACCGGGACGACTTTAAGTGAGGAGTTACTGTATATTGGAATTGGAAAAGGTACAGAGATTGGCAACTAAAATGATTCGGGGTATGAAACAGGAGGAGAGATTAAAATGACTGGGAATTTTCATCTTAGAAAAGAGACGACTAAGGGGGGATTATGATAGGGGGTCTATAAAATCTTGACTGGTGTGAAGAAAGTGAAAAAGGAAATGTTATTTAATCCTTAACATAACACAAGAACTAGCAGTCACCCAATGAAATTAATAGGCAGCAGGTTTTAAAAAAACAAAAGGAAGTACAGTACTTCTTCACACAACATAAAGTCAACCTGTGAAACTCTTTGCCAGGGGATGCTGTGAAGACCAAAACTATAACAGGATGAAAAAAAGAACTAGATAAATTCCTGGAGAATAGGTCCATCAGTGGCTATTAGCCAGGATTGGGAGGGATGCAATACCATGCTCTGAGTGTCCCTAGCCTGTTGCCAGAAGCTGGGAATGGGCAACAGGGGATGGATCACTTGATTACCTGTTTTGTTCATTCCCTCTGAAGCACCTGGCCTTGAAACTCTGTCGGAAGACAGGATACCAGGCTATATGGACCACTGGTCTGACCCAGTTATGACCATTCTTATGTAAAAATTAATTATAATAATAAAAATGTTTAGTACAGAAACTCCCCAACCTAATGACCTCTCAAGATAGCAACGAGGTGAGATAACAATCTTGGCAAATAATGCATTTTAAAAATCTTGGCCTACTAGGAAACACATTTATATAAGTTTCCATTCCCAGTCATAAATCTAGCATTCTGGAGCAAAGTCACTAAAATATAGTCCAACAAACAAATGTTTATTTAACGTGCCCCTCATTTTTCCCTCCACCTCACCCCACTCACCGGTGTTGTCTTTGGTTAGTGGAGACTCAGAGGTGCTTTCACGTGAGTACACCTCCCAGGTGGGGGGCAAGAAGGCACCTTGCTCGTTCCTCCAGCTGCTCACTGTTCGCTCTGGGCACTGTTGTTCATTGTGCCACCTTTCACTCCATCGCTTTGTTGCCAATGGCCCTGTGCCGTCACCTTCTGCTGCCACCTGCCTCTGTGACCTCTGTGAGTTGGTCTCTTGAGGTTCCACCAGCTCTCGGTGATTTCAGCTGAGCTCTCAGTGGGGGAACCTCAGTGCTAGTGCAGACTGGGCCGTCTCTTACACAAAAACACTGTCCCCACAGCAGGACTAAGCACTTAGACCTAATTATCAGTGATTTCAGCTGCAGCGGTCACTTAACAAAACAAAAGACTATCTATGGAGCCTAATCAGCTCTGTCTTTAAACAGTGGAGAGGGGCAGGTCAAATAGTACTTGTGACTCAGGCAGACCATCAAGGAAAACACCTGCCCCCATCCTCTCTCTCAATGCCCTCAATCAGCACAGGCTAAGTACAGTTCTACTGCCCTCTACTCCTACAATAAGAACAACAAAATTTCATTACACTTCCCCGCCCCCCATTCAAGTGATTTGTAACCCAACCCCAGCCAAAAGCTATCACTTGGGCAACACAGCTCTGTTTGCTGGATACCTAGGTAGATTAGGTGTGAATGTAAATGTAAATACAATCTGGTCCTGAAGCCTTTCCCCCCAGCTCATCACTAGTCAGGGAGAGCTCATTTTGACTTTGCTTACAAATCATAATTTGAAATGATTAGGTTGGCCAGCATCACCAAAATGAATGCACTGACATTGTCATAAAAAAACAACAGCTGTATAAGGAAGCTAGTCCATGTTCATACTTTTCAAATCTATTATACTTTTTCAGATACACATATCTTATCTTACACTGTATATGCTTTTAAAGTGTGTATTAATGTTTCAATTTCAATTCAAATTTCCAAACAATCACTAAGTTGGCATGTAACTAGTTCACAAAACTGGGGGGGGGGGGTGTTGGGGAAATTCAGGGGGGNATCTTATCTTACACTGTATATGCTTTTAAAGTGTGTATTAATGTTTCAATTTCAATTCAAATTTCCAAACAATCACTAAGTTGGCATGTAACTAGTTCACAAAACTTGGGGGGGGGGTGTTGGGGAAATTCAGGGGGGTATACTCTCCCATAGGGGGGTGTACGGAAATCCCTGCTATCACTGTAGTAGACAGGTGCCAAGTGGGACCCCCCTTGGGGAAATTTGGGGACCCCTCCATAATTCAGGAAGTTGATCAGCTGCCTTTGTCCCCTGATTTGCTGCTCACAGGAAACTGGCTGGGCACGTCTCTGGTGACACTCACATGATTCAGGGAAGTTGATTATTTTACGAGAAGACGAATGAAGAATCGATGACCGAAGCAAGAATCTGTTCCCACAGGCATAGACTGGAAAAATGCAGCTAAGCAGTTGGCTCTGGCTTCAGATCAGCAGAAGGGCAGGGAGGGCAGAGCCCCGGTGGTCAAAAATACCAGTCGTGGAGTTGTGACGTTGACAATGGCATCACCAACTTTTCCTCTGTTTTAATACAAGTGCCAGCTCCGGGGTGGGAAGGGGGCACAGGAGGAAAGAGCTCAGTGACGCACTAACCGTGTCACTCCAGTGGCCTCTTGTACCACATGGTCTCCTGGGATCTCCTCTTGGGGCTGCTCACAGCAGCGACTTCCTTGCAGCACCTCAGCCCAGAGCTCTCCTGTATCCTCAGCAACAGGAGGCAACACTTCACCCTCCACCAGCCGCTGGGCTCAGCCTGCATTCGCCACACACTCCTTAGAGCCAGGGCCCCTTGTCTCTAATGGTCCCTCCAGGCGAGGGCAGAAAGCATAAGAGGCCAGATCGTACCTGTACAAGGGAGTACTACCTAGGGCGGAAGGTGGCACAAGGTCCCCCTGCATTCTTCTATTAGAAGGCAAGGTTTGCCCCCTGAAGGAGAAAGTGAGGGTCTGGCCCACAAGCCCTGCAGATAGCCTGAGCTATCTCAGGGATCCACAGGGCCAGCTGTGTGGAGGCTCTGTGATTCCACAGTACCTCAGGCTTCCTTTGGCTCTGGTTCCAACCTTTGGCTCCCACTCCATTACCTTAAAGAGGGGCTTATCGGGAGATCTGAAAGTGCTTTACAAAGAAGGCCAGCTGCATTATTCCCATTTTACAGATGGGGAAACTGAGGCACAGAGCAGTGATGTGACTCGCCCAACATCACCCAGCAGGCTAGTGGCCAAGCTGGGAAAAGAACCAGGTCTCCTGAGTTCCAGGCCAGTGTCCTGTCCACTAGCCCACACAGCCTCCCCTCAGTAGGCATAAGGGGGTGCTGGAAATGTATACAATACAGCCTCTGGAAACAGGCTCATTTCTAATTACTATTATAATTATCCTTTTGCACTTCAGATAGTCTGTGCAGCTCTGAAATCACAGTCTCTCTTTTCCTACCAGCTCTTCCTGTGTGCACAGGCAGCTTCCATTTTGTCCTTACAGTCACTGCAGCCCTGTCACAGAGCCCTCTCCTGGAGACTTTACTTTTGTTCTTTCTTTCCGTGCTGTTTTCCTGACTCTAAAATAAAAGGAAAACAAACTGAAAGCAGATGCTTTGCTCTGTGTGGGTGGAAAAACACAACAGTTGGCAATGCAAATTCTTTACTGGAACAACATTCAAGGTCACGCTCCTGCAGTCTGATCTGCTCAGATAAACCGCTGCACCTGTGCGGAGCATCACCGAAGTCCAGGGGTTTCTGTGCAGGTACAAATTTTAGTACCTTTGCATCATTCATTGTACCAGATGGGGGATCTTTTTGGTCCATCCAATCTAATTTTCCTTGTGGACTACTCCCCTTCTCTGGGGCATCTCAGACTTAGAGCCAATGCAATCAGCTACTCCGCATCTGAGATGTACAAAAGTCCATGACCCAAATTCTCTTCTCAGCTCAGCTGGCGCAACCCCAAGGACAGTCAAAGGGCTGCGTCCGTGCAGCTGCGAGCACCATTTGGCCCCCTCTGGTTTGAAAAATAACTTTAAAGCCTCAAAGTCCAAACGTTATTTTCTCCTCCGGGGCAGAAACCTTTCAGCCCTTTCTTGCTTTTGCAGTTTTGACAAGGGCCATCTCCACAGCACTGTTCAAAGTTGCTCAGCAGTTATTGGTACAACTTCACTCTGGAGCAGATGCCCAAGAAATAACTTAAGGGCAGATTTTGCCACCCTTCAGATGTAGTCTGTGCCTAATGTGTGTGTGTGTGCAGGGGGAGATGGTGTGTGTGTGTGTGTGTGTGTGGGCAGGGGGAGATGGTGTGTGTGTGTGTGTGGGTAGGGGGAGATGGGGTGTGTGTGTGTATGTGTGCACGCGCAGGGGAGATGGTGTGTGTGTGTGTGTGGAGGGGGAGATGGGGTGGGTGTGTGTGTGTGCGCACACGCAGGGGAGATGGTGTGTGTGTGTGTGGGCAGGGGGAGATGGTGTGTGTGGGTGTGGGTGTGGGCAAGGGGAGATGGGGTGTGTGTGTGTGTGGGGGCAGGGGGAGGTGGTGTGTGTGTGTGCAGGGGGAGATGGTGTGTGTGTGTGGGCAGGGGGAGGTGTTACAAGGGGTCGCACAGAATAATCAACTCAAGGCTACTCCGATCAGTCCTTATAGCAAGAATTCCACTGTCAGCATAAGAAGGGAAAGCCAATGTGTTCTGTGACTGAATCAAATTAGACAGGCTAATGGTTCAGTCTTATTGTCACTGTTTGACATATTTAATCAGTCCATCCAAGACCTGGCTGATCCATAACTGAAAGAACGGCAGGTGGCAAACACTGAACCCACATTCCACTGTATATGAAACTCTGTTCCCTATCGGCACGGATTGGAAATAGTTTCTGGAAGGTCAATTCCCTCATTTCTCATTCCCTGGGAAATTAAAAGTGAAAAAATGTACGTTAAAAGTCTCTGCTCTCTCTATGCAGTCGTGTGTGTGAAACAGGTGGGTATTTGTTACGTGCATTCACACGCTGTGATGTCAACTTTACGGGCTGGCCGCACAGAGGAAGCTTCCTGTTCCAGGTCAGGTGCAGTGAGAGACACCATTAGCGCCATCCATGCCCTTATCTCAGCGCCGGCTCCAGGGTTTTTGCTGCCCCAGGCAGCAAAAAAAAAAAAAAAAAAAAAAAGCCGCGATCGCAATTCGGCGGGAGGTCCTTCGCTCCGAGCGGGAGTGAGGGACCCTCCGCCGAATTGCCGCCGAATCGCTGGACGTGCCGCCCCTCTCCCGAGGGGCCGCCCCAAGCACCTGCTTGGTCAGCTGGTGCCTGGAGCCGGCCCTGCCTTATCTGCAAGGATGGACACCATCAAATTAGGCCTGAATAAAGACTGGGAGTGGCTGGGTCACTACAAAAAGTAATTTTCTCTCTGTTGACACTCACACCTTCTTGTCAACTGTTGAGAATAGGCTACTTCCACCTTGATTGAATTCGCCTCGTTAGCACTGACACCCCACTTGGTAAGGCAACTCCCATCTTTTCAAGTGCTGTAATATATATACTGCTTACTGTATTTTCACTCCATGCATCTGATGAAGTGGATTTTAGTCCACAAAAGCTTTTGCCCAAATAAATATGTTAGTCTCCAAGGTGCCACAAAGACTCCTGGTTGTTTTTTCTCCTGAAGTACTATGTGTGCTTGCTCAGGGCTGGATCCATCAATGGGAGCCTGTCATTGGATGTCAGTGGGCATTGGATCAGGCCTTCTGAGACGGCACTGACAGCACAATGTAAATACATGGACAGGCAGCCAGATTAGCTGGATTCTCAGGGCTTGGCTTGGCTTAGTTAGCATTGCCGCCGGTGGAGCTTCAAGTTACTTCTAAGTACAAACAACGAGGAGTCCTTGTGGCACCTTAGAGACTAACAAATTTATTTGGGCATAAACTTTCGTGGGATAGAACCCACTTCATCAAATGCATGAAGTGGAAAATACGGGAGCAGGTATAAACACATGAAAGGGTGGGAGTTGCCTTTCCAAGTGTGAGGTCAGTCTAACGAGACAATTCACTTAACAGCAGGATACCAAGGGAGGAAAGATAACTTTTGAAGTGGTAATGAGAGTTGTCCATTACAGACTGTTGACAGTAAGGTGTGAGTAACAGTAGGGAGAAATTAGTATTGGGGAAAATAGGTCTAGGTTTTGTAATGACCCAACCACTCCCAGTCTTTATTCAGGCCTAATATGATGGTGTCCAGTTTGCAAATTAATTCCAGTGCTGCAGTTTCATGTTGGAGTCTGTTTTTGAAGTTTTTTTGTTGAAGAATTGCCAATTTTAGGTCTGTTATTGAGTGACCAGAGAGATNAATGCATGAAGTGGAAAATACGGGAGCAGGTATAAACACATGAAAGGGTGGGAGTTGCCTTTCCAAGTGTGAGGTCAGTCTAACGAGACAATTCACTTAACAGCAGGATACCAAGGGAGGAAAGATAACTTTTGAAGTGGTAATGAGAGTTGTCCATTACAGACTGTTGACAGTAAGGTGTGAGTAACAGTAGGGAGAAATTAGTATTGGGGAAAATAGGTCTAAGTTTTGTAATGACCCAACCACTCCCAGTCTTTATTCAGGCCTAATTTGTTGGTGTCCAGTTTGCAAATTAATTCCAGTGCTGCAGTTTCATGTTGGAGTCTGTTTTTGAAGTTTTTTTGTTGAAGAATTGCCACTTTTAGGTCTGTTATTGCGTGACCAGAGAGATTGAAGTGTTCTCCTACTGGTTTTTGAATGTTATGATTCCTGATGTCAGTTTTGTGTCCATTTATTCTTTTGCGTAGAGACTGTCCGGTTTGGCCAATGTACATGGCAGAGGGGCATTGCTGGCACATGATGGCATATATCACATTGGTAGATGTGCAGGTGAACGAGCCCCTGATGGCATGGCTGATGTGATTAGGTCCTATGATGGTGTCCCTTGAATAGATATGTGGATAGAGTTGGCACTGGGGTTTGTTGCAGGGTTTGGTTCCTGGGTTGGTGTTTTTGTTGTGTGGTGTGTAGTTGCTGGTGAGTATTTGCTTCAGGTTGGGGGGCTGTCTGTAAGCGAGGACTGGCCTGTCTCCCAAGGTCAGTGAGAGCTCATCCTTCAGGATAGGTTGTAGATGCTTGATGATGCGCTAGAGAGGTTTTAGTTGGGGGCTGTAGGTGACGGCTAGTGGCGTTCTGTTACTTTCTTTGTTGGGCCTGTCTTGTAGTAGGTGACTTCTGGGTACCCTTCTGGCTCTGTCAATCTGTTTCTTCACTTCACCAGGTGGGTATTGTAGTTGTAAGAACGCTTGATAGAGATCCTGTAGGTGTTTGTCTCTGTCTGAGGGATCGGAGAAAATGCGGTTGTATCTTAGAGCTTGGCTGTAGACAATGGATTGTGTGACGCTGGAGGCGTCCCTAAGCCAGGAAATGCAGCGCCCCATCTGTTTCCAAAGGGGACGCCTTCTTTCTTCCAGTGCTACGAAGCGCAGTGAGCCAGGGAGCATGTTATCAGCTTAACAGACAGCATGTGTCTCAGGTGGAACAGGACAGGAGAGAACAGATCAGCTGAGTCTGGCCATACACTCCAAAGGGGCCTCTACCATATATTCTCAAAGGGGCTCCCCGGTCTTCTGTAGGGAACCTCGGCTTTTCAAAGGGACCCACAAATTATCCAGTGGGGACCGTGCATCGCCCAGTGGGGACCCTGCGTCTTGAGACTCCATCAACGAGTGGGTGTGGGGCCCTGCAGATGTGGTCAGTCTGGACCATGCTCCGCTTTCCTTCCTCCCTGAGACCTGCTCTCCCTGGGGGGTTGGCGGCCTTCCTTCCACTGCTCGATGTGCTCTGAGCTCCCTTACAGTACTGTTTCTGCTCCCGCCTTCTCTTTGCGGACACCAGCTCTTGCCACAGTCACCAGTGATCTCCTCCTGGCCAAACTCCGGGTCTCGTTCTCCTAGGTCTCCCAACCATGTTCGGATGGCTCCTTCTTCCTCTGATTTCCCCCCTCCTGGAGCTTTCCTGGTTCTGTCTCTTTTCATTCTCCTTCCTCTCCAGCTGCTCCTTCAGTGGCTGCTCATCCTCTTCTCTCCCGCTGGCATCCCTTGGGATTCTCTCCTGGGCCGTCTTCTCTCTTTCCTCTACAGGTCACCTCATCTGTTCTCAATCCTTCAGCTGTCATCTCCTCAGTGCGAATCCCAGATCTACCCCTCCAACTCCAGCCTGTTCCTTCTCCCACCTCTGACTGTCTCTGCGGCATCAAGCCATGGATGCCCTGCTGCCAGCTTGAACTCAACGGGGCAAAGCCAGGACCCCTCCTCTGCCCTCCCCAGCCTTCCCATCTCCATCACTGCTCACAGCAGCTCTCCCCTCCCGCTCCCCCATCACCTGTCCCTGGGGGCTCCTCTCTCTCTTTCTCCCTCCAGAGCAGGTTGGTGCCAAACCCTGCTGGCTCTTCCACGACAACCCCCCTATCCTCTGTCCTTCCCTCCCCATTGCCCTGGCTAAAAGTCCTGTCCCCAATATGGTCATCTCACCCCTTGATGATGTTCATCCCCTCTACTCTGGCTTCTCAGACACCCACCTCACTCCCCTGTAGAATGTCCAAAATGCTGCTACTGACTCCTTCATCCCCCTCACCACATCCCGCCCACCAGGAGCCCTTCACTGGCTTCCCTTCTCTGCTCTCGGCCCTGCCTGCTCCCTCTCTTGGTCTCCTCACTCCATACGCTGCATTCCCACCACAGATGGGACCTCCAAGGCCTATGTGACTCGAGAAATGGTAGGGACTTGGCCTGAAATGTGCCCCCCAACCAAGCCACCCTCTCTCCAGCCCCCTTTGTATCCTTCTCCCCCTCCCGTCGCGTCTTTCCCCATGCCGCGGCTTACTCTGGGGACAATCCCCAACTCCTCCATCCAGGAGCTGCAGCGCCTCCCTCTCATGAAAGCACACTCCTTCCACAAAGCCGTCACCTTGCTCTGACGTCCCCCGCAGTCTCGGCTCACAGCGCCACCCATGCTCTATTTGGCCCAGATCCTCAAAGGCATTGAAGCGCCTAACTCCCTTCAATGTCCCTGGGAGTTAGGCCCCCAGCTACCTTTGAGGATCTCCCTTGCTGATGCCCATGAGAGTTAGATGCCTAAAGACCTCTGGGGACCTGGGCCTCTGCGTCTGGCATGTTTCTGTATGTCGGAGTTAGACATACAATCCTCGGGGCAGAGACTCAGGGCCTGATATTAGTTCCACAAACACCAGCATTACGCCACTGACTTGTACTCCTGATTTACACCAGTGCAAGAGGAAAATCAGGCCCTGCGCCTTAGCAGAGAATAGCGATGATAATTTGCTGAGTCAAATGCATCGTTCGCCTTCTCTCTGGCCCCCACCTTCCCATTCATAGACCTTGTTCATTCAACTTCCAGCTGTGTAGTACGTGCTGCGGCCTGAAATCTCTGCCTTTTTCTCTGCACTTGTGGCTAAAAGCTCTGAGCTGGCATCTTCTCCTCTTGCTCCATCGCGTTCAGCCCCTGCTTGGATGACAAGGTTGTGCAACAAAAGCCATGTGCTAAAATGAGAAAATAACACAAAAGGCCCAGCAGTGCAGAAAGTTAGCTGCTGTGGTTAAAAATAAAACCTCAGGCCAGCACTGGAGGAGAAAATCAAGTGAAAAGAGGAAACGAAAGACAGCTGCAGGGACAAAGGTGGGGTAAGGACGTTCTCCCCTGTCCGTGCTCTGAGTTAGGTGAGTGATAAACAAAATCTAACTCCTTCTCCTGTCCCTTGATCCTTTTACTCTGCCAGGAATTGCTTGCCAAGTAATTTCCAATCCTAAAGCACTGTCCATGCAAGCATTAATTCCCGGTCCCTTTAAAAAGGTGAGCCAGGCTCCACCCTCTGTGGGATACCCCAGGCAGGTTTCATGGACTATCCAGAGGGTTGTTTTTTGTAAGTGACATTGATAGAGGCGAAAATGAATGAGAAATCTTCCGCAGGCACAAAGAATAAGATCCAGGGACAGATTCCGCTCTGACGTACACCCATTGGGATACCACAGGGTAAAAGGGAAGGTAGCATCTGCCCTGGAAGCTTTTCCTTGGTGCGGATTGCAGCTGGTGTCCAGCCAGTACTGGAGAAAACGGCTCTCAGGTATTTATATTGCTATATCGCACCATCTGGTGGCCAGGCGGGGATTTCCAGTACTATGATGGAATGAATCCCTGTCGCCTGGATGGAAAACAAAATCCCAGTGAAACCTTAGTTTATGCTGCAGACCTCACTGTGCTCTTGCTTACACCGGAGCAGATTCACCCCCCTCTCACACCAGTGATTTCCATGTAGTTACTCCTGATTGACACTGGTGTAAGTGGAATCAGAATCCAGCCCGGCTGGTTTGAAACCAGCTAGCCTGGCTTGTTGCCACGTGATGTTCCAAGTTTCAGTGGTGCCAGGATTTCACTGTGTGCTTGAGGAACCGTGCTGCAAGCATGTTCTGGACCGAGTTAAAGCCCTCATTATGAGTGTGGGGAGAATGGAGTTTTGATTTAACCTAAGGTACTAATATGGCCCCTCTTGTATCTGAGCATCTCACAATCTGTACTGGATTTGTCCTCACAACACCCCAGGGAGGTAGGGAAGTATGACTATTCCCATTTTACTAAAGGGGAACTGAGGCACAGATGCTCAAAGGGATGTCGGTGCCTAACTCCCACTGATTTCCTAATTACCGTTGACAATCTGGACTTAGGTGACTTGTCCAACGGCACACAGGAAGTCTGTGGCATAGTAGGGAGCTGATCCTGCGTCCCCCCAAGTCCCAGGCTAATGCTCTAAATATTGGACCATCCTCCCACTCACAGGATCAGCCACCCTCTGAGCATGGTGCCAGAGCTCGTGTATCTGAGTGAGTTCCTGCAGGGGTGCTGCACGTGGTGCATTACTTGGAGGTAGCAATGGTCCCAGGGAGGGTGGAGTGGGAGACCTAATTGCTTGCAAAGCCAGTTCGCTTTCCGTTACGGTGCGCAAGGCATCAATACCAGACAAGTGGTGCTCCTGTTACCGATCAGTCAGTGAAATCAGGGTTTCCTGCTGAGAAAAGGTCTGTGTGGAGGTAGCAGAGAAACACCTGTAGCAAGAGGTCATCAGGTTACCTTCTCCCATCGGGTGGCTTCCTTCCATAGAAATATGTGTAATTAGTGATACATTTATTATGTAACTAACCTGTGGAACTCATTGCCACAGGAGGCAACTCGATTAAGCAGTTTCAAAAAAGTGTCAGACCTTTAAATGAACGAGAATAACGTCTGAAATTTAATTAGCCAGGACTCCATTTACAAGAGCAATCCATTTCATTGTTTGGCTCAAGCTGGAGTCCTTCTGGGGTCAGGAACAAATTTCCCCTGTAGTCCAGTACTCCACAATTCAGAGCACTTGAGGATGGGATAGGGAGGAAGTATGACTTCCTCTTTAGTATCTAGTGCTGGTCACTGTCAGAGATAGGATGCTGGGCTAGAAGGACCACAGTTTCTATGGGTATGCCTACACTGAAAAGACCCTCCTCCCCCCCAGCACTGAGTCTCAGAGCCCAGGGCAATTGACTTAGGCTTGCAGGGCTCAGGCTGCAGGACTAAAAATAGCAGTATAGATATTTTGGCTTGGGCTGGAGCCCGGGCTACAAGACTCTCCCCCCCACCCTGTTGAGTTTTGGAGCTAGGATGACCAGATGTCCCGATTTTATAGGGACAGTCCCGATTTTGGGGTCTTTTTCTTATATAGGCTCCTATTACCCCCCACCCCCTGTCCTGATTTTTCACACTTGCTGTCTGGTCACCCTATTTGGAGCCCAGGCTCTAGCCAAAGCCTGAACATCTACACTGTTATTCTTAGCCCTGTAGCCTGAAATCTGCAAACCTGAGTCAATTGACTTGGGCTCTCAGACTGGGTGCCGGGGTTTTTTTCTTTGCAGTGTAGAGAGACCCTATGTTCTTAGGAGATCCCCTGCAAGTGCAACTGAAGGTGTGATGCCTACATGTTTGTGCAGGGAAAGAACATCTAACTCTGACTTCTGCACCGTGAGATGCCAGGAGCAACTGGAATCTATTCCACCAAGCAGAAAGAGTGGCACCAACTCAGCCTGACGGGATTTGTTTCATTTGTAGGCCCTCAGTGTCAAGATATCTGCAGCCTTGATAGTGGAGCAGGTCACTTGCACAGAGAAAAATAGCCAATCCCAATCATGCAAATGCTCCCATCCCCTTCCTAGGCACCAAAAAATTAAACGTCACCTGCAAAGTAAAAATGATTCATTCAATGAATAATTGTAAATGCGGACAACCAAAAACTCTGCTTCCGTGTTGAACTGGCTGGGAAGAAATAATGGCTGTCTGCAACAGCTAGATTTGGTCAGCAGAGGGAGCTGGTTCAAGATACTGTACTTTCACGGGTTTGATTTTATGTAGTGGTTTCCCAACACAGCTGCTACTCTGAAACCTTAAATACTCTGCAACTCTGTTAAGTGTTAAATATTAGGATAAGGAAAGAGAAATTAAGAGGCGTTCAGCTGAGACTTGAAAAGAAAGGCCGAATCAGTCTCTGATTCAGCAAAGCACTTAAGCACGTGCTTAACTTTAGGCATGTGGGTAGCAAGTAGATCTGGGTGAATTTTTTTCAGCAATAGTACATTAGTTGAAAAATGCATTTTTCAGGGTAACAAAACAATTTGCGAATTCGGGTTGAATTTGGTGAAAAGTTTCAGACAAAAAATGGATTTTTTTCCCCCTGAAAAAGTCAAAAAGGTTCGTTTCCACCCTTTTGAAATGAAATGTTTTGACTTTTCATTTCAGATTGGTGATTTGTTTAGAAATTTAGCTAGATTTCTTAAAAAAAAAACCCCAAAACCCTAAAAGGTGAAACCACCCAAAGACTAAATGAACAAAAACTGAAAAAAAAAATTGTTTTGGTTTTTCATTTTGTGGGATTTTTTTTTTCCAATTTGAAGTGAGGCTTTTGTTTGTTTTTCATTTTGGCACGAAAAAAATCAAAAAATCAGTTTCAGGTAAAAAAGAAATGATTCCCCCCCCACCCCCCGGATTTTTAGGTTTGGCCCCTGAAATAAAAAAATCAATTATCTGCTCCCCTTTCGTGAGTAGACCCATTGATTTCAATGGGAGTGCCACATGGTTAAATTTAAGCATATGTTTACAGCATAATGTTTGCTGTATTGAAGGCTCAGTGAAGCATCCAGATTCAGGCGAAATGTAACATCTGGAGTTGGACAGCTTTATAGCCAGCTAGAGTAAGAGATATAAATGTATCGTGTTTAACTACAAGGTATGTAAGATACGTTTTACAGATAGGGAAACTGAGTGAGAAAAACATTTAAGTGACTCGGGCCAAGTTATATATCTAATCTTCTTGTGTTACCATTGTAAATTCCAAATCATGCCAAAAACATATTACCGTTCCTCATAGTAGCGATGGAGTTTGGAATGTGTTCAATACACACCCAAAAGCCTGATGCTTGTGAAAATAGCAGGCTCTTCATGAATCTGCAGAAAGGTGTTGGGAATCTCACAGGACAGACTTTCTAACAAGGTATCTGGCGTTTCTGCTTCCCAAACCAGCCAGAACTGGGAAGTTCAGAGGTATCTTTCCCCAGCTCCAGGACACACACAGCCCGTGACCCACTGATGTTGAGAAGAAAAGGTGTAGGGTCTTGTGGAAGGGAGGAGTGTGGTCTAGTGGTTAAACCGGGGACTGGAAGTCAGGACTCCTGGCTCTGTCCATGACTCTGCCACTGGCTTGCTGCATGACCTTGGCCAAGTCACTTAAAATCCATGTTTTATGTCTCAGTTTCCCCATTTGTAAAATGAATCTTGCATACCTCACAGGTGGAGTCAGATTAACTACTAAGGCCCAGATTCCCCCTGCCTCCCTCACTTCCACCAAGGAGTACCTTACTTCATACTGGTCCCACTGATATGTATGGCAAAGTGCTAATTAGTGGGAGGGAAGGTTGCAGAATCTTAGCCCTGAGTGTTTGCAAAGTACTTTAGTAACATAGCTCCTTTCGCATCTTTCCCCTGCTCCGCCCCACTGACCTTCCCGGCCAAAGGTGATCGCAGACTGAAAAACAATTCGAGAGAACCAGACGAAGACACTGGGACGTGCTGGGAAAGAAAGGCAAGTTGTTTATGCCAGAAAATGAATACACATCTGAAAGGAGCAGCCCTGACCCTGCCCAACATGTTAGGATTTTTGCTGATCTCCGTATACATGTAGACACAGTGTAGCCTCTCTTTGTGGAGATATTCTAGGACTCAAAAGCCTTTGACCTCCTCAGTCTTGGCTTCTGAGTGAGGTGGGTCACTTCTTCCCAGTGGGTCCGGTTGGTTGGCAGTGGAGGGCCAGAGCTATCCCTGAACGCCTGTCCCGAGACGCCGTTTGTAGCTATATCAGGGAAGCCATTTGTCCGAGGAGGAAACATTTCGACAGTGGCCAATGGCGGAGCTGCCTGGGAGACCGGAGGGTGTCAGGTCAGGAGGGAAAACAGGAAAATGGCAGGAGATAAGGAAAAGCGCCGGGAAGAGAGTGTATAAGAATAAAGGGGAAAAGGGGCAATGGAAATGCTGGCTTCTTGCACAGCAGACATCGTGCCGCTGGAGGAAGCAGCCAAGACAAAGACGGCTCCAAAACCGTCTTCCTTGGCAGGTCAGAACAACAAGCCCCAAACAACAAAAGTGCTCAGGGCTCCACTTACATGGCAAGGGAGGGGGTCTGGGGGCGCTGAGGCAACCCCCCCCCCCTCCGGGTTGGGATCTTGTCAGCTCCCACAGTGCCTGGAGAAGAGACCTCAGAGAATAGCCTGAGGTGAAATGGTGGTTGTGAGTCTGTAGGTGGCGCCCTTCGCACCGAGCCATGGCCACAGCACGGCGATCATTCCAAGGAGGTGACATTGGGTGCATGAGGCCTTGTGTAAACCCAAGGGCCTCGCTGCTTGTGCTAATTAAATATCCCATGGCTCTTTATACAAGAGTAGGCAGGCGTTAGCCCTGGTGTCTCGGCCAGATTCCATCCTGGGTAACGCTACTCTGCCTTCCACAGTTCCTGCTGCAAGTCCCCAGATTATTTTAATTACCTGCCTCCTTTCTCCATCACCGTGGGCAACACCAGCATCTGCCTGTTGCTCAGACCTGTAAGCTGGGCGTCATTTTCAACCCGGACCTCTCTCTAGGTCCTCACAACCCAGCTCTCTCTAAATCTTGCCGGTTCTTGCTGCATGACTTCTCTAAGATACGGCTTTTCCTGTCCATCCACACAGCTAAAACTCTCGTCTGGGCCCTCGTCAGCTTGCGTCTCAGTTACTGCCACGTCCTTCTCCCTGGCCTCGACAAACGCAGTCTTGCCCTGCTCATCTCCGTTCAGAATACGGCTGCCAAGCTCGTGTTCCTAGCCCGTTGCTCTGACCATGTCACCCTTCTCTCTGCATCCCTCCACAGGCTCTCCCTTCTCTCTCACATTGCAGCGGTGGCTGTGGGGGGATAGTGGGGGCTATCGCCAGCCCCAAATTTGTCTTAACCCCCCCACCCGCCCGTAGCCACCCCATAGCAGCTGCCACTCTCCAGCAACCCAGCTGTGAAGGCAGAGCGGAGAGAGAGGCGGCTGTTGGCCGGGTGCCCAGATCCAGCAGCAGCGGAGAAGTAAGTCCAGGCGGGAAGCTGGGGGGCCTGAGACCAGTCCCCGGCCCGTGTTCCCGCACACCAGGGTGCCCTGCCCAAGGCAGGTGGAAGGTCCAGGGCTCCCTACAGCAGCCCGGACTGACCCGCTTCGGCCCAGGCTCCTGGGCCCCACCCCTCGCAATCACTGTTCCCTGAGCGCTCTGCTGTCCTTGGAGCCAGGTTCCCCCAGCTAGGCAGCTCTTACTGGTGAGCAGCCAGCACCCTGCACTACCCGGCACCGGCTTCTGGCCTGGCCACGGAGGGGGCGGGGCCATGGAGGGGGCGGGGCCACAGAGGGGCAGGTCCTGGTGGCGAGGAGCTGCGCTCCCCCATTTTTCTGTCTGGCCCACCTAAGCCCCCCCACCGGGAAGAAGCTGGTGTTGCCCCTGCATCAAACATAAGCTATTTGTTGTCACTTTGAAGGCCCTTCACGGCCACTGCCCACCCTAGCTACCACCTCTCATTCACTATCGAGATGTTGACGCCCACCTCCAACTGGCCCATGATGCCAGCCTCCATCTTTATACTTTCTCCCAGGCTGCCCCTCATGCTTGGGGGACCTCCCCATAATCAGCCACCCCAAAGCCCTCCTTAAAGCTCTCCTTTGCCCAGACGCCTACGAAATCCTTGAGGACAGCTGGCGGTGTGCCGAGACCACAGCCTGATTTGCTGACCGCTATTGTCTCGTTGTTTCCATGTGCCCCTCCCGCCTGTCTGTATCCCTCGATCGTCTCTTGTCATAGAGTGTAAACTCTTTGGGGCAAGGACCGTTTTTTTGTTCTGTTTGTACAGTGCCGAGCACAATGGAGTCCTGGCTCATGACTGGGGCTCCTAAGCACTGCGGTAATAGAAATAATAGTTAGTAATAAGCATAATCAATGATATTCTTCGTCACTGTCTTTCGGCATCTGTTGTGTAGGGATGCTGGGCCCTCAGAACCAGCTGCCACCCCCGCAGTGGAGGCAGCAATTCCTGTACACAGATGCTAGTTTGAAAGGCGCATTGGTGTCTTTCTGGATGGGAAACACTGATAGAAGCCACCGCACTCAATAGGTGTTTGGTAAATATGGATCGACGAACCCCAAATACCCACATCCTCCAAAATTCATATGGCTTTTACAGAGGTTTTGGAGGTTCCCCTGGGATGCTTGTAAAAGGCTCCCAGAGACGTCAGACCCAGAATCAAGCTTTACCTGTATGCAATTGTAAAGTACTAATACTAAATCCAAATCCTGGCTTAAGCAGTGGAGATGGGCCTGACGCTCAAAGTTTGGACCCAGCTTCGGGTCTCAACTTTCTCCAAATTGGGGTATTGCAATCCCAGATTTTGATAGGGGCCCATCCTGATTAATAAGTGTCCAAAAATGTAAACGAATCACACTGGAAGCTCCAGGAGTGAACAGACCTTGTTTCATCACCCAGCCGCCACAACATTACTCTAGGCTTTCTAGAGAAGAGGAAGGATGGTGTCCTAGGACATGGCTGCCCCATAGCACCTCTTGCAGGCCAGGTGTGGCACAGCTGGACCCCTGACTCAGTTTCCCTCCATGACGTTGGTCCCCCTCAGGCCAACTGATAAAAAAATGTAACCCCTTCCAGGGTAGAAAATGCCCAATTAAAGCATCTCAAACATACAAAGTGGTCCCTCTGCCCTTCAGAGCTTTTCTTCAGCCCATCCTCGGGGTCCTTTTCCTAGCCTGTGCTGGGCTACCATTGAGAACTAGCACCTAACCCTCCTTAGTCCTGCCCCATCAGGCTGGAAGCAGCTAATTAATAATGGCACAGGTATGGCTGGCCTTATCTCCCCCTTAAAGGGGCCAGTCACCCTGTGGCGGATGGTCTGGTGGTTAGAGTGCTGACCTAGGACTTAGAAACCCTCGGTTCAGTTCCTAATTCTACCAGAGACTTCCTTTGTGAGCTTGGGTAAGCTACACAAGTTGGTCTGTGCCTCAGTTTCCCCATCTATTTAAACTTCATTTCAATTTGTGGGGTGCTCAAACACTGTGCCAGTGGGGCCCCCATTAGTACCTGAGTGGATTGTGATCACACCTAGTGCTGCCCAGTTTCATGATAGAGGGGACTGGGGTGGATGCAGACTCCCTGGCTCCACATAACATCCTGCAGGGATACTAAGGGCTTGATCCTGTGCACACTGAAACACTAGCAACACGCCCATTGGCTGCAGTCGGGCAGGATCCCCACCTTAAGCGCACTGCAGTATACACGGCTCAGAACTAGAGGGCTCTAGTGAAGTTGTGTGCTCCAGGATCCACACAGTGAGCTGTGAAACACCCTCGGAGCTGGCTGTCTAACTGTGACAGATCGGCAAGCTCCGTGGTGGTTACAGTGTTGCCAACACTCAAGATATGTGATGTGTTACTCGAAGCCCCAGCTGCTGCAGACGTGTCAATAAGTGAGAAGCTTTAATTTAAAAAAAAAAAAAGTTGCTACTCCTCTCACAGGTGCTGACTTTCTTCTTTCCGGGTGGGTGCTCCACCCCTGCTTTGCCCCAAGGCCCCACCCCCACTTTGCCCCTTCCCCCAAAGCCCCCCCCCCTCACTCTGCCTCTTCCCGCCCTCGCTTTGCCCCTCCCACCAGTGCCTCCCATCCGCTATCAAACAGCTGGTCGGCGGGGCCCACCAAACAGCTGATCGGCGCACCCCCGGAGTCGGCGCCTATGCTCCTTATGGCTACGGAGAAAAGCTTGAAAATGTGACCAGAGTGCACCCTGAAAGCTCAAAAACCAGAAGGCAAATGAAAGGAACCTTCATGTTGTAAATAAATCTCAGTACTTTTAAGGCAATCTCATGAGTTTTAGGGCCCGATGATTTTTTGAACATTTGGGGTTGGCAATACGGCAAACACAGACAGCGGAGTCGGCAGAGCAGAGATCCGTGAACCCAACAGACTAGCTGGCTCCTCAGCGCTTAGGTACAATATGTTTGCGCCTGGGGTAGCCGGATCCAAGCACGTTCTTAGTGAGCTCTCACTTAGTCCTTGAGCTGACAGAAGGCCTCAGGCTTGGCAGAGAAGCAGTCTGCCTAGGGGCCGCTCGGCCTGGCACCCTGCTCTTGACGCACAGCAAAAAACAAGAAGCCTTCACCACACCCCATCCCCAGCCTGGCCTCCAATGGTGGCGCCTGCACTTGCTTAGTTTGGTCGCTCTGGCATGCTGGTTTGTGGCCAAATCTTTGCTTTTTCCTCTGGCTTTGCAGTGCCCATGCATTTTCCCAGCCTTCTCGGCAGGATGGATGGGGAGGGGCCCTGGCTAGACACAGGGCTGGGTGTTGGATTTCGTAGTTTCGTAGAGTCATAGATTCTAAGACCAGCAGGGCCCACTGGGATGGTCTAGTCGGATCTCCTGGATAAGACAGGCCAGAAAACATCCCCAAAACATCTCCTGTTTGAACGCACAGTTTCAAAGCTTATTTCACCTTAATGATACAAAAAAGTGACTGTGATTATAATGACAAAGGGCTTCCTAGCACCAGCGCCGGCTCCAGGGGTTTTGCTGCCCCAGGCAGCAAAAAAAAAAAAAAAAAAAAAAAGCTGCGATCGCGATCGCGATCGCGATCTGCGGCGGCAATTCGGCGGGAGGTCCTTCGCTCCGAGCGGGAGTGAGGGACCCTCCGCCGAATTGCCGCCGAATCGCTTGACGTGCCGCCCCTCTCCCGATTGGCTGCCCCAAGCACCTGCTTGGTCAGCTGGTGCCTGGAGCCGGCCCTGCCTAGCACAGGCCTGGCCAGACCAGATTGGACCCGGGGTCTGTCTCATCCAGTATCCCATCCCCAGCACCGGTGGCTTCAGAGGAAGGTGCAAGATGCCCCCTAGTGGGCAGTGTTGGGATAAACTGCCCCAGGAAAGTTTACTGCTCTTGAAGCAGGCAGGGTTTCTATCCCTCCGTGTGGATGTAAGTAGTGTATAGCCTTGTGCAAGCAGGCCCTCGGCAGAGGGGTGAATGTCACCCAGAGGCAGGAAATAACCAGCTCAGGCACCGTGCCGGGGTGTATCTCAGATGAAACATCCTGCTCACTAAAGCAGGTTGGCTTTCGTCCTCTCTCTTTCAATACTGCCTCTGCTTTAATGTCACCAGACTCTAGTTGCCGCAGGGAAGGATTGGGAATGGCAGGCTGGCTTTCCGGGAGAGCGTCTTAGCCCTACGGAAAGCCACACGAGGCTGGGTGGCCTCATTGTTAGAGCAGGGGGCCATGGAGTCTGTGGTTCTCTTCCCAGCTTGGGGAAATTGCTGTGCCTCAGTTTCCCCATGTGACAATGAGCCTTCCCTGCCAAGGGTGGATGTTCATGATGAATAAAGACTGCAGCAGGGGCTTGATCCTGCCTCACTGGAGTCAATGGTGGGGGTCGGCAGTGACATCCACAGCACACAGCCAGCCGTGTTTTTCTTCTGGAGCTTGACAGACAGCTGGGATGAGTCAAACTCTGGTGTGAGCAGACCGGGGGTGGGGGAGGGCTGTTTTCTGAATGGACATTTGTCAGCGTGTTTCTGTCTGGGGCAGTTATCTGTGTTGCTATTTCAGTAAGTATGAGTGGAGCCTTCCCCGGGTCCGTGCCAGACACCGGAGAGGAGTTGGGGGGAATAAAGGGGAGGAGGGCTCTTTGTCGTCAGAAAACTTGAGCTCCTGCCAAGGTTTCAGCCGGTCACGGAGATAGCGCCAGTTCTCTGGAGACGGGCCTGACCTCGGGGTCGCATCTTGGTCATTGAGCAAAGTGGGATCAGTGACAAGCTGCACATTAGTGGTGATAAGGGCCGGATAACAGTAGCCAAACTCCCACGGCCTCTTCAGGCATCGCTCAGGCCCATTAGAGATGAGGGAGAGGAGAGGGGGAGAGCCAGGCAGCCAGTCTATGGGCGCTGTCATTACAGATCCTGTCCCAGACCTGTGTTGGCCTAATTCTTGTCTACCTATTTATCTTCCTAAGGGCTTCCATGCCTGGTGGGGAGGGGAGGTACCTCCTTGTTAGGGCTGCTTAGAAAATGGGTATTTATTCCACTGGCAAATGTTGCTGTAAATGAATATTCAATTTTCATTAACATTTTCAGTAGCAAATGAAAACTCAAAACCCTTTTTTTTTTTTTTTTGCCATGAAAGCCAAAAATTTTTGACTTTAGGCCAGAAGCTGTCAAATTTTCAGCCAACGTTTTTGTTTTTTTTCTTCTTCCAGTTTTTAGTTTTCTGACGAAAGCAGATACTTCTGTTTGGTTGAAAGCCCAGTTTTCTGTAACAAAATCTTTTGACAGCCAATTTTTCGACCAGCCTAATTCCTCACATAGAGGTAGATCAGGCCAAACTACCGTAGAGCACAAATAATAAAAACACTTGGCATTTTTGTTGCACCTTCCATCAGAGGATCTTAAAGCTTTCCCCAAACATTCGTGAATTTAGCTTCACCTCATCTCTGTGTGGAGTGGAAGCTCAGAAACCCTGTCTTAGAGATGGGTGAGCGGAATCACAGCGTAATTAGGTGACTTGCCAAAGCTCACGCTGCAGGTCAGTGGCAGGGCTTGGAATAGAGTCACTCCCGGCCCTGTGCTTTAAGAACATCTTTACTCCCCCAACTAGCAAATAATTCTGAATTCGTGTCGTACATTTTAAAAAAAGTTGCCAGGCTGTTTGATCCTGTATCACACAGCTGGCACCGATTGCCCCGTTGTGTTCCTGGTACGCACAGTCCACTCAGACAGGCTCAGCCCAGGCAGGAATGAACTGAGCAAACCTGCCTCTAGTGGTAGGATGGTTTTCTGGGCCACACGCATTGCACTGGGGTATTCCTGGTCAGCTCATGCAGTAAAGTCGCCCATTGTGTTCCCAAAACTGAAAGGCCTATGTATAAAGCACGTATTATCCACAGCTAGTTTGCACTAGGGTTGAATGAATGGATGGGATTATTTTCAAAGGGATGTGTTTGTGATTAAGGCTTGGGATTTAGGCAATCTGGATTCGATTCTCAGCTAGGATGCATGCTCCCTGTAGGTATTTAGGCACCTAACTCCTATTGATTTCAGTGGGAGTTAGGTGCCTAAATACTTTTGAGGATCTGGGCCCTAACCGCTCAGTTTTCCCCAAGTAAAGAGGGGATAATACTTCCTTTCTCCCACCCTTTAGCTGTCCTGTCTATTTAGACTGTGAGGGGCAGGGCATGCCTCTAGGGCTGGATCTCAGCCGGGGCCTCTAGGTGCTACTCCATGCACCCCTGCCCCCTCCCCAACATGCTATAAAAACTCCAGGGGGGTTGAAAATATTTACCAGCGCTCTGCTCCGGACAGCTCCAGCTGAATTTAAGCCCTGATTATAATGAATAATACTGTTCTGGGACACAGGAGGACAGTTTTGCTGCTCCAAGAGGTCTGGTGGATAAAGAGAACCCATCTTCTTCACATCTCTGCGGCACGAGAATACAACATGCCTAAAAGGGCATCTCCTGTCATTCGTGCTAGAAACATTCGGGGAGACACCAGTCGCAGCTCCATAGCTAGTGTCGAGTTCCACTTTGGAACCCCACCAGGAATCCAACCTCTTTGTTATGCATGAAAAATACAGGGTCCCCTGCCCAAGCTTCCAGCACGTACTCTCTGAGAACAGAATGCATTTTCTGAAAATGTACAAATAAATCTGTTACTTAGCTCTTGCGCTCATATTAGTGGGTCCTTTCATGATATTAACGGGTCCTTTAAGAAATTGAGCATCTGTGTCAACCATTTCATTGTCCAGAATGATCTCAATAACGGAATAACACAAACTCTTCAGATTTTTTCACATAGCAAAAAGTAACTGAAATCTTGTGAGCAGACTACATTTGAAGAAATACAGTTGCAGTTAAGTTATTGTTGTATCTAATTGTTTTAATTGTGTTAAACAGGCTATAGAGAGGGTCATGTCAACAGCTCAGTTAACTCTTAAGTGGAGCAATTCTGATATGACAGGCAACTTAGCCAATTACCACACCTCCTGTACAACTAATTTGCATGGAACAATATTATTGGCTGTGATGAGTCAGTGATATGATGGGGACTGGACACATGTCACGAGTTCTCACTGGTAGATGACTTGACCCATCTGTCACTGCGTTTAGAGGTTCTGTGTGTGCTTGCTATCTTGGGCATCAGTTCTTGAAAGACTCCTTGTGGCACTCTGCCATTGTTCCAAAACCCACCAAGTCAGCATTGCTAGGGGAACTGAGACAAGAGCACAGGGGAAGCCCTGAAAACTCAGAGGGGGGAAAGTATGTAAAAAGGTCCTTCAAAATCAGTGAAATCTAATCTAAGACCACACACTAGAATGCCATAATCTAAAATGTATGGTCATTGCATGGTATCACGACAGGGCAGAGTTAAGGTTGTTTGGATGCCTTATCTCTGCATTTCCATCCTTTAATATGTTTTGATTTAATTTAAGTGTAACCTTAGCTGGGAATTTCCTGGCTTTGTAATGCTTGGTTTGGGGATAATTACAGCACCTTGTAATGATTTTTATCTTTAAGTCACTGATACACACTCTCAACCTTAATTCCACCTTAACATAATTTTCTGTGTTGGAACAGAAGCATGAGGTGGGAAAGACCTTTTAGCTCATCCATTCCATTCTCCTGTGGGCAGTCCAGAATTATCTCCCCACAGCATGTCTCTAGTGCATTTGTAACATCCCAGACGAGATGGATTATCAGATATGAACCTGAGATCTTTAGTACTGCAGCATCAATCCTTATTCTTGCACAAAAGGAATAATTGCGTTAGCTACAAGCAGGAGTAGGCTGTTATCCTCTAGAAGCCAAACCACTGAAGAGGGATGCAACAAACACTTTCCAGTGAATTTCATATGATCCAGGACTTCTGGAAAATGGCTCAAAGCATGGGGTCCACAGGTTCACCACCTTTTTCTCACTCTGTGTTTCCGACGGGGGGTCAGGGGGCATGGAAGCGTTGGAGCTTTGGGCAAAAGGGGTGGGGCTCCCCCAGCCGACGGTTCACGAGCTGCCCATGATCTCTGTATTAACCTCTCCTCTCCACGGGAAGGTGGGAGANGCATTATGGCTCAGTGGCTCCTTTGTGTTGAAGAGAATTTTATCCCAGCTTGTACATCACATCCTGGAAACTCTCTAAAGTAGGGCCATGTGACTCTATAGCATCTCTGTAACGGGCGGCGGGTATCATAGGCTGGGGGAGCCTGTGCCTCCCCAAACCGCCAGACGTGGCCCCGCCCACACTCCATCCACAGCACCCCCCTGCTTCCCCTCGGTGTGGCTCCAGTGTCCCGGGGTGGTCCTGGCTTGGGCCACGCCACCCGCTCTCCTGGTGCTCCAGGGCTGGGGAGGGTGTGGCCACACCACCTGCTCTGGGGCTGGGGGGGGAGGCTAGGGGCGCCGTCTGGGGGCACTAGCCTGGGGTAGGGGCCAGCGGCTGCGGTGGGGCAGGCTCTGGGATCCGACGGGGGGTCAGGGGGCATGGAAGGGGTGGAGCTTTGGGCAAAAGGGGTGGGGCTCCCCCAGACGGCGGTTCACGAGCTGCCCATGATCTCTGTATTAACCTCTCCTCTCCACGGGAAGGTGGGAGACATGCAGCAGAACAAATGCAAGCCGCCTCCAGTCAGCAGGCGTGGTCTCCTGCTGTCCCGGGACAATCAATTTGTAAGCACCTAGAGAAGAACAGGGCAGAGGCGCTGACTTCCCCTCTTTCACGTGGGTGCTCGACCCCTCCTCTGCCCCTGGCCCCGCCCCCAATCCACCCCTGCCATGACGCCCCTCCCCACCTCGCCTCTTCCCACCCCTTTCCCGCCCCCATTCCAACCCCTTCCCCAAAGTCCCCTCCCTGCCAATATTCCAACTCCTTCCCCAAATCCCCACCCCGGCCCCGCCTCTTCCCCGCCTTCTCCCCTGAGCACGCCACGTTCCCACCCCTCTCCCCCATCCCGGAGCGTGCTAACGCCGCCAAACAGCTGTTTGGTGGTGGCCGGGCGGGAAACGCTGGGAGGTAGCTGGAGAAGCGGGGACGCGGCGTGCTCGTGGGGGAGGGGAGCTTAGCTGTTGGTGGGTTCAGCGCACCCATTAATTTTTCCCCGTGGGTGCTCCAGGGCTGGAGCACCCACGGAGTCGGCGGCTATGGAACAGGGTAATAAATAATAGCCAACATGGATTTGTCAAGAACAAATAATGACAGACCAACCTAATTTCCTTCTTTGACAGGGTTACAGGCCTCGTGGAGAGGGGCGAAGCAATAGACGTGATATATCTTGATTTTAGTCAGGCTTTTGACACAGTCCCACACGACAGTCTCATAATTAAACCAGGGAAATGTGGTCTAGATGACATCACGATAAGATGGGCACACAACTGGTTGAAAGACCGTACTCAAAGAGTGGTTCCCAATGGGTCACTGTCAAACTGGGAGGGTGGATCTAGTGGGGTCCCTCAGGGGGTCAATCCTGGCTTTGGTACTAGTCAATATTTTCATTAATGACTTGGATAATGGAGTGGAGAGTATGTGTATAAAATCTGAGGATGACCCCAAGCTGGGAGGGGTTGCTAGCTGGAGGATAAGATTAGAATTCAAAATGACCTTGACAAATTGGAGAATCGGTCTGAAATTGACACGATAGAAGTCAATAAAGACAAGTGTAAAGTACTTCACTAAAGGAAAAATCAAATATACGGTTATGAAATGGGGAATAAGTGGCTAGGGTGCAGTACTGCTGAAAAGGGTTTGGGGTTATAGTGGATCACAAATGGAATATGAGCCAACAATGCGATGCAGTTGTGAAAAAGGCTAATATCATTTTGGGGTGTATTAGCAGGAGTGTGGTATGACGACACGCGAGGTAACTGTCCTGCTGTACTCAGCAATGGTGGAGCCTCAGCTGGAGTACTGTGTCCAATTCTGGATGCCACACTTCTGGGAAAATGTGGACAAACTGGAGAGAGTCCAGAGGAGAGCAACATAAGTGATAACAGGTTTAGAAAACATGACCTATGAGGAAAGGTTAAAAATACTGGGCATGTTTAGTCTTGAGAAAAGGAGCCTGAGTGGGGACCAGATAACACTCATCAAATATGTTAAGGGCTCTTACAAGTGTTCTCCAAGTCTACTGAATGTAGGACAAGAAGTATTGGCTTAATCTGAAACAAGGGAGATTTCAGTTAGCTAACTTTCTAACTGTAAGGATAGTTAAGTACTGGACTAAGTTACCAAGGGTGGTTGTGGGATCCCTGTCATTGGAGATTTTAAAGAATGGGTTGGACAAACACCCCTGAGGGATGGTCTAAGTTTACTTGGTCTTGCCTCGGCATGGGGGGGGGTCTGTACTAGATAACTTCTCGACGTCCCTTTCAGCCCTACATTTCTATGATTCCGTGATTTGTAATAATATTAGAGTGCTTTGCACTGCTAGACTTGGTGCCTTTTATCGGATGATCTTAGCTATTAGAGCTCAAATCTGGCCTGTCAATCAGCCCCCCCGCCCCCAAATGGCATTCCTTTGGATTAAATGGGGACTCTTTACCCATTACACTGCCTATACTTGTGGTACCAGCTAAGCAGTGTATGATTTCCATAGGCCTAGCCCAGCTTGCAGGCTCTTTTTCTTACCGTCACTCTCAAAGCGTGGCACACAATACACACAAATACCTGCACATCCGCACGCAGCCCTATGGCTTGTGCTCTGCAGGAGGTCAGACTAGATCAAGGGTCGGCAACCAATGGCACGGGTGCCGAAGGCGGCACGCAAGCTGATTTTCAGTGGCACTCACACTGCCTGGGTCCTGGCCACCGGTCCGGGGGGCTCTGCATTTTAATTTAATTTTAAATGAAGCTTCTTAAACATTTAAAAAACCTTATTTACTTTACATACAACAATAGTTTAGTTATATATTATAGACTTATAGAAAGAGACCTTCTAAAAACGTTAAAATGTATGACTGGCACGCGAAACCTTAAATTAGAGTGACTAAATGAAGATTCGGCACACCACTGCTGAAAGGTTGCCGACCCCTGGGCTAGATGATCAAAATGGTCCCTTCTGGGCTTAGAATCTCTATCATACACAGGTGCATACCTAGCCCACTGGTCAGTGTGTGTTACAGGTCCCCCCTTCTGTGCCTGATCCACAGAAGAGATGAGTCTTGTAGACCTGCAGTGGCGCCTGCAGCCCTATGCATGTCATGCACGCTGTATACCACTGGGATTGGTCAGTGCCCGGGGGCCCCTGTTTGAGCGGGACCCCCACCTAATGGAATTGCAATCTGGTATGCCTGGTCACAGCCCCACACACTGAAATTTGGCCTGGAGGAATTGGCCGGCCAAACCTGAGTGGTGCCAGGCTAAGTAAAAGTGAGAGTGGTTCATAAGAACGTAAGAACAGCCCGACTGGGTCAGACCAAAGGGCCATCGAGCCCTGTATCCTGTCTTCCAACAGTGGCCAATGCCAGGTGCCCCAGAGGGAGTGAACAGAACAGGTGATCATCAAGTGATGCATGCCCTGTCGCCCATTCCCAGCTTCTGGCAAACCGCTGGGTGTAGCATGTGAAAAATTTCAGGGAGAGCCCCTGGCACCCACACCAGTACGAAGTGTTAGCTCAAGCAATAACTTCTCATGCTTTTAGCTCTGGAGGTCCCCTGTGCAAGCCCCACAGTGCCAGCCAAGCTGGTGGCCACCACATGGAGATACCCACATGCATACACGTTTCCCTGCCTTTTGTCTTAAGTGTGAAATGGGCCCCTGTTCTAACCTTACATCTATGTCAGGTGATTAACTACCACTGTACAGCTGCACTCAACCCTCAGGCAGGCAGTCACCCGCAGGAGACACTGTTAATGAACTGTGCCTGAAGTCCATCAGCTCCCCGCAGATAGCAGGGGCCCGGGCGCTGCCCCTGTGCAGGGTGACTGCTGGAGCAGCGTTGCGGCGTGTGGGGCAAACCACCCATCCATCACCGAAGCACAGACGTGACCTTGCCGCCTTCCCCAGTCATTAGCCCTCCCCACACTCGCCACTAGAAATAAGCAAGTCATCCTATTGGCCTGCACGAAGGACCTCCCCTCCCATGAGCTCCGTGCGAGGAGATGTCTGCCGCTCAGGTTCAGATGCCCTTTGACTGTGGGCAATATGTGAGAGATTGCCTTGTCATACAGCCCAGCCTGCATCCCCCACCCACCAGCACATGCCTCTGTCCTTACAAGCACAGGCAGGCACCATTCATAGCCCTCTCTCCAACTAACCCCCTTCAGGATTCCCAGGGCAGCATATTCATAACTGTCCTCCTGGGGGAGATAAGCCTCTTAACATTCCAGCAGGGAGCATCCCAGCTCTCCCCTCTGCTCTCAAAGAGGTTATTTATTTCTGTGATTCCCTCACAAATTACCCCGAGATAGTGCAGCCAAACCGCTTGCTTTGAAGTAAACCAGAGGGGGCTTCCTCTCTATCTTTCCCGGTGAGAAGCAGCCTCTGGGGCTGGGATTTCTGCTTTATTTAGAAACCATCGCTTGCTGGAAGGGGGCTGGGTGATAGCGGCCTCAGATGCTCCTGTCAGCCATCTGGAGCTCACGCCCGCAGGGCGGCTGCACCTCACTCTGAAGGGGAGTGGACAGATGTCGGAAAATGCCCCCAGACCTTCACTATATGGCTGCAGATTCTCAGCAGTGTAGGGAACCCATCAGAAGGTGTCCTCTGCAGCATGGTCCTGTGGCTAGAGCTTTTGTTTGTGGGTCAGGAGATTGCGGCGTGACCCTGGGCAAGTCACGTCACGCTCTCTGTGCCTCTGTTTCCCTTCCAAGCTTTGTCTGTCTGGACTGTTTAAATGAAAAGCTGCTCAGGGCAGGGATTGGGTGTGTCCAGTGCCAGTCACTGGGGATGTGGCTGGAGCCTCGAGGTGCTGTGATAAAAACAACTACCACCTCTTAACCCCTGCTCCACGATTTGCAACGAAACTAGGTTCACAGCGCCGGAGGCAACGTTTTCTATTTAGGCACCAAAAATGCAGCAGAAGGGCAAACCTTTCCTACTGTGAGCTGTCGGTCTTCTGTCATAATTTTTAATCATTATAATAATTATGATTTCATTCTTTTAAAGTCAGTCTCCTGGTTTTGGGGGCCTAACTCGGGAGAGGTGAACACTCCGGGTTGGCAATACTGCACAAGACCCATGATATGACTGACTTCTCTTTCGAGAGACCAGGTGGGTGAGGTAATTTTATTTATTGGACCAACTTCTGCTGGTGAGAGAGACAAACTTTCGAGTCACACAGAGCTCCTTCTTCAGGTCTGTGTAAGCTCAAAAGCTCGTCTCTCTCACCAACAGAAGTTGCTCCAATAAATAAAATTACCTCACCCACCTTGTCTCTCTAATATCCTGCGACCGACACGGGTTACAGTAAGACTGAACACAACAATGGATGACTTCTCTTTGCCAGGCAGGAGACTTAAATTGATTGAGTCCTGGCTGCAGCCGACGTTCAATTGGTAATCGGGATAATTGTGTCACCTACTGGTGGCTGGAGGTTAGTGCATCAGGCACTTCACACATGAAGGACTTAAGGCTAGGCTTGACCGGAGTCTTCTTCTGTGTTCTATGTACACTCAAACGACGTCATGACTGGTGTAGATGACTAGATTTATTCAGAGAAAGACAGGCAGAACCCACTTAACCTCTGTGCATCTGATCCTCATCTGCAAAATGGGGATAACAACACTTGTCTACCTCTCAGGGGTGTGGAGAAAGGACTTATGGACAGTTGCAAGATGCTCATAAGAACATAAGAACAGCCATATTGGGTCAGACCAATGGTCCATCTAGCCGAGTATCCTGTCTTCCAACAGTGGCCAATGCCAGGTGATTCAGAGGGAATAAACAGAACAGGCAACCATCAGGTGATCCATCCCCTGTCGTTCAGTCCCAACTTCTGGCAGTCAGAGGCTTGGGAGACCCAGAGCATGGGGTTGCATCCCTGACCATCTTGGCTAATAGCCGTTGATGGACCTGTTATAATTTTGGCCTTCACAACATCCCCTGGCAAGGAGTTCCACAGGTTGCGTTGTGTGAACCTGCTGCCTATGAATTTCATTGGGTGACCCCTGGTTCAGATCCTACCATGCTAAGCGTGGGGCGGAATATAAATTGCTAGACAGGCAGGGCCACTTTAACAACAGCAAATGGCTGTGCACTGTGTCTGTGTGCATGCTATTGCTTTCTGGCCATTGATTCGGTGGTTTTTGTTGCTATCACCTCCTTTTCTCCCACAATCCTGGAGAGGTTTTCTTCCTTCCACTGCCATGCCAAGAACTTGCTTCCTGACTCCGGCAGGTGTTAGCTTCCTGCCCCAAAGCTTGAGGGATGATCAACCTTGTAATTTTAGCCCAGCCAATGTGGCTGCAGAGGCTGTCCTCATTTACATGGGCTCCTGATTGGTTTTTAGAAGCTCAGTAAGTCACTTAGCAGTTCAGGAGAGAGGCATCTGTGTCTGCCTTAGCCAGCAGGTCAGCTGCCTGAGCTAACTCACTAAATGACCATGGGATTACTCTGATCCCTTCTCACTACTTTTTCTTTGGCAGGGTAGGAGATCTCAGAGCAGGTGATGGGTGCGCATCCGTGCCCCTGCCTCCTTCCCACCCGAAAAACATGCCCCTCTCTAGCCCCTTCTCTTCTTCACAGCGATAAGTCAGCCAATGGAAAAAAAGCTATCACGCTTATCTCATTTCCAGTGTGTGTGAGTTGCTGATAAGGCGGGGGAGGATGCAGATCTAGATAAATAATATAATATATGGAGATATACTTATCTCATAGAGCTGGAAGGGACCCTGAAGGGTCATCAAGTCCAGCCCCCTGCCTTCACTAGCAGGACCAATTTTTGCCCCAGATCCCTAAGTGGCCCCCTGAAGGATTGAACTCACAACCCTGGGTTTAGCAGGCCAATGCTCAAACCACTGAGCTATCCCTCCCCTCTCCCAATAAAGCCTCATGACAGCTTTCGCATCAGTCCCAGACACAGGGATCTGGGGCCGTGTGTAAGTGGCCCGACATAGGATCAAAGCACCCAGGGTGCTGAGCAGGTACTTGAGGAAGGCTCCTGCTAAGAAGCACCCTGGGGTAAACTTGAAAGGGCTATACAACTGCTGCTTGACAGGATTGTCCCTTCTCAGACCTCGGGTTGCTCAGTGCAATACAGTGGCCTGGTCTGGTCTCAACAACAGGAAAAGCAAGCAGGTAGTTGGGCACCTTGCTCTTTGTGGGGACTCCAATGTCCTAAGCAATTTGTCAATCTCAGCGAGTGGCCCTGTCTTTCTCCTATAGTGGAGCTGGAAGTCAGGGAGGGGCACAAAATCGATTACCAGCCCTACTCCTCACCCGCAAACCCTGCTCTGGATTGCTGAGTACAGGATTGTGTTCTCTGGGGCCCTCAGGACTGACTGATACCAGAATGAAATCCCCTTCATTAGGAATGTAATGGGTTAATGATCAGTGTTTAAAATTAAGTTGAATGATCACCAGTGAGTGACACTCCAGTTCTGCAGACATCTCATGGGACGTTTCTGTGTCCGGTTTCCAACAGGTTTGCAATGGATGCTACCCACACAGAGTGGTTATTCCAGGAGACACGGGGCTTCTCCTCTACATTTTTGTTATTAGTCCATTTAGTGTTCATGGAAGAGTTCAGAGTCATTTATTTGTGCATAGAATTGGTGCCGCACAGTGCAGCATTCCTGCCGCTCTCCCCACAGTGACCCACCAAGGGGACTTCTCTCTGACCTGGACTGATGCTCTTAAGTTGGGGAGAGGTTAGTTCTGTCTCCAGGGCCACTTCTTTCCTTGGTTTCTCCGCTGAGATTGCCAAGCAGGCTGCTCACTGCTTGATGCAGACACTAAGTCTTGTTTGCTCTCGATGCTCACCTCCGATTGGCCCATGAGGCCAGTCTCTATTGCCCACTTGTTACATTTTCCACCAAGCACCTTCATGCTTCCTCCCGTGCTGCCCCTATTGCTTGGCAGAGCTTCCCAAGCCAGCGTCCCTGATTGTCTTCGAATTCCTCCTCAAAACTGTCCTGTGCCGAGATGCCTACCAAAAACTTGACAATGGTCAGTCTGCAGGTGAGCAGAGACAGCTGCCTATCATGCTGACCGGTATTGTATCTCTGTTTCCTTCCACACCCCCAACTGTTATTTCTTGTCCAATACTTATATTGCAAGCTCCTGTGTTCATTGCTAGCACCATAGGGTCCTGGCCCACGACCAGGGCTTGTGGATGCTATGGTAATATAACTATTTATTATTATTATTTATAACAACTCTCCCTGCGAACTGGGCTCAGAGCACATCTAATTCCACAGGACGCTAAGCTTGCTTGAACTTTTCTGAGTGTTTGAACCCTGAACCCGAATTCAGATTCAAATTTTAGACCTAGCCCCTCTGTTTATAATGAAGCAAACAAAAAAAAACCCTGCATCTGAAATCCCTGAATTTAGGAGTACCGGTCCAGATCCTGATTCAGAGGTTGTTGCTTGAACTCATTTCTACTCTCAACCATTTCAGTTTTGCCCATCAGTAGATAATGTCTGCGAGTCTCCAGAGATGCCTCAGTGAGTTAGGCATCCTCAATTTCTACCTTCATTAGACTCCATCACAAATCCCAGCCAACGAGCCAAATTCTGCTCATGATGCCTGTGTAAATCTAGAATAATCGCACTGGAGTCAGTGGAGCTAAACTGCAATTGGGTCCGATGTCTTTCCTGTAATATCGTTTTGCAATGATCTACAACAAAAAGACGAGACACCATATTTTGAAGCGTGTCACCAGCCATGTACAACCTTGTTCTTGCAAACCAACAAAAATCCTTAGTGGTTCCAAGTGTTGCATCCATTTCAATGATCTCTGTGCTTTTACCCAGCTGCACCAAACCATTTCCCATAGCGCTTAAGGGCAGAGGTAAGCTGGTAGGCAGCTTCCCAGCCTGGGAAGGGAAGCAAACACCACACCCAAACTCTTTAGAGGCCCTTGCTTCAGGGCCCATTGTCTGACAACAAAGGGCATAAATAATACAGAATGAGAAACAGTTCAACTGACCAACACTCGCTACAGTCTCCAGCATAGAGCTGGATTTTTTTTCTTTCACCCTGGGGAAAATTTTCAAGTTTTCAGTAAAAATTCAAAAATCAAAGTTTTTCATCTGAAAACTGAAATACTTCAATTCTGATATGTGTCCAGGGTGCCTCATGGGAGTTGTAGTTCTGATGCCTCATGTTCCCATTCTCCTCTCTGGGCTGGACTCCCTGGTCAGACTACATCTCCCATGGTTCACCATGGTCTGTCCTCTTAGTGAGGGGAGACCGTGCCTCATGTCAGTTGTATGTCCATTGTGCATTCTGGGAGATGAAATCTGGTTCATTTCTGTTTTCGGCCAAAATATTTCAGTTTTCAGCCAAAACCTGATTTTTTTTTGTTTTTTGAATGTTCAGTTTTTTGCTAGGGGAAAAAAAAGTCTACATTTTCCATGGAAAGCAGACACTTTTTGCCAAAAATTTCATTTAATCAAAACCCCATTTTTAAAGCTAAAAACAGCATTGTCTGAACATTTCCAACCAGCATGCATTTACATAAGAATATAAGAACAGCCATACTGCATCAGACCAATGGTCCATCTAGCCCAATATCCTGTCTTCCAACAGTGGCCAATGCCAGATGCTTCAGAGGGAATGAACTGAACAGGGCAATTATCGCGTGGTCCATCCACTGTCGTCCAGTCCCAGCTTCCGGCAGTCAGAGGCTTAGGGACACATAGTGCATGGAGTTGCATCCCTGATCATCTTGGCTAACAGCTGTTGATGGACCCATACCCTCAAGGAACTTATCTAATTGTTTTTTGAACCCAGTTATACTTTTGGCCTTCACAATATCCCCTGGCAATGAGTTCCACAAGTTCCACCGCCCTGCCCCACAGACTTGTTCTTTATTCCCATCAGCCAGCAGTAGGAGAAAAGAGAGAGAGACTGGGACATGACACATCCCTCCCCTCTGCTCCTAGGCCTAGGTTCCTCCTCCTGCCGTGCTCTGCCCAGCCATCCCTAACCCTTTCCAGGCTGTTGTTTCATCTTGTCATGGTGATGTCAACAGTGAAATTCCCCTAGATTTAAATGCGTAATGCCCGGTGGCCAAGGCGTGCTGGGGGTAGTCCAGAGCAGTGGTCAAGCATGCGCAGGTGTTGGGGTAGCCAAGAGGTCAATCAGGATCAGAGGCAGTCTGAGGCAATGGTCAGAGTTCTCACAGGGGTCAGTCGCTGAAAGAGCCAATCTAAGGGGCCAAGTCAGCGGGTCAGGCCCCAAGGTCGGGCGGGGCAGGAACCAGCAGGCAATGGCCTGTTGCTCGGACAGCTTCCTCTGCCTGTTGGGGTTTTTATATAGTCCAGGTACCCAATGAGAAAGCTGCTGTCTAGCCAATCAGGGGTCTGGGGCGTGGCTGCTGTGGGGCTGCAGGCCTTTAGCACTAAGGCGGTAGGTCAGGGCTGGTGACTCAGCATGCAGTGGTGGTACTGAGTCTCCGGGGTTCGGTAGCAGGGTGCTGATGCCATGGGAACACAGCTAGGCCAATGCTCTTTAGCACACCCCAGCCTTACGCGCATTGATGCTGTGGTGCACATACAGCTTCCCCTTCACTCTGGCAGACATCTGGCTTTGTCCGGCTGGATGAGATTCCCCTTTCTGTTCTGTGCCAGGAATGAGCCTCAGCGAATGCGTGTGTGTTTTTCACAAGGATCACATTCGTGGGTTCCCAGCATCAGCTCCCATCCCAGGCAGCCTTCCCACCTCGTCCAGCCGTTCTCAGCCGCGCAGCGCGCCCGAAGATGTCATCTCCACCGTGATAAGGTACAGAAGGGGCTGTGAGAGGAAGGCTCGCAGTTGTTCCCGGCGCCGGACTGGGTAGAGGCGGACGTGTCTAACCCGGGCCTTCTCCTCCACAGCACCAAAAATAGATGACATCATCTGTGTGACCCAACACCCGTATCAGCCCCGCACAGAGGTGCGTGCTGAGTGGAGCTGGAGGAAGAGGGGATGAGGGGATGAGGGAAGCAAAAACCCTGGGCTGGAGGTTGGTTACTTTGGCAAAAATACAAAGTTCTGCAAAACGTCATCAGCCAGACTTCAAAAAGGTGGAAAACTGAAGGCTCTTTCTGGCAGCTCCTGTTATCAAGGGGCAGCTTATCTGGTGATCCGAATGAGCCCCAGTGGCTGCCGGCCCCTGGCTAGCTTCCCTGGACCCCCAAAGAATACACCAGCCCATCAAAAGAGACGAGCATCACCAAGTAGAAAAGACTGTGACGGTGAGAATGAGCTTTCAAGTTATTTGCCTACAGCTACCAGGAGAAGCATGGGCTGAGATTTACACAACGGACTAGGAGACATAACCTCACGACTCCCAGTGAAATTAATGGGGTTGTGCAGATAAGTCCCCTGTTTGGCTTTGAAAGTTACAAGCATAGACTCTAGAGAGACAGGACCAGATCTTCAGCTGGTATAAATCAGTATAGCTCTGTCCCTGGAGCTATGCCCATTCCTTCTCAGTGGGTGCAAACCCCATTGAAGCCAGTTTATATTAGCTGAGGATCTGGTCCATAAAATCCCCCCTTGCCAGTACAGGATTACTCCCCATGATAGTGCTTTGTCCAAATTGGTTTTAAAAGTCCCCAGCAATGGAGTTTCCGCTGTCACATGCATTCACAGCCAAATGCATCGCCCAGTCAGGAAGTTTTCACTGTTATTCAATCTAAATTTCATCCCATTACTCTTAGTTATGTTTCTATGTGTCGGAGCAGGCAATTCCTCTCCCTTCTTGGGGCTAGATTCTGCCCCCCTTACTCCCAGGGAGTAGTAACACCATGCTCTGCAATTAGTTGTAATGCTATGCAAAGTAATTACACGCATAGGCTCTTTACAGAGGAAAATGCTACTCATAATGCACCCATGCAAATTTGAAGTGTGAAAATGAAGGTGCAAAGTTTCTTCCTGACCCACACAGTGATCAATTTTTACCCTGAAGCATGGGATTTGATGGCTTTATTTTAGGATGTATAATTACAAGTGTCACTGGTGGCAAGAAGAGTGACATGTTCTCAATGTACCCTAACCTTAGGTGAAACTTACCGGGTTTTGTTGTGAACTTGAACATTTTGTTCAGGTTTCCTGGAAAGATCATTCCCCTGGGGAAACTGGAAGGTATTGCCCAATTTCCACCTCCACTTTTATCATAGAATATATCATAGAATATATCAGGGTTGGAAGGGACCTCAGGAGGTCATCTAGTCCAACCCCCTGCTCGAAGCAGGACCAACCCCAACTAAATCATCCCAGCCAGGGCTTTGTCAAGCCTGACCTTAAAAACCTCTAAGGAAGGAGATTCCACCACCTCCCTAGGTAACCCATTCCAGTGCTTCACCACCCTCCTAGTGAAATAGTTTTTCCTCCCTGGGCTAGATAATATGATGAGGCTGAATTTTAAAGCATATTTAACACAGGCACTCTTTTCATGTACAGTTCTGGATCCACAAATAATTGTTTGTGGGTACGAATAAGGACATGTAGAGTTGACATCTAACTCAGTCAGGTGGGTAGCTGCCCTCATGTAACCATACCCACAGATTCCAGAAAGTCATGACAGGCATATGCTTCTCCTGCATGGGGGTAGCTTTTAGGGCATTCTCTTCCGCACACATAGTTCAGGTTGCCTTTCAGCTACAAGCTGGGGTCAGACTCTTAGCTGTCACAAATCGGCCCAGCTCTGTTGAAATTCCTGTGGTTACATTGACTTACAGCTGAGGATCAGCCCCCAAATTTCCTTTTAACTCGAATCTCCCCTGAAGAAAAATACGACTTCCAATCAGAGCGGGAAAATGGTCACAAGCTCCTGCTAGGTGTGCGAACCCAGCAAGCAATGCTGCCAACTCTCGTGATAGTTAATTTTTTTTAAAGCCCCACATCCTGGAGTCCTGTTATTCTATGAAAATCTCAGCTGTCAGATAAATTAAAAAAAACAAAACGATTCTGTCTCTTGTGGCTGCAGGGAAAAGCTTGAAAATGTGCCCTGAGTGCCCCCTAAAGGCTCAGAAATCAGAGACAAATTAAAAATATATTACACCTCTACCTCGATATAACGCGACCCGATATAACATGAATTCGGCTATAACGCGGCAAAGCAGCGCTCGGGGGGGGGCGGGGCTGCACACTCTGGTGGATCAAAGCAAGTTCGATATAACGCGGTTTCACCTATAACACGGTAAGATTTTTTGGCTCCCGAGGACAGCGTTATATCAGGGTAGAGGTGTATTTTTAATATCCTGATTTTTGAGCGCGTGGGGTTAGCAGTGCTGAGTTTCCAGCCTTCTGTCTTATTTCATGTCACCCATCCTTAACAAGCAGTCAATGTCCGTGCAGTACTTTGAAAATGCAAATAGTTCCCTAAGCACTAGGGACCAGATTCAAAACCTGGCCCCATGTGTAAAGACAGTTGAATAACAAAGGATTTAAAGAAATATTAGCTGCTTTCAAGCCTGATATTCCCTCATATTAGCTTTAGTGAGGTAGGAGAAGTGGGCTAAGATCGCCATCTGGTGTTGGGAAACTGTACTTTAGCAACACTGAGAAGCCTGTTCCAGGTCCCCTTGAAGTCAATAGAAAGACTCTGACGTCTTTAGGAGCTAGATTAGATGAATAGAGTGTAAAGCCAGAAGGGACCAGAAAACCATCTAGTCCAGGGGTCGGCAACCTTTCAGAAGCGATGTGCCGAGTCTTCATTTATTCACTCTGATTTAAGGTTTCCCGTGCCAGTCATACATTTTAACGTTTTTAGGTCTCTTTCTATAAGTCTATAATATATAACTAAACTATTATCTGTAAAGTAAATAAGGTTTTTGAAATGTTTAAGAAGCTTCACTTTAAATTAAATTAAAATGCAGAGCCCCCCGGACCGGTGGCCAGGACCTGGGCAGTGTGAGTGCCACTGAAAATCAGCTCGCGTGTCGCCTTCGGCACGTGTGCCATAGGTTGCCTACCCCTGATCTAGTCCAACCCCTGTGTAACACAGGCCATTACATTTCACCCATTTACCCCTGGATTGAGCCCAATAACTTGTGTGTTGGCTAAAGCATAACTTCCAGAAAGGCCTTAGCCCTATGGCAGCATCTTAACTGGCTGGGTTTCACTGTTCTTTTCCCGCTCTCTGAGCACACTTTCATCCTCTTCCCTCTTTTAAGAATGTCCTTACATCTTTAAAGCAAATTCAGTTGTGTTTCTTGACTGATTTAGATTTATACAAAACAGATGCTAGCCCAGAGGTGGGCAAACTATGGCCCGTGGGCCACATCCGACCCGCGGGACCCTCCTGCCCAGCCCCTCAGCTCCTGGCCCGGGAGGCTCGCCCCCGTCCCGTCCCCTGCTGTTCCCCCTCCCCCGCAGCCTCAGCCTCAGCTCCCCCCGCCGCCGGTGCAATGCTCTGGGTGGTGGGGCTGTGAGCTCCTGGGGCAGCGCAGCTGCAGAGCCCAGCCACCGGTGCTCCAGGCAGCATGGTAAGGGGACATGGAGCAGTGGGGGTTGGATAGAGGGCAGGGGAGTTCGGGGTGGTGGTCAGGGGGTTGGAGGGGGGGGGTGGATAGGGGTCAGAGGGCGGGGAACAGGGGGGCAGGTGTCCCGGGGGAGCAGTCAGGAAGGAGAGGGGTGGTTGGATGGGGCGGTGGGGGGCAGTCAGGAGCAGGGGTTCTGGGGGCAGTCAGGGGACAGGGAGCGGGGTGATGGTGGATGGGAGAGGGGTCCCGGGGGGGGGGCAGGTAGGGGGTGGGGGCCGGGCCACGACCCCCTCCCCTAACCGGCCCTCCATACCATTTCCGAAACCCGATGTGGCCCTCAGGCCAAAAAGTTTGCCCGCCCCTGTGCTAGCCCCTTACAAGTCATAGGAACACAGGCCGGGTCATCCGGTCCAGTCCCCAAGTATCTTGGGCAACTCTGTCATGCAATCCTGTTCGTAGACTCCTCAAGCTCCATTTTAAAACTAGTGAGGTTGTTTATGCCCAGTACTCCTAGGGGAAGGCTGTTCCAGACCATCTTTCTCATGGTTAGAAACCTTTTTCTAATTTCCAATCTCAATGTATCCATGGCCAGTTTATTCCCATTTGTTCTTGTCCCAACATTGTTCTTTAGCTTAAATCTCTCTTCTCCCTCCCTGATGTATTTCTAGCTGTGGTCTTCACAATAGACCTAAGATCACATTAGACTGCCCGAATCCTGTGCTTGTGCCCTCACAGGCATAAGCACTTCCAGCCTCAAAACATGATTATCTCCTGTGGAGATATAACACTGTTGCCAGCCCTCAAGATCTTATCACACGTCTCACGACTTTTAGTGTTTTTCTTAACGCCCCACCTGCATTTAAAAAGTCAATGGGATTGCTACTTTGTAAGCGGTCTTTTTGTTTTGTGTTTGTACAGCACCTAACACCGTGGGGTCCCGGTCCATGACTATGTCTCCTAGGCGCTACAAATGAAAATAGTCGCAGGCTTTGCTGGATCAGGGCCTAAAGCCTCAGCCACCAATAAAATCCATATGATGAAGTCACTTATTCAGCTCTCACTGAGAGCCACTTGTCCAATGGATAGTGATGCCCTTGGGAAGCTATATGACCACACCCCCAATTAGGGTGATCAGATGAGGGGAAGAAAATATCGGGACACATGGGGGGGGGGAAAGAGGGGGCTGAGCAAAAAAAAAAGCCGAGCAAGTCCCGGCTGAGCCAAAAAACCCCCGCAGTGCTGCCTGCGGATATCCAAAGATCAGTCGGGACGTGGGACAGAGACCGAAATATCGGGACGGTCCCGATAAAATCAGGACATCTGGTCACCCTACCCCNAAACAGCCGAGCAAGTCCCGGCTGAGCCAAAAAAAACCCGCAGTGCTGCCTGCGGATATCCAAAGATCAGTCGGGATGTGGGACAGAGACCGAAATATCGGGACGGTCCCGATAAAATCAGGACATCTGGTCACCCTACCCCCATTACAGTCTTAACATGTCACAATCATTGGCCTATTGAGCCTCACGAAAGCCCTTGCAGGTAGGGCAGTGCCATTAGCCCCACTTCGCAGACACTACATAACTTTCCCAAGGCCAGTTGTAGATTCTGTGGCCCTGCTGGGGAATTGAACTCAAATTTTGCAGCACCTACGCTAGGGGCCTAACCACAGGACCAGCCTCCATCTCTAGGGCCTGTAACCCCTTCAAGTGCTCACTACTGTGAGTAGTCGTGTGTCAATGGTACCACCCACCACGCTACACCTTAGACCCAGTAGGACGTGTTGGCTGGATTGGGTCCTTGGGCTAGATTATGCTTTTTAAACTTTGTTTTGTTTGTTCAAATTGGGAGTTCTTGAAAGTGGAGCTATTTGCAACAGGAAAACAAATCAATGATTGCATTCAATTTTTGAACCCCCCCACCCTGTGGCTCAGATGACCAATCAACTCCAGCAACACAAACACCTAATACATAGAACTGAAAGCAAAGCCCCCCGGAGCAGAACAGCTAAAATAGTGTCTGATAAAATATCGATCTTTTATCCAACATGTTTGTCCACTGGGGACTGGACTGAAACTCATTTTCCACAGGCCACCCAGCAGCCTTGGCTGAGATGTCTACAAATCCATTGACAGAGGCAGTCAGGGCTTGCTCCAAAGCCAGTTGAAGTCAGTGAGATTCTTTCGATGGACACCAATGAGCTTTGGTTTTGGCCCTTGGAGTGCTATGGCTTTTACTGGATGGGCTGTTAACTTTAAACTGATCAGATTTTTTTCTCACTGTCTACCTTGTCTCTCCTCCATTTACAGTAACTCCTCACTTAACGTTGTAGTTCTGTTCCTGAAAAATGCAACTTTCAGTGAATCAATGTTAAACTAAACCAATTTTCCCATAAGGTTTAATGTAAATGCAGGGGGTTAGGTTCCAAGGAAATTTGTTGGGGGCAGACAAAAGGCATTATGTACTGTACTGTGGTGGGGAGGTGCCCCTGGCTTACCCCTGGGGCTCAGGGTGGGGGTGCAGGGTGCGGGAGGGCACTCAAGGTGAGGGTGTGGGGTCTGGGAGGGAGTTAGGGTGCGGGAGGGCACTCAAGGTGAGGGTGCAGGGTCTGAGAGGGAGTTAGGGTGCAGGAGGGCGCTCAGGGTGGGGGTGCGGGGTCTGAGAGGGAGTTAGGGTGCAGGCGGGTGCTCAGGGTGGGGGTGTGGGAGGAGGCTCAGGGCTGGGGCAGGCAGGAGGTGCAGAGCACTTACCTGGGGCAGCTCCTGTTTGGTGCAGGGGGCGTGCAGGTGGCTCTGCGCAGCGCAACACTGCCCCCATGGCTGCGATTCTGGGAGCTGCTCCCTCCCCCCCCGCAGGCAGGGGCTTTAGGGGCTGCAGGGCCCTGGGCTAAGGGAGCCCCGGGGCCCTGGCCTGCAGCTCTAAAGCCCCTTTCGGAATGTGGCCCTGCGAGCACAGGCCGGAGGACTCAGGAGGAGCAAGGGCAGCCACGCAGCCAGCGGCTGGAGAGATGTGGCGCTTTCCCCTCCCTCGCTCCCTCCCTCCTTCCCAGCAAGTCCTAAGCGCCGCCAAACAGCTGTTTGGCGGCGGGGGAAGCGCTGGGAGGGAGGGAGGGAGGGAGGGGGAGGGGGAGGAGGCCAAGGCCGAGAAGAGAAACTTGTGCAATGCTCCGCAGCCAAACGACGTTATAAGGGAGTATTGCACAACTTTAGATGCGTATGTTCCCTAATGGAGCAGCGATGTAACTTCGAAACAACGTTAAGGGGGAGGACGTTAAGTGAGGAGTTACTGTATTTGTTTTTCCACTTCTTGTCTCATATATACAGTGTAAGCTCTTTGAGGCAGGTCCTGTCTTTTGGTTAAGATCTGTGCAGTGCCTATCACAATGAGGCCCTGGTCCTTGAATGGGCCTTGTAGATGCTATCATAATAAATTACTGCAGACCCTGGCCAGATTCAAATGGAAGACCTAGAAGCAAAAAGGTGCTTATTCCTTTGCTAAGCCGATCAACAAGGCAGTCCCAAAATGTAAAATTTGTGGCAGAATTTTCCATCTTCCCATATCCCTAAGAAAAGTGTGGTTGAAATACAGACCCAGAGTAGTATATCAAAGCAAGAATTTTATTTGCAATGGAGAAAACCATGAGTTTGGCGTCGCTTGTGTCCAGCATGGGAGTTACACGTGTTCGCTGTGCTGTTATTGGAAAGTCTTGTTCGGTTTCCTTCAGCTTTTGGATCCAGAGCGTTCCTCATCCCAGCCTTGTCTCTCACTTGCAGCAGTGCTGACGACCATTGGTGCAGGTGCCAACCTGATGTTCCATGTGGAAGCAAAGCCGTCGGCAGTGGCCATGGTTGCTCAGGCACTGCAAGGTGTCGTAAGCGCTGCCCCTTGCTGCACAAGGAAAGGAGACGTGAGATAGTTGCAGGGAGAAGGGTGGAGCCCTGCAGAGCCCCATTAAAGTCAATGGTGATTGCCTGCCTAATGGGGCACTTGGGAAATTTTGTAGACTATATATCATGATTCTTGCACTTTAATGGAAACAAAAACATACTGTTGCCTTTTTTCCCCCATTTTATGAGTGCATAAAGGCCAGTGAAAGGGTTGCTTTGGTGGTTATTTTAAATGGGGGGGGGGGCATAAAAGGGCAGGTTTTGCTTGTTTTACCCTATAAATATCAGGAATCCCAAGTCTTGTTGTGCTGGAGGACTCATTGGAAGACCAGAAAACTGGAGTGGGAGCTTTCTCAGCCTTCAGTGAAAGGGGCAAGAGTATTGACCTTCACTTCTCAAAAGATGTTCTTTCTCCCTCTGTCAGGCATTTGAATTAAATAGTTATTAAAAATAAATTAGTATAAAATTCTGAGTCAACATCCTTCCCCTTCTCGTTATTCGGGTTTCACTTCCTTGTTTGCCGTGATGTTAAAATCCTAACACACCTCCAGTCAGCCCTAAAGTCCCCACAAACAAACAAACAAACACAAAGAACTAGGATAGATGAGACCTGAATTTCTAAAGTATTTTTTTTCTAGTTTAAGAAAAAGGGCACCATTTTCTCTTTTGCAATTTACCTTGAGTTTATCTTTTCATTGATTGGGGAGTTTAAATAACGTAGCTGTGACACTGCTTGTTCAAACTGTTTTTTGTGCTAAACATCAGCCAGGCTAGTGAGGTCAGTCAGCGCTTTTCTGGCCTGAACTCAACTTTCCGTTCAGTTTTGCAGTACACTAACAAACACTGCTCCTGGCCTGCATTCAGCTCCCCTGACAGCCTGGATGTGGCTGGTGCATAAGCAAGAGAATAACCAGAAAACAGCCATGGTCTTTGGCAGTGTGGGTGCTAACGTGAAATACTTAAAACCAATGTAACTGCAATGACACTTCACGTCTATGCTACACTTTCCAGCTGAACACTTTACAAGATTACGGATCTGATCCAAAGCCCCTTGAAAGATTCCCATTGTCTTCAATGGACTTTGGATTAGGCCCCTTATTGGTTATGCTTCACAACACCCTTGGTTTTATTGTCCCCATTTTACAGATGGGGAAAGTGAGACTCACATGAAGTGACTTGCTTGAGGTTGCAAAATGTCTCCTGACTCCTAACCTACTAGTAGCTGACAGTGTCTTTGAATGGGTCTTTTGATCCTGAAACTGAGGAACCATCTCTTCATGTCTAAGTCCTGCCTCCAGAGGCACAATAAGAACATAACAACGCCATACTGGGTCAGACCAAAGGTCCATCTATCCCAGTATCCTGTCTTCCAACAGTGGCCAATGCCAGGTGCTTCAGAGGGAATGAACAGAACAGGCATCGAGTGATCCATCCCCTGTCATCGACTCCCAGCTTCTGGCAGTCAGAGGCTAGGGGTACCCAGGGTATGTGGTTGCAACCCTGAACATTTTGGCTAATAGTCATTGATGGACCTATCCTCCATGAACTTATCTAATTCTTTTCTGAACCCAGTTATATTTTTGGTCTTCACAACATCCCCTGAAAACGAGTTCCATGGACTGACTGTGCATTGTGTGAAGCAGTACTTCCTTTTGTTTGTTTTAAACCTATTAATTTAATCAGGTGACCCCGGTTCTTGTGTTATGTGAAGGAGTAACTAACTCCAATACATCTGTTAGTCTTAAAGGTGCCACAGGACTCTCTGTTGCTTTTTACAGATCCAGACTAACACGGCTACCCCTCTGATTCTTAACACTTCCTTATACACTTTCTCCACACCAATTATGATTTTATAGACCTCTATCATAACCTACCTTAGTCACCTCTTTTCCAAGCTGAAAAGTCCCAGTCTTTTTAATCTCCCCTCATGTGGAAGCTGTTCCATACCCCTAATCATTTTTGTTGCCCTTCTCTGTACCCTTTCCAGTTCTAATATATCTTTTTTGAGATGGGGCAACCAGAACTGCAGGCAGTATTCAAAGTGTGGGCATACCATGGATTTATATAGTGGCATTATGATATTTTCTGTGTTATTATCTATTCTTGTCCTAATATTGTTAGCTTTTTTGACTGCCACTGGACATTGAGCAGATGTCTCCAGAGAACTATCTACAATGATGCCAAGATTCTTCTTGAGTGGTCACAGTTAATTTAGATTTCATCATTGTGTATGTATAGTTGGGATTATGTTTTCCAATGTACATTGCATTGCATTTATCAACACAGAATTTCATTTGACGTTTTGTTGCCCAGTCACCCAGTTTTGTGAGATCCCTTTGTAATTCTTTGCAGTCAGCTCCAGATTTAACTAATAGTGCAATATTTAATTTATATAGTAATTTTTTGCCTGGATGATTTAATCTGCCCTGACTTTACCTAGTCCTTCACAATGAGAACATTTCTTTCCCCTCTCCATACATCCTATAAAAGCCCTCCAGATATTTTCACCTCACCTGGAGCAGCCTGGAGGAAGAAGATGACAACAGCAAAGAACAGGTAAAGGATCCTCATGGGTGAATGTCAGCTTGGGATCTCGGAATCACACCAGAGAAAAAGCAGAAGATTGAAGCTGATGTTTGCTGACAGGTGAAGACAAAGGCTCCCTGGATTTATAGTCCCCCCCCCTCCCCCCCACTGGGGATTGTGAAATATTCCTGGTGATGAGGAAAGCTTGATAAACAGAGGTGCATTTCAGCACTCCAGCAAACAGTGCCCTTTGTGATAGGCTCAGTATCAGATACGCCCATTGTGGGAAGATAAGCAAGACTTTTGGCAACAAAACAATAACCAGGGACCAAATTGTATCCGCTCCAGGTTGGGTCTGCCATAGGGCAGAGGGGGCACAATGGGGCTGCTTGTGGGTGCAAGTGTTTGAAGGAGCAAGGCTTTAAATTTCCCACGTTCACTCTCTGGCTACTTGCTGTCACAGTATTGCTGATTCCAAGCATTCAAGAACCAGTCAAGCCCCTCTCCCCCTTGCCCCGTCCAAAAACCAAAACCAAACATGAGATGTGATTTTTTTGTTTAAAGCCAAAGATTAAAAAAAAATCCAATTTGAATTCTTCTGGTTTTTGACTCTCTAGGGGTCACTTTTTCAAGCTTTTCTTTGCAACCAAAAGGGCTGGAAACTTCATTTTAAGAACAGTAAAGTGGAGATTCTCCCATAACAAATATCAGGAGCTGGGGCTTTTGGAAAGACTCCCAATTTCACAAGAGTTGGCAGCACTCATGGCCTGATTCTACCAAAGTTCTCCAGTTGAATTCAAGGGGGAAAAAAAAAATCAAGACAGACGAGACCTCAATATAAAATCCAAGGCAACAAATCTTTTCCCCAGGCTCTCTTTATACAGCATCAAAGGGTGCAAACAAACATTTCTTTTTCCTTGCGTGGCTCACCTTGATGGCCTTTTATTGCAAGCTGGATGTCATCCAGTGTTGAAAAATGTAAGCCACCGGATCTTCAGACATGTCAGGTGGAACAAGCCTCAAACAGTGTGGATAAGCCCTTTTACCAGCTGGATTTAAACAGAGTCTTGTTCAAACAGGCCCCAGATTGAGCCCGGCCATGTGGGGAACAACTTGGAGGAAACAAACAAACAAACAAAAACAAATGAACATTTTGGGTGGCTTCCTTCCAGCTTTGAAGGTTGCTTTCAGGAGTGTGTGTAGATCTGAGTTTTACTCTGTTATTTTCACAGTATCATATCTAAGCCCAGCTAGTAAAGAACTACAGCCCAGATTTCAATGGGAGTTAGGCACTTAAATACCTTTAAGGATCTGGGCCTATGGTCTTATGTGCCTGTGTAGCTAGATGACTGTGTTCTAGAATGTGTGCACATAGCAAAGCTAGGCGTATAGCCAGAGGCGGCTCCAGGCACCAGTGCTCCAAGCGCGGGCCTGGGACCACAAGCCGCGGGGGGTGCCCTGCCAGTCCCTGCGAGGGCGGCAATCAGGCAGCCTTCGGCGGCTTGCTTGCCGGAGGTCTGCCAGTCCAGCGGATTCGGCGGCGGGTACGCCAAAACCGCGGGACCTGCGGACCTCCTGCCGGCAAGCCGCCAAATCCGCGGGACCGGGGACCTCCCGCAGGCATGCCGCCGAATCCGCGGGACCGGGGACCTCCCGCAGGCACGCCGCCGAATCCGCGGGACCGGGGACCTCCCGCAGGCACGCCGCCGAATCCGCGGGACCGGGGACCTCCCGCAGGCCTGCCGCCGAATCCGCGGGACCGGGGACCTCCCGCAGGCACGCCGCCGAATCCGCGGGACCGGGGACCTCCCGCAGGCACGCCGCCGAATCCGCGGGACCGGGGACCTCCCGCAGGCGCGCCGCCTAATCCGCGGGACCGGGGACCTCCGGCAGGCACGCCGCCGAATCCATGGGACCGGGGACCTCCCGCAGGCGCGCCGCCGAATCCATGGGACTGGGGACCTCCCGCCGGCGCGCCGCCGAATCCGCGGGACTGGGGACCTCCCGCAGGCACGTCGCCGAATCCGCGGGACCGGGGACCTCCCGCAGGCACGCCGCGGAATCCACGGGACCGGGGACCTCCGGCAGGCACGCCGCCGAAGCCGCGGGACCGGGGACCTCCGGCAGGCACGCCGCCGAAGCCGCGGGACCGGGGACCTCCGGCAGGCACGCCGCCGAATCCGCGGGACCGGGGACCTCCCGCAGGCCTGCCGCCGAATCCGCGGGACCGGGGACCTCCCGCAGGCAAGCCGCCGACTCCGCGGGACCGGGGACCTCCCGCAGGGAAGCCGCCGAATCCGCGGGACCGGGGACCTCCCGCAGGCAAGCCGCCGAATCCGCGGGACCGGGGACCTCCGGCAGGCACGCCGCCGAAGGCAGCCTGCCTTCCGTGCTTGGGGCAGCAAAAAAGCTAGAGCCGCCCCTGTGTATAGCCACTGTGTTTCTGTCGACTGAAGCCAGAAAGCGGCACAAAACTGCTCATCAAACTGAGTCCGCTCTTGAAACAGCCACAACAATTGCCCACAGGAGGCCAGACTGGGTCCAAGCAGGTAATTAATGAACATTGCAAATTCCATGGGGGCAGAGCAAGCGGAGATCAACGCATCTCCCCATGCAGCTGTTGTGCATCTACGTTGCACCCGGCAAGCTAAAGTGGAGGCCTTGCAAAAGATGGGCTAGTGTCCATGTGGCAAGACTAGCCCTTTTGTTAAAGTGAGCACAGGAGAAAACAGGTACAGGAAAGGCCTTCCCTGCACGTGACTGTTCTGATGGCAGATCGCGGCACTTCACCTCAGCCTGGTTCAGAAGCTGTTTAGACGTCTGGACCTGTGGCAGGGAGCTGCCGTCACATGAAGTGACAGATCAGCCACATCCCCTCTGCCTGAATCAGCGCAGCTGCAGGGTTTTCAGAGCACACAGTTTACAGACCCCAACCTATGTTTGGTGACTTGCCTAATAATAAGCACTTAGATAGGTCAAACTTTTCGAAGTCAGGGGCCACACTTAGGCACCTAAATCCATGTTGAGGCACTTAGCTAAGACCCTGATCCATTAACTTCAATGGGCTTTGGATCAGGCCTAAAGGGGCACGAATTTGTGAGATGATTGATTCAGTGGGAGCTGCTGGGTGCGCAGCACCTCTGAAAAACCAAACCACTCCTTTAGCGGCCTAAGTGTGGCTGAACACTAGACCCCTATTTGGGGAAATAGTGGCCTACCAGATTTGTCCAAGGTCACAAATTGACTCTACAGTGTGCTTAGGGCACGTGAAAGTCAGTGGGGGCACTCAGGAGTAGAACCGAGACCACCTGCCCTCTTCATCTCATGGCCAGTCTCTGGAGCGCACTGCAGCTGGAAGAAAACAGTCCTTGGGCTTGGTTTCCTGGGTGATCCAGCGTGCACTGAAGTAACTGGAAAGGCTCCCATTGAATCCAGTGGGCTTTGGATCGGCTTCTGGGTGAGGCACGACACTTATTATCTCCTCTACAGAATTCAATGTGCATTGTGAAGAGTGCAAACCCCACATTCTTGGGATAGATCTGATTGCTACATCTAGCCTAGGACTTGGAAACAGTTGCATTGTTTCCACAGGAGCACAGAAGGCGCCTACTCTTAGTCCCTACAGAGGAATTAGCAGCCTGGACAGACTTGTGCTCCATCTCGTTCCGTATCTCGTCTCTGACAGTGCCCAGCATCAGCTGCTGAGATGTAGGGTAACCTGCCCCCACAAAGGTCTCAGCCTGATCCCTAATATTCAGAGACAGGTTCAAGCTGTGACACATAAGTGTTCTATTTTTTTTTAATCCCTTCAAAAAAAATCTTTGTTACCATTAACTGGTATGATGCTGGCTGTTCTAGTTATCCATAGAACCCTCCAATCCACCTTGGAATCTTAATAAGTTCTTGGCCTCAGACATGTGGCAGTGAGTTCCACAGGCTAATTGCATGTTGTGTGGAAAATTATTTCCTTTTCTCAGATTTGATTTTTCTATCTTGGAGTTCCATTGAATGTTCCTTGTGTGGGGAGACAAGGAGAACGTATGTTTTTTAATCTGATGATTCCCCTTTCACCTGAATATGAACAGTTTCCTTTCAGCTGGTGTAAAAAACCCTGGCCCTTCATGTTAGTTAAACACAGACTTTGGTAGCTGGAGAGTGATAATAATCAGTCTCTGCTTGGGAAATGTACATATCTGTACACATCTGCTCCAGCTGCTCTGCTCTGCTTTGGTGATGGAAAGCAGCAGCAAACCCATTTTAACTGGCCAGCAAAGCAGATGGATCCTGCTGGTGCATTTGGCCTCAGAAATGCAGGATCAGTGATTTCTGAGATGCAGGAATAATGTATTAACCCCCAATTGTACCACCACCATCATCATCACTACAGAGGAGACCACTGCATCTCTTCAGATTATTACATTCAGCCGCTCCCTTCTTTCCTTTGATCACATCATTGGATCTTTTATCTTTTATTTATAGGCAATTCAGTGGCAGTCACCACCCCGGAGCACAAGACCAAAGTTAGCATGGTAGCAGCTCTGTGGAGTAGAGAAGTATGGTTCCCACTGTGTAGAATGGGGGTAAACTGAGGCAAAGAGAGGCACGGGACCAGAGTGTGAATGCTGTACAGGTCTGTCACATCTTAGGCGCATTTAACATGTGCGGTTTCAGCTTTATGCGGTCGGCAAAAACAAGAAAAAAGCAAAAAAAAAGAGAAAAATAACAATTTAAATACTGTTTCTGTAGGGCGGGCGATTCCGCCTGCCATTACACTCAATGTAGTTTTGACTATACGCGGTTTTCGCTTTAGGCGCTGACCGCGGAACGTAACCCCAGCGTAAGATGAGACAGACCTGTACTCACTTTGGTAAGCATCTATTCAGACAAATAATCCCACTGAAATCAACGTGCGCAATTACTCACTCATGAAAGTGAGCAAAGTCTTCACAAGCTGGCCCAAAAGCCTGTGGAACAGCCTGAAACTGAGCCCAGTTCTGCTGATAGCCAACTCTGAGCTTACCCCTCTAGGCCATCATTGTGGCTATGGCTATGTAGCACAGTTATTATGCCAGCCAACAAAGGGCTTCATTTTGGCCCTGTTGTCATAATTGGGCCTACAAGTTTACCCTAATTGTGAGCTCTTGTAAAAAGAGAGGCAAAGTTCATGGAATGTCCCAATAACCTGTAACAACAAGTATTGATGGGAAAAGGTGCAAAAGTGAGACAGACTGAATTAGTCCAAACAAAAAGGCCTCCTGATATAACGCAAGGACTGTGTTAAGGTCATGCCTGGTAAACAAGAGGCGTAGGGGACCGGAAATCAGTGAACTCAAATTAGTGTGTCAGAAACTAGGCCTAGCTGGTGGACAAAATAATGAGGGGATGGGCTATTCCACCCACCATTCCCTTTTGTGGGTCCTTAAAGAAAGAGACTTGGGGAGAAAAATTGGCTACTGGAGTGAGCTTCACCATCAGGGCTGCCGCCCTCACCATCTCCTGGGACCTCAGACCTTCTTCATCCTAATCCTGAGAAGTGTCCTTACCGGACCAGGCCAGAGAGAGGGAGCCGGATGGCATTGCCACCTCCGCCAGCTTCAGCTAGATCCCAACCATCACCTAGAAAGTGAGACTTTGTCCCCTCTGCCCCAGTGTCCTTTTCTTTCTATGCCTTATTTTGTCTCTTTCCTATCCCTCTCTTTCTCCCCTCTGTCTAATGAGAGTTTGGCTTAGCTGGCCAAGACTGTTTTGCAACACTGCTGTAAGCCTGTGACCAAAATACAATGCCTTAAAAACAGCCCGAGGCTGGTACAGTTTCACCTGGTCTTGGAGCGGCTGATCGGACCGAGTGCTGTGCCTGTTTTTCCAGCAGCGAAGTTGCAAGTGAGAGTCAACACCAAAGGCAGAAGCTGTATTTTCTCTTTGCTGTTCTTTTCTCTCCCCTTGTGTGTGTGTTTGTCTGAAAGGAAACAGGATCTGACTATAACAGCAGCTCCGGCCATCTCAACTAACTTCTCTTTTCCTCAAGAGGACAGTTGTCACCATCTTTGATACCACCTAAAAGACTGTCAGACAAAGGATTTTTCCTTCTAAAAAACTCTCTCCAGCTGCAGGGAAAGGGAACAAAGGAGGTTATTAAAATGAAAGCCTTACTCAATACTTATTTTCCCCCTTCTTTTCTTTATTTCTAATAAAAGGTTAAAAGGATTTTTAATGGTGTGTTTGCCATGGTCCTAAGCAGGCTGAGGTCACTGCACACCAAGTCCTGAACCTTGTTCGACACTGTTCGATGTTGGACAAGGAGCGGGTTACGGGGACACCTTTAGCCCATCTAACTTAGTACAACCGCTCTCACTATCTCTGCCAAACAGACATTGGACTGCCACCTGGGAACAGCAAACAAGCTCCACCATGGGGTAAATCCAGGTCTTGTTATGATAAAGTAGTGCCCAGTAACCAAACAGGCAGACCAGTGATATCTGGGATTACCTCTGTGGTGAGAATGAGTGGCAGCCACCATCAGGGACCTAACGCTAGAGCTGGCTGCATATGGATCCAGAGACACACTGAGAGCTCTATGTGGTTGTGGCTCCCAGGGCAATGGGTCTGGGCCAGTTGATCTGGCAACTTGGAGACAGATTTTTTTTCTTTTTGATTGGAATCATACCACCTCGGGCAGTTGTAACAGGGTAGGCCACCCTGTAGGGATATTAAAGAAGGTACTAACAGTGATTCCCCCAAGTGACAGTGACCCCCCACAATTTGTCCCCCCACATCTTTTGGGTCTTCTGTTAAAACTTGTAAGCTACTGTGAACACTATGTTACCACCCCTGCTGTGAGCTATAAGCCATTAAGTGACTTTCACTTTATTGTACCAGCAAGGGCTCCTAGGAACAGATCCCCACCCTCTGTGATTAAATGGAATGTATGTTGATGAATGCTTGATGTACATGAATGGTTAGGGAGGTGCCAGCCTAGAAAGGGAGTATCCATCGGCCGAAGAAGGTGTCAAGTGGAATCAACCAGATGACCCCCGGAGGGCAAACTGGGATCCACCCCAGCACCTCAAAGGAAAGAAGACAGAATGGAGCCACCCACCTGCTGATTGATTTAACAGCAGCAGAATGAAACAACTTCCATGAACTAACATAGGGAAAAATCCCTATAAAACTGGACTCTGAAG
>QXTE01000305.1:1080698-1244861 GCA_003942145.1 Platysternon megacephalum
TTTTTTGTGAGTGATATTGTGGTCATTTCACAATTTTGAAAGAAATGTTTAAGGAAAGGAACCAGGAAGGGTGGGGGCTAGTTAAGGAGCCCACCCTCCTTGCCAAATTGGTAGTGGAACAAAGCTTGTGCCCATGGAAAGGAACTGTTTATTGGGAAAAGCAGGATTGGGCCCAGACAAGCAGGCAAGCAACAGACAGGGCTTTCTCTAAGGGCATAGTGGCAGGAGTAAGAAAAACAGTCTGGGACAATACTTAAAATGGTAACATCTGAGTTGATAAATGTCATTTTGGGAGATAAACAAGTAATTTAAGGAAAAAGAGTGAAAAGTAACTTATAACTTATCACTAGTATGATATATTCTCTGGATGGTCCCCAACCGCCACTGGCATCCTATCAGTAATGCTACACCCCTTGATAGTTGTCTTGGTATTGAACTGTATTTGTATTATTGGAATGTTTAGCATGTGCTTTTGGATAAAAAGGATGTACAATAGATTGGAATCACAAACCCATGTTGCCTCACAGTACCTTCTTTTAAACAGGTTACATAGAAAGTGACACTAACGAGTATATGTATATCGTAGTGTCAAAAGGGGGATTATGTAGGGATATTAAAGAAGGTACTAACAGTGATTCCCCCAAGTGACAGTGACCCCCCACAATTTGTCCCCCCACATCTTTTGGGTCTTCTGTTAAAACTTGTAAGCTACTGTGAACACTATGTTACCACCCCTGCTGTGAGCTATAAGCCATTAAGTGACTTTCACTTTATTGTACCAGCAACGGCTCCTAGGAACAGATCCCCACCCTCTGTGATTAAATGGAATGTATGTTGATGAATGCTTGATGTACATGAATGGTTAGGGAGGTGCCAGCCTAGAAAGGGAGTATCCATCGGCCGAAGAAGGTGTCAAGTGGAATCAACCAGATGACCCCCGGAGGGCGAACTGGGATCCACCCCAGCACCTCAAAGGAAAGAAGACAGAATGGAGCCACCCACCTGCTGATTGATTTAACAGCAGCAGAATGAAACAACTTCCATGAACTAACATAGGGAAAAATCCCTATAAAACTGGACTCTGAAGTATAAGTCTTTGAGTCTATGGTTCTGCTGCCAGCCTCCAGGAGCATCAGGTGCACCTGATCCAGACTTCGCTCTTCTCTTGTGTTCAGGATACCTGGCCAGTATTCTGTCACAAGCAACTTTAGGCTGGTAACTATGATATCTACACAGAACTTGTATGAATGATTGTGTGAATGGATATATATATATATATAAGTAATCATAGGAATAAGTAGCCAAACAACGTTGTTTACTGTTATCTTTTATATTATTATTATATTTACAATAAATGTGGCATCTTTGCCTTATCCCTCTTAATAAGATCCTGCTGGTTTTTATTGGTATAACAACCCCCCAAGCAACCCCTGATGGCTAGGGATGTCTCTGCCACCCCCTGACTCAGTTTCCCCTCTAGACCGCCTCAATAACTCACAAAAGGCTTTCATGAGTCCTCATAACAGAAGCTCCCCTTGGGGTTTGGCTTATTAGTGTAAAGTTCAAAATAATTCAGACGGTTCTCAAAGTCCCAAAATAAAACAAACAACCACTCCTAGGCCTCTCCTGCCTGGAGTTCTTTCACAGACCTCGGCCTGTCTTACCCAAAGCTCTGTGAGATCAGCAGGTAAAACCCCCTCTGCTGTTCCCCTTGTTTTTGAAGCTCCCTGCAGGAACCTACTGTTCTCTGTAGTTTCTACCACAACTTCCTGTCTCTGTTTTCTGTTCCCCTCTCTTTAGAGAGGCCAGCTGCCCTCTCTGAGGTACAGCTAGGCTGGACCAGTTTCCTCTTAAAGGGACCTGGTTCACCTTGTGACAGCAGCCATGGCCTCTGGTCAGCTCTCCAAAGCTAATCGGGCTCCCATACATCTCACAAGAAGTCTCTCTCCAAACCCCATGGATTGGCAACTCTAAATCCCAATAAACCCTGAGGTAAATTCTCCCCAATCTGACGGGAGTTGTGGGCTCCAGCTTCTTATGTGGAAAAGGCTTCTCCTATCCTGGCTTCCCTCTTGTCTTGCCCGACTGGTCCCTGTCAAGCAGCTTTCCCTGTGTATCCATTTTTACATACACAGAGTGGGCCAGGTTCTGGACTCAGATATAATTTGGAGGCATTCTACTGACTTTATTAGATTTACACTGGTGTAAATGAGATCAGAAACTGGCCAGTTAGTGATAGTTGTCACTGGTGAAACTCCATTGGCTTTGGTGGAGTCACACTGGAGATGAACTAGGTTCACCGGGGGAAGGAGACCAAAGCCCTGAGGTAAGTGGGAAAGTGGGATACTGGGAGGAAGCACAAGCAGGAGACCGCAAGAGGGGAGGACTCCTGTCTCAGACCGAGAAAGCGGGACAATCAGCGAGTTATCTTAAGTGCCTATACACAAATGCAAGAAGCCTGGGGAACAAGCAGGGAGAACTAGAAGTCCTGGCACAGTCAGGGAATTATGATGTAATTGGAATAACAGAGACTTGGTGGGATAACTCACATGATTGGAGTACTGTCATGGATGGATATAAACTGTTCAGGAAAGACAGGCAGGGCAGAAAAGGTGGGGGAGTTGCTTTGTATGTAAGAGAGCAGTATGACTGCTCAGAGCTCCAGTACGAAACTGCAGAAAAACCTGAGTGTCTCTGGATTAAATTTAGAAGTATGAACAACAAGGGTAATGTCGTGGTGGGAGTCTGCTACAGACCCCCAGACCAGGGGGATGAGGTGGACGAGGCTTTCTTCCAGCAACTAACAGAAATTGCTAGATCACAGGCCCTGGTTCTCATGGGTGACTTTAATCACCCTGATATCTGCTGGGAGAGCAATACAGCAGCTCACAGACAATCCAGGAAGTTTCTGGAAAGTGTAGGGGACAACTTCCTGGTGCAAGTGCTGGAGGAACCAACTAGGGGAAAAGCTTTTCTTGACCTGCTGCTCACAAACAGGGAAGAAATAGTAGAGGAAGCAATAGTGGATGGGAACCTGGGAGGCAGTGACCATGAGATGGTCGAGTTCAGGATCCTGATACAAGGAAGAAAGGAGAGCAGTAGAACAGAGACCCTGGACTTTAGAAAAGCAGACTTTGACTCCCTCAGGGAACTGATGGGCAAGGTCCCCTGGGAGAATAACATGAGGGGGAAAGGAGTAGAGGAAAGCTGGCTGTATTTTAAAGAAACCTTATTGAGGTTGCAGGAACAAACCATCCCCATGTGTAGGAAGAAAAGTAAATATGGCAGGCGACCAGCTTGGCTTAACAGTGAAATCCTTGCTCGTCTTAAACACAAAAAAACAGCTTACAAGAAGTGGAAGATTGAACAAATAACCAGGGAGGAGTATAAAAGTATTGCTCAGGCATGCAGGTGTGAAATTAGGAAGGCCAAATCACACTTGGAGTTGCAGCTAGCCGGAGATGTTAGGAGTAACAAGAAGGGTTTCTTTAGGTATGTTAGCAACAAGAAGAAAGTCAAGGAAAGTGTGGGCCCCTTGCTGAATGAGGGAGGGAACCTAGTGACAGAGGATGTGGAGAAAGCTAGTGTACTAAATGCTTTTTTTGCCTCTGTCTTCACAGACAAGGTCAGCTCCCAGACAGCTGCACTCTGCAGCACGGTATGGGGAGGAGGTGACCAGCTCTCTGTGGAGAAAGTAGTAGTTCGGGACTATTTAGGAAAGCTGGACGAGCACAAGTCCATGGGGCCGGATGCGCTGCATCCGAGGGTGCTAAAGGAGTTGGCCGATGAGATTGCGGAGCCATTGGCCATTATCTTTGAAAAATCATGGCGATCGGGGGAGGTCCCGGACGACTGGAAAAAAGCTAATGTAGTGCCCATCTTTAAGAAAGGGAAGAAGGAAGATCCAGGGAACTACAGGCCAGTTAGTCTCACCTCAGTCCCTGGAAAAATCATGGAACAGGTCCTCAAGGAATCAATCCTGAACCACTTAAAGGAGGGGAAAGTGATCAGGAACAGTCAGCATGGATTCACCAAGGGCAAGTCATGCCTGACTAACCTAATTGCCTTCTATGATAAGATAACCGGCTCTGTGGATGAGGGGAAAGCAGTGGATGTGCTATTTCTGGACTTTAGCAAAGCTTTTGATACAGTCTCCCACAGTATTCTTGCCAGCAAGTTAAAGAAGTATGGGCTGGATGAATGGACGGTAAGGTGGATAGAAAACTGGCTAGATGGTCGGGCTCAACGGGTAGTGATCAATGGTTCCTTGTCTAGTTGGCAGCCGGTATCAAGTGGAGTGCCCCAAGGGTCGGTGCTGGGGCCGGTTTTATTCAATATCTTCATTAACGATCTGGAAGATGGTGTGGACTGCACCCTTAGCAAGTTTGCAGATGACACTAAACTGGGAGGAGTGGTTGATACGCTGGAGGGTAGGGATAGGATACAGAGGGACCTAGACAAATTAGAGGATTGGGCCAAAAGAAATATGATGAGGTTCAACAAGGACAAGTGCAGAGTCCTGCATTTAGGACGAAAGAATCCCATGCACTGCTATAGACTAGGGACCGAATGGCTGGGCAGCAGTTCTGCAGAAAAGGACCTAGGGGTTACGGTGGACGAAAAGCTGAATATGAGTCAACAGTGTGCCCTTGTTGCCAAGAAGGCTAATGGCATTTTGGGTTGTATAAGTAGGGGCATTTCCAGCAGATCGAGGGATGTGATCATTCCCCTCTACTCAGCACTGGTGAGGCCTCATTTGGAGTACTGTGTCCAGTTTTGGGCCCCACACTACAAGAAGGATGTGGATAAATTGGAGAGAGTCCAGCGGAGGGCAACAAAAATGATTAGGGGGCTGGAGCACATGACTTACGAGGAGAGGCTGAGGGAACTGGGATTGTTTAGTCTGCAGAAGAGAAGAATGAGGGGCGATTTGATAGCTGCTTTCAACTACCTGAAAGGGGGTTCCAAAGAGGATGGATCTAGACTGTTCTCAGTGATAGAAGATGACAGAACAAGGAGTAATGGTCTCAAGTTGCAGAGGGGGAGGTTTAGGTTGGACATTAGGAAAAACTTTTTCACTAGTAGGGTGGTGAAGAACTGGAATGGGTTACCTAGGGAGGTAGTGGAATCTCCTTCCTTAGAGGTTTTTAAGGTCAGGCTTGACAAAGCCCTGGCTGGGCTGATTTAGTTGGGTTTGGTCCTGCTTTGAGCAGGGGGTTGGACTAGATGACCTCCTGAGGTCCCTTCCAACCCTGAGATTCTATGATTCTATNAGGAATCAATCCTGAACCACTTAAAGGAGGGGAAAGTGATCAGGAACAGTCAGCATGGATTCACCAAGGGCAAGTCATGCCTGACTAACCTAATTGCCTTCTATGATAAGATAACCGGCTCTGTGGATGAGGGGAAAGCAGTGGATGTGCTATTTCTGGACTTTAGCAAAGCTTTTGATACAGTCTCCCACAGTATTCTTGCCAGCAAGTTAAAGAAGTATGGGCTGGATGAATGGACGGTAAGGTGGATAGAAAACTGGCTAGATGGTCGGGCTCAACGGGTAGTGATCAATGGTTCCTTGTCTAGTTGGCAGCCGGTATCAAGTGGAGTGCCCCAAGGGTCGGTGCTGGGGCCGGTTTTATTCAATATCTTCATTAACGATCTGGAAGATGGTGTGGACTGCACCCTTAGCAAGTTTGCAGATGACACTAAACTGGGAGGAGTGGTTGATACGCTGGAGGGTAGGGATAGGATACAGAGGGACCTAGACAAATTAGAGGATTGGGCCAAAAGAAATATGATGAGGTTCAACAAGGACAAGTGCAGAGTCCTGCATTTAGGACGAAAGAATCCCATGCACTGCTATAGACTAGGGACCGAATGGCTGGGCAGCAGTTCTGCAGAAAAGGACCTAGGGGTTACGGTGGACGAAAAGCTGAATATGAGTCAACAGTGTGCCCTTGTTGCCAAGAAGGCTAATGGCATTTTGGGTTGTATAAGTAGGGGCATTTCCAGCAGATCGAGGGATGTGATCATTCCCCTCTACTCAGCACTGGTGAGGCCTCATTTGGAGTACTGTGTCCAGTTTTGGGCCCCACACTACAAGAAGGATGTGGATAAATTGGAGAGAGTCCAGCGGAGGGCAACAAAAATGATTAGGGGGCTGGAGCACATGACTTACGAGGAGAGGCTGAGGGAACTGGGATTGTTTAGTCTGCAGAAGAGAAGAATGAGGGGCGATTTGATAGCTGCTTTCAACTACCTGAAAGGGGGTTCCAAAGAGGATGGATCTAGACTGTTCTCAGTGATAGAAGATGACAGAACAAGGAGTAATGGTCTCAAGTTGCAGAGGGGGAGGTTTAGGTTGGACATTAGGAAAAACTTTTTCACTAGTAGGGTGGTGAAGAACTGGAATGGGTTACCTAGGGAGGTAGTGGAATCTCCTTCCTTAGAGGTTTTTAAGGTCAGGCTTGACAAAGCCCTGGCTGGGCTGATTTAGTTGGGTTTGGTCCTGCTTTGAGCAGGGGGTTGGACTAGATGACCTCCTGAGGTCCCTTCCAACCCTGAGATTCTATGATTCTATGATTCTATGAATTTGGCCCAGTCCATCGATCAGGAATATTGTGTCCTTTGGAATTGAATGGGGGGAAATGGTGTGTGGGTTGCTTATGTAAGCAGGGTCTGAATGAATGCTTCCCTGACAGCTAGCTGGGAGGGGGAGAGACTTGGGTGTGTTTATGTAAAGGACAGTTTGCTCCTGTCCTGCTTACATATTCAGCAACAAGTGATCAATTTTGGCTGGTGTTGGGTACAAATCACCTTAGTACTGAATGCAGGGGTAGTGAAATATGGTTACCAATGTTATAATTATTATAGGAATACAGGAAAGCAGGACTGTGCTTAATCTGTCACCCTCAGTTGAAAGAACCTCGTTAAGTCAGGGCTTGAATGTCAGAGCCCTGTGAAAATAAAAAGGGGGGGGACAGATAGCCTTAGCTAGAAGGCTGTATAATCTCAAGGCTCCTTCTTAGACTGGTTTAAGCTGTTCCTCCCCACTGTTCAAAGAATAGTGTTAAATAAGCTTCATGAGGAGTCTCCTTGTTATGTTAAATACCCAATCAGAACTAAAATCAGTTGTGGTAGGACTGTGTTTTTACCATGCCTGCTAAGAATAGGGTGACCAGACGTCCCGATTTTATCGGAACTGTCCTGATATTTCGGTCTCTGTCCAAAGATCGGTCGGGATGCGTGACAGAGATATCTGCAGGCAGCACTGTGGTTTTTGGTTTTTTTTTTTGCTCAGCCCCCCGCATGTGTCCCGATATTTTCTTCCCCTCATCTGGTCACCCTAGCTAAGAACTAAATATCAGTGAGAGCTGACATCACTTGAGATGGGGCAGTGCTTCTACCCAGCCTACAAAGTGCTGAAAATTACTAAGAGACTGACTGATGTGCAGAGGTTGAAGCATATGGCAGTAGAAGGTGACTGACAGCTAGTGAATGAGTGGCTGGTGTGGTGAAGAGGCATGGTGAGCAGGCAGCCAGCAGGGTGGTGGTAGAGAGGTGCGACGGGTGGCCAGCAGGGTGGCTGGTGGAGAGGCGTGCGGAGAGTGTTGAGCAGGCGGCCAGCAGGGGGGCTGGTGGAGAGGCATGGTGAGAGTGGTGAGCAGGCGGCCAGCAGGGGGGTGGTGGAGAGGGGCGACGGGTGGCCAGCAGGGCGGCTGGTGGAGAGGCATGGTGAGAGTGGTGAGCAGGCGGCCAGCAGTGGGGGCTGGTGGAAAGGCGCGGTGAGAGCAGCGAGCAGGCTGCCGGTGTGAGTGGCCGGCAGAGAGGGACAGCAAGCGAGTGCCCGAGCAGCGGAGCGAGTAAGGTACCTCTTTACCCTACCCAGAGGGGAGGTGAACTCTGCAGATGCACCTCTGAAGTCTGGGGCTGCACTGACCAAGGACAGCAACTGTGAGTGGAGTGCAGAGAAGGGTCGGGCATGTGAAAGGGACTTTCGGGTTGCTGGAGTTAAGACCCTGGGGGGAAAAGGACATTGCCCAACCTACTTGGGGGTGGGTCTTTTGCTCATGGTTTATGTTTATGAACCCTGTTTGCAGTTTTTTCCCAAATTAATGCCGAGTTACTTCCCTCCTTTAATTAAAAGTTTATTTTCTACACTCAGACTCTGTGCTTGTGAGTGGGGAAGTATTGCTTCTCAGAGGCACCCGGGGTGGTGTGTAAATTTCCCAGGTTACTGGGTGGGGGCTTGAGCCAGTCCTGTGTTGTATCAATGGAAAGGAACCCCTGGATATTGAACCCGGCCCTGGTTGCTGCTGGCTCCACCTGGCAGAAGGGTTACACTTGAAAGCCTGTGTGAATGTGTGAATGTGGCAACACCTGAAGTTAAAACACTTGGGCAAATGGGTTCATGTGGAGGAGAATAAATCATTTACACTCCGTCACAGACATTCAGCACTTCTTTCTTATTAAGGCTACATGATGTAACAGTTTGTATTTAGTTAAATGTGTCCGGCTGGGTTTGCTCTGCCTGCAGGTAAGCAGCGTCCCTTATCATGTTCTCTTGCAGCATATCCTATTGCTCCTCAGGCAGCTCCCGATCTCCATTTCATCCAGGTAGCAATTGTCAGCACGACAGGAACCGCCTCTGATTAAACAACCCAGAATGACAAACTGGCCATTCCCTGAATGCAAAGAAAGGATTCATCTTATACAAATGCAGGATGGAAACTGGTGGGCTCACTGAATGAGGAGTGTAGATCTAGTTATAACTGTGTCAAAAGACACCACCGGGACAAGAGAATAACTGTGAGCAGTTTCTTAGGGTATGTCTTCACTACCGGCCGGATCGGCGGGCAGCGATCGATCCAGCGGGGATCGATTTATCGTGTCTAGTCTAGACGTGATAAATCGATCCCTGAGCGCTCTCCCGTCGACTCCTGTACTCCACCTCCGCGAGAGGCACAGGCAGAGTTGACGGGGGAGCGGCAGCAGTCGACATACCGCAGTGAGGACACCACGGTAAGTCGATCTAAGTACGTTGACTTCAGCTACGTTATTCACGTAGCTGAAGTTGTGTAAGGAGAAAACTTCAGGAAATTGACGGAAATCTCGCTGTAAGGCCCCAGACCAATAACAAAATAGATGTGACTACTTAGGGTAAAATGTTCAAAAGTGCCTCAGGGCCAGATTTTTAAAGTTATTTAGGTGCTTAAAAATGCAGAGAGGTGCCTAACTAACCGCTGGAAGTCAATGGGAGTTAGGCATCTAGGTGCTTTTGAATGTCCCAGTAAGATCCTACCTGCATCTTTAAGCCCCTAAATAGTTTTAACAATCTGGGCCTAAGTACCTTAGAAGCCCCAGACCCTTTGACTTTCAATGGAAATCCTCAGTGCCTAAACTACTTTAGAAAATGGGAGTTAGGCTCCGAAGTCATTTAAATGCTCTTGAAAATGTTATCCTTAAATACTAGGGGCCAGATTCCCCAGGACGCTACGGTTGCTTTGTGCTGCTATGGAGACGCCAAGAAGCCATAAACAGAGGTCTGCCAGCCAGTTATACTGAGTTTATCGCTTCTTTGCATTGCCAGAACAATGCATAGCAGCAAGAGCACACGGGTGAACCGGGCCCTAACGTTCATTTGAAAAGAAAGAACCGGGCTCTTAGCAGATGTACGCCGGCATAGCTGAGGATCTGGCACAAAGAATCTTTTTTTCTTCACTTCCCTGCCAAACCCTGAGCTTTGTTGGCAGAAGGAAATGATGAAATCCGTTGGGCCATATCATATGCGTGGTGCAGTCCAGTTCCTGTACTGAGTGAGTGAGCTACTATTTTGCAGTCAAATTGCCCAGGCATCAATGACTGCACCAGGCAGTGGAGAATCAAGTCCAGCGCAAAAAGGTTCAGCTCAGGGGTTAGATACCAGCAATGGCGGCTGGGACTAAATACGGGCTTGGGGTTTTTCATTGTAAAAATCATCATCGTTTCATGCTCTGAGCTGCCCCAACTCGGATTGCGATGAGACGCCAAAAAAGACGGAGGTTAAAAATCTAGATGAGAGACTCGAATCGGAAACATTGTCTACCAAGGTGAGACATAAATGGTTCGAGTTGGAAAATGTCAGTCATTTAAGAACGTGTCTTTGGTGTATTTCCTACAGGAAATGAGTGTGAGCTGAAGGCCATTAGGAACTTTGGAGAAGTCTGGCCTCCGGACCCACCTTTCCAATCTGTTTGAAACTAAGTTCCCAGTCCAACAATCAGATCCATGCGGATAGATCCCTGCATCCATGTGGAGTTCCACTGACTTCTCCCACATGGATCCAGTTGCAGGATTGGGGCCTGAATTTGTTCTAATAAGACATGAAGTAAATGACAGTGTAACTGATGGACAACTTCCATTTAAAAAGGTTTAAAGAAGCAGTGAGATCTCGGTCTGAGACTCAAGGCATTGAAACTGAATCATGGTTAAAGATCTTACATGTGATGAGGGAAATCCTGGCCCTATTGAAGTCAATGGGAGTTTTGTTATTGATTCAAGGGGATTTCACCCACTATTGCTGATATTTCACTGGTTCTGAGCAGTGCCTGAGCAACTGGGTTCACTTTCTCACTAGATCATTGTGTTCTCTCTCTTACAAGCAATTTACTGTCTCAGACAGAAGAATTTTACCTGGATTGGGCAGGGAGACCAAGAAGAGACCAGCAAAAAGAAGATAAAAGATCTTCATGCTTGACAGTCAACTGGGGTCTCAGGGAATCTGGAGGGGAGAGAAATAACGAGACTGGAAGTGAAGCTCTTTAAATGACGAAGGCGAAAAGCCCATTTTTATATACTGAGGTGTCTAAAAGGCAGCAGGAGCATGGGATCTACACTAATTGATCTCTAATTGTACTGAGCTCATTGCTTTTTAATTTGATTTGACTCAGTGGCTCTTAAAAATGTCCTCTGCTCTTAAGAAGAAAAGGAGTAGCAGCTGGAAGCCTGGCTTTACCAATGATCGAACAAACGGTTAATAACAACAATATGATCTACATTTTCCACTCCAAATCCCTCTAAAAAACACCCTGGACTGTTCTCGAGGAGGATTTGTGTGTAAATTATTCACATAGTGTCACATAAGAATAATAAAGTTCTATGGCACAGCATACTTATGAAAAAGAGGACAACCAGTGACAGCCTGCAAGCGTTCATGGCACATGGAGTTTCACTTATCATCGATTCTGAGTTCCCTCCGGGTCACAATAACAGAGAGCACTGAGTCAAGATTCCAGCCTCAGTTCCGTTGCCCATTGAAGTGAATGGGCCTTTTCACTAGGGTTGGTTGGGGACTGGCTTTCCTGGCCCATGAGCATTTTAAAGATTTCAAAAAATTTTTCCCATCCTGATAAAAAGTCAAAATCTTGAAAATGTTCATGAACCAAAAATCCAAAAAACATTTTGGGTTGGGTCAGTAAAACGTTTCATTTTGATAATTTCAAAATGTTTAATTTTTATTTCAATCTTAAATATTTTTTTTTACATTTTTTACTATAAAATAACATAAAATGTGAAATGACAAGTCGTTTTGACCAGCACTTCCCCCTCCCCCCAAAATTTCAAAACATCCCATTTTGACAATTTTAAAACATTTTTTTTCAATTTTTTTTGAAATGTGAAATTTATCAAAACTGCCCCTTTCCCAAAGACAGTGTTGGTTTCAACAAACCTGCATTTTCCAATGAAAAAATGTTTCACTGAAAAATTTCCAGCCTGCTCTACTTTCCACTGACTTCAGGGCGCATTGGATCAGGCTCTGTGACAGTTAAATTAAACTACATGCAAATATCATTGCACAGGTGTGTCCTGGGAAGGGTACTCACAGAGCACCCATAGAAGTCAATGAGAGCCTTTCCATTGATTTCAGTGGGCTTCAGATCAGGCCCCATAACAGTGCAGATGTGGAACATCTGTCTATCTCCCGAACAGTATCAGAGGGGTAGCCGTGTTAGTCTGGATCTGTAAAAGCAGCAAAGAATCCTGTGGCACCTTATAGACTAACAGATGTTTTGCAGCATGAGCTTTCGTGGGTGAATACCCACTTCTTCGGATGCATCCGAAGAAGTGGGTATTCACCACGAAAGCTCATGCTGCAAAACGTCTGTTAGTCTATAAGGTGCCACAGGATTCTTTGCTGCTTTCTCCTGAACAGGAGCACTCTGGCCATCTTCAGCAAGGAGTCCACCCACCATGATCACCCCTGAAACGGGGATGGCTTCTGAGAGCCCTTACTCATCCTGGTAAACACTCATGTGAATTGACACATTGGCTTCAATGGGACTACACCTCTATCCTGATATAACGCTGTCCTTGGGAGCCAAAAAATCTTACTGCGTTATAGGTGAAACCGCGTTATATTGAACTTGCTTTGATCCGCCGGAGTGTGCAGCNCCCCGGAGCACTGCTTTACCGCGTTATATCCAAATTTGTGTTATATCAGGTCGTGTTATATCGGGGTAGAGATGTACTTGCATAAGAGCTTATCTGCATTTCTAAGTGTTGCACAATCCAGCCCAGAGCAATTATCCTATCTCTTGCCCCGGGGGTGGGATGTTGGCAGTAGGCGAGAACCGAGCTTAGCTGGGGGTGCATCTGGCTGTGGGACCAGTGTATTCAGCAACGGAGATCAGGGGATCTCTTTTTAAGTTTTCCTCACCGTCTTCCCTGGGCATTGCTCCCTCTGCTGTTCTTTGCCTACTGCCTTGTTTGTCTTGTTCTCTCTCCACACGGTCTAGTCACAGGAGGGAGGAGCAGAAGCTGGTAGAGCAGTCACTGTCCATGCACCCTGTGACGTTACCGTCTATATGATTTTATAAAAATATGCTAATGAGTGAATATAATGTAATTGGAATATGCTTCATGCAAAAGGTCTCTTGTAAGGTATCATTACAAAGCTTATACTCGACTGAGTGTGGTCATCCTATTTGTATAAAGGTAGCACTCTTGTATCTAAAACTAGAAATATGAAATATAACTCTGAGGGCCTATTGTAATTATGCAAAGTGTGGGCCATTAACGGTGGTTTGGAATCTTGATGACTCCTATTAACCAGGACAATTGACTGAATGGCTCTGTTTGTGGGCAGGCCTTCCTGTGAGTCAGGCTGGGAGGAATTAAGGCTTGGGGTCTTACAGTGACATGTGATCATGTCACCTGAACTGAAATCCATCTTTAACCTGGTGTTTTTCCATTGAGAAGAAGGGGGTGGGAACCCAGAGGGACAAAGGATTCCCGCCTTATGCAAAAGATATATATAAGTGGGTGGAACAGAGAAAGAGAGTAACCATCATGAAGAATCCCCTAGCTACCACCTGAGCTGGAACAAGAGCTGTACCAGGGGAAAGAATTGTGCCCAGGCCTGGAAGGTGTCCAGTCTGAGGAAAAAACTTACTGAAGCATCTCTAAGGGTGAGATTATCTGTATTCAGTCTAATTAGACATAGATTTGCATGTTTTATTTTATTTTGCTTGGTAACCTACTTTGTTCTGTCTGTTACTACTTGGAACCACTTAAATCCTACTTTCTGTATTTAATAAAATCACTTTTTACTTATTAATTAACTCAGAGTATGTATTAATACCTGGGGGAGCAAACAACTGTGCATATCTCTCTATCAGTGTTATAGTCACCAAGCAAAATAAACTAAAACACGCAAATCTATGTCTAATCAAACTGCATACAGATAAGATCCTCACCAGTTCCAGAATGCTCCCTTTTACAGACTAATCTCCTTTTAGCCTGGGTCCAGCAATCACTCACACCCCTTGCAGTCACTGGGATAGCTGCCAAGGATGCACTGGTACAAACCCAGTCAGGCAGCATGGTAGGTGTGGACACAGAAACATGACTGTGTTGTGAAAACAGCTGCTGTGTGGACCGTGTTTGTAGTCACTGGGCCAGATGAGAGTGTCACAAATGAGGTATTAGATACATGGCTGTATTTGTATTAGTTTGCTGGGCTGAGGGACAAAGACTTATCCAGTGGCTGGGGTGCTAACCTGGGACAGCAAAGGCTGGTATTCAAGTCCCCGCTCCACCACAGACTTTCTGTGTCACCCAGGGAATGTCTCCAGTGTGACTGGAGCATGTGTAGACCCACCTGAGCTAGCTTTAATCTAGCTAGCTTGGGCACCAACAGCAGTGAAACTGCAGTCGCATGAGCTAGCCACCCAAATACAAGCCCCCAGGGAACCTGGGTATGCAATTCAGAGGCAAGCCCATGCTTCCATAGCTTCACTGCTACTGTTATTCGAGCTCGTCTTGCCTGAACCAGTGTTGATATGTCTACATAAGCTACAATCACATCTCTGATTGCAGTGTAGACATAACCTGCCTTTCTGTGCCTCGACTCTCCATCTGTAGAAAGGGGATATGGGCCTGTTCCTGCCAGAAAAGGGTGTCGTGAGAATAAACACGTTCTATCGTGGGAGGTGCTCATATATTATAGTCATGGGGACCAGGTAAATACCTAAGATAGAAGAGGTTGCTTAAGTCTGGGGGCCTGATTCTCATTTGCACTAAGACCACTGTACCCCGCTCTATCAGCGAAAATAGTCTCCAAAATGGGAGTCGAACATATTTCCACCTACACTAAAGCCACTTCCCAAGCCCGGAATGACATCTATGATCTCTATGAAGAAGAATAAGAGAGAAATATTCATGCCCCTGTAGGAATGCAATATTTATTAATTACTATTATTAGTAGTACTTATTATTATTAAGGAAATGTAATGTAACAGTATACGTTTAATTAAAGAAGAAGAAGAGCAGAGGTTTCGGTGGCTGTTGAAATGGGATTCCTTCAGGACAGCATCACCTCCTAATCCCGGCAGCATACCATGGTATGATGGTAGCAGGTGCCGATCTGTACTTCACCATCATCGCAGTCATCGTATCGGCATGTCCCGCCTCTCTGTAGGCAGTGGTTGAGATATCGAGTCACCCGCTGGCCATTTGCTGCGCAAAGAAGAGAGCTGTGTTGGCAGTTGCAAATGCAGGGCAATATCAGTTGTGACGTGTGGTCAAAGGCCCACTGATGGCGGGGAAAGACTTAATCCAATGTGCTAGAAAGACTCACCAGCCCAGTCCAATGTCCATTGAACGCTTCCCATTGACTTCAAGGGGCTGTGGAGTGGACCACAAGTCAGATCTTTCATAAAGAGCATCAGAACAGACCAGGAGAAATTTAAACCAGAGGGAAGATTCTCCCAGTAGGGCACTAGATTAGGAGTCAGGAGACCTGGGCTCTATTCCCAGCACTGCCATTGACCTTCTGCACATGTGCCTAAATATTTTGCCTAAATTTTGGGGAAGCTCAGACCCTAATCCAGACTTTGCACCTGGACAGACCCGTTTCTGGTTCTGGGTCAGCCAGGGATTGATATTCAAGTGAGTTCTCTCCCTGCCTCCCTCTCCAAAACTTTTGGGAGGAAATTGTGGCTCTGGCTTGAAATCATGCAACACTGAGTGATTATCACTCAAACCCACAGTGAGCACTGAGGGTGAATCCTGGCTCCAGTGACGTCAAAGGGAATTTTGTAATTGACTTCAATGGGGCCAGAATTTCACCCCCTGAGTTTCACTTTAATTCTCCATTGGAACCTGAAATTCAAAGTGAAAATCAGGGGGACTGATCTTCTGCAAAGCTAACCCTCATTTGGGAACCGACACAACCAAGTTTGGTACGGCTCCAATATTTACATCTTACCTGAAGTGGCCAGGGAGATCCCTAAGAGAACAACCAGCAGAAGGTAGAAAATCCTCATGGTTTGTGGTCAGCTGGAATCACAGGGAAACTGGAGAGAGGAGACAGAAAGACAAAACCGACTCTCAGGTCCATATCCACAGATGCAGTATAAACAGCCCGACAGAAAGAGAGATACAGAGACAGATAGGTGATGAATGGATAGAAAATGAAGCTGAGGTTCCTTGAAAGATGATCACAGATCTCCAAATTGACACAATTTTCCCATTAAAGCGCAGGATGCTAATGGTCCCATGAACCATAATGGATCCTGGTCCAGGACTTGGTCTCCTGGGAGCTATGGTAATACAAAAAATAATAAGAAGAATCTTCTCATTTAAATATCTCTTTTTTCTGCCTTGATGCCCACAACAGTCAACAATTGTCATGGTCTAATATCTGCATGTTTCCCACTTTCATATAAAGGCCAACCCCTCCCCATTTCCCACCCACAGCACCATCCAGGCATTCATGTGCCCAAATTTGTTGCATCACCTGTTCTGTCCCCAGGTTGGTTGTAAGCTCCTGGGATCAGGTGTCCTTAGCACATCTGTGGGTGCTCTCAAATCACACTAATAGGGGAAGCAGATACAAATGAATGAAATGAATTGAGTTTGAGTTACCTGCTACTTACAGCTCAACACCCTTCAAACTTGCTTCAAACCAAAGGCTCAGTTGAGAACAACAGATCCACTCCCAGCTGCTGTGGCTGGCTAAGGGTCAGCTGCTACCCCCAAAAACTGCAGAGAAGAGAAACGAGAGAGCTACTGATACTGGGTTCCTTAAGAGATAAAGACAAAGAGCCCTTGAGTTCAGACAGAGTTTTCCTAGCAAAGCTCATGGCATTAGGGGGAGAGGACATAGAGCCATTGAATTACCTGGAGCCTACAGTACAGCACCGCTCTCACACCGTGGCTGTGCCCACAGCAGTGCCCACCGCGCCTCTGCCAACCACTTCTTTGGAACCTTATTATTACAAAGAAGAATAAAATCCTGTCTTGTGATTGGCTGAAAAGAGTCATGTGAAAACTCTAGAATCCCCCTCCATTGTTTGTTTACAATAGGCCCAGCTACCTGCTGGAGCAGGGGTAGGCAACCTATGGCACTCGTGCCGAAGGCGGCACGTGAGCTGATTTTCAGCGGCACTCACACTGCCCGGGTCCTGGCCACCAGTCCGGGGGACTCTGCATTTTAATTAAATTTTAAATGAAGCTTCTCAAACATTTTAAAAACCTTATTTACTTTACATACAACAATAGTTTAGTTATATATTATAGACTTATAGAAAGAGACCTTCTAAAAACATTAAAATGTATGACTGGCACGCGAAACCTTAAATTAGAGTGAATAAATGAAGACTCGGCACACCACTTCTGAAAGGTTGCCGACCCCTGGTCTAGATCCATCCTCTTTGGAACCCCCTTTCAGGTAGTTGAAAGCAGCTATCAAATCCCCCATCATTCTTCTCTTCTGCAGACTAACAATCCCAGTTCCCTCAGCCTCTCCTCATAAGTCATGTGCTCCAGCCCCCTAATAATTTTTCTTGCCCTCTGCTGGACTCTTTCCAATTTTTCCTTCTTGTAGTGTGGGGTCCTTTGAGGCACCAGAATACTCTGTATGCATGATAACCCTTCCACATGTTATCTCGTGAGCTTCCCACCACAGAAAGAAAATGTCAACACGGGAAAGCCCATGAATAATAAGATGTTATTTATCAGCTGGGTTTGATCTGAAAAATCATTAGTGACACCAGCAAAATAATTATGGGCCTGGAGGGACAATGAATCTGGACATTAATTGAATTATGAAGTCAATATATGGTGAAGTCAAAAGTGCCTATGTGCCTAAAGCCCATTGACTTCAGTGGGCGTTAGGTGTGTCAGCACTTTTCAGAACCCCAGTAAATATCTAGCTGCATCCTTGGGTGTCTAAATACCTTTAACAATCTGGCCCCAGATCCTCAGCTGCAAACTGACCTAGCGCCATGAAGTTGGCGCCGTGCATTGTTCCATATTCTCTTATTTCCTTCACTGTTACCTCCACTGTAGCCAGCCATTTCTGACATGTAACTTTTTATTTGAAATGACTCCAATTAGCTGGAGCAGGAGTTCTGGGAAGGCCGGCAGAGCAGCCAGTGAGGAGGCGGTGTTGGGCAGATATGATCATTAGCCAGCGCCCAGTGAGGTAGATCAAGGAAATGTCTTGACATGTCACATGATTGTTTTCAGCCAATCATGAGGCAGGTTTCCTTCTTATACATAACAATAGGTGCTGACTAAGTGGAAGGCTTGTACTGTGAGCAGAGTAATGGGGTCAGAGAGACATTAAGGGGTTTTGTGCAGTATGCACCAAGGTAATCAGAGATTAACTCAGTTATGCTCTTCCCTTGATATCATGATCTCTACCAGGCAACTCTAATGAACATGGACTCTGGTCCCGATCCTGCTCCCATTAAAATCACGGAGAGCTTTGCCATTTAATTTGACGGGAGCAGGACCTAGCCCTCTATGTTAATCATTAGTAGTGATATTTTCAAAGGTGCTTTAGGGGTTTAGAAGCACAAATTCTAGTGAAAGCCACTTTCAAAAATCCCATCTTTAAGAAACTTGATTAACCATCTTGTCTTCTCTCCTCATACAGGAGATACCAACCAGCCATGAGCATCTTGCATGTCCTCTTTCCTGTTTTCTTGCTGCTGCTACTGGCAGCTCCAGGTGGGATATAAACATTGGTGTATGATTAAGCCAACATGGGAGTAGTGCTTAGCTATTAGGTGCATTGAAGTCAATGAGAGTCTATGCTCTGATTCTGGGTCTGTCCCATGTAGCACTTTTCCTCCACAAATCTCAAAGTGCTTGACAAAGGATTCCCCTTTTTACAGATGGGGGAACTGAGACCGCAGAGGGAGATGACAGGACTTGTGCAAAGGCCACACCGCAGGGCATGGCTGGGACACAGGCTGGCTCCCAGCCCAGTGCTCTTGCCACTGCTCCCATCTCCCCAGGCCGTGTTAATGACCAGGGAAATGCTGGCAGGGATTGCAAGGGGGGTCGTTTTCTGACGGAGCGTCCCATTGGAAAACGCTGCTGCGACAGAACCGAAACGTTCCGCGAGATCATGTCGATTCCGTCAAAGCTTCCGACAGTTTCCTGCTTGGTTTTCTGCCAGACAATCAGCTTGTGAGCAGGCTCCCTGGGGTCCACTCCTCTCAGGCTGTGTGCCTGGCTGGCTCCTGGACTCCCAGGCTGCCCAGTTGCTGACTTGGAGAGCTGCCAGGCTCCCTGGTCTTCCCGCCTGGTGGGTTGGCACGGAGTTCGGCTTCCCCGGACTCCTCAGCTCCTTGGCAGCCCACCTGCCAGGGAGCGTGGGCTTCTGTGACTCCCCAAGCAGCTGCCTCTCTGGATTCCCTGACTCTCTGGGCAGCCAGCTCCTCAGGTCCCCGGGGAGCTGCCTCTCGTGGCGGCTCAACCACCCAGGCTGCCTGGAGTCAAGTAGCCCACGAAAGCCTCTTCTCTAGTCACCTCTGATTGTAAGCTCTTTGAGGCAGGGACTGCGTCTCACTCTGTGTTAGCACAATGACACCCCAACGTTGGCTAAGGCTGTGAGTGCTGCTGTAATGGAAATGATTGATATTACCGTAAATATGTAGTGTGTCCTGTATGAATTAACTAACTGAGGATACTCAGTCCAGTAGCTCACTCTCTGCATTGTTCTTAAATAAACAACCTGCTCTATGTAATTGAATTTGAATTACTCTGGAGATAGGCTTCTAATGAAGTCACTGCGGGTTTGTTCACACACAGAAGTTGCACTGGTTTAACTTAAATACACCTCTACCCCGATATAACGCTGTCCTCGGGAGCCAAAAAAATCTTACCGCGTTATCGGTGAAACCGCGTTATGTCGAACTTGCTTTGATCTTCTGGAGTGCGCAGCCCCGCCCACCGCGCTGCTTTACCACGTTATATCCGAATTCGTGTTATATCGGGTGGCGTTATATCGGGGTAGAGGTGTAGATACAAAGCCCAGTTTGGGTAAACGTCTGTGTGGACACACTTATCCTGGTTTCACTCTGGCTATATTGGCTGAGCTTGCCCCTGTAAAAGCAAAGGTGCAAACTAAACTGATGTAAACCAGGATTAAACTGATACAAGGATCCACACATAAAGTTGCCCCAGGTTAAGAAAGTGATTGGCAATCATGCCTTTAGCCAAGCCAGTACAAATCTGGGTGTAGCCCAGGCCTTAGACCTGTGGATCTCACGGTTCATTCCTCCTTTCAGCAATTCTGCGCTGATTTCAAGCCTCTTGGTGGTATTGTAGATGCACCCTATTTAGTCCACGTAGAAAAGTTGAGATGTTGCTAACTTTGCATGTAACTGATCTATGCAACCTTGTGTTCCCCTTGTGCCCCCTCCCATTTCCTCTCTGCTGCCTGCTGCAATCACCCGTTCTGTCTTAGCCTAGGCCCCCATCCTGCAACTGGATCTAGGCAGACCCTGCACTCATCCAAAGTCTGTTGACTTTGATTGGGGCTCCACAGGGATTCAGAGGTCTGGCAGCTCTCCAAGTCAGCAGCTGGGGAGCCTAAGAAATTCACATCCACATTTTTCTCCAAGTGGCCATTTCCCCACTCAATAACGACACTGAAGTCTTCATGCAGAATCACTGACTTCTATTCTTGCCAACATTCATGGGGGAGATGTTCCCTACTGGACGGCTGTTGGCCAATCATCCCAACCCCCATCACCCTGCGCCTGTGAATAAAAACAAACCTCTTCTCTCTGCAGGAGATGGGACCCTTTTACATCTGATAGACTCGTTGGCTTGCAAGGGGAAGCATGGCAGGTGCAGGAAAGCTTTCTGCTTTCTGAACGAGAGGCGGATTGGGTTGTGCACCTTTCGTAGACGGTTCTGCTGCAGAAGGAAGAAATAAAGAGCCTGCAGACCTGAGAGCTAAGAAAGAGCCAGCGGAGACTTGGAATCTCTAGGGAGAAGAAGTGTAACAGAAGGGCTGGTGGCATAAAGAGGAATAATTGCTGTTCTCTGTTAGATACAACCTATTGCTACTTCTTCTTCCTTTAATTTCAAACAAAACTCATGGCCGTGACTGTGTCGTATATTTTCCTCTGCTACTGTTGTAATTATCGTATAGATACTAGTATCAGAGGGGTAGCCGTGTTAGTCTGGATCTGTAAAAGCAGCAAAGAATCCTGTGGCACCTTATAGACTAACAGACGTTTTGCAGCATGAGCTTTCGTGGGTGAATACCCACTTCTTCGGATGGAAGACTGTAGTCCCAAATTTGGCTCCCCATGAAATTTAGGAGTCTGTGGCACCTGAATCTGGATCCAGATATGTCTTTTGCAAATGGCCTCATGTGTATAAAGTGCTGTATAAAATCTCTTCAATCAGAAACCCAGATCTGGACTTTTTGAGTTGCTGCCATCTCTGGTCGTAATCTGGTTGGAAGTTGAAGTAGGGGGACAACCAAGTGTGCAAGTTGCAATCTATCTATCTATCTCCATACACCCCATCTATCTATCTATCTATCTATCTATCTATCTATCTATCTATCTATCTATCTATCTATCTATCTATCTATCTATCTATCTATCTATCTATCTATCTATCAATCATTTTATTTACTTATCTGTCCCCCATTACCACAGTATCTGAGCGCCTCATATACCAATATATTTATTATAAAATGACATCCCCATGAGGCAGGACGTGCTGTTACTCCCATTGTACAGATGGGGACCTGAGCCAGAGAGGTATGTCTACACTGCAACGCCCCCTCCCTCCACCCTATGCCAGCAAACCTGAGAGCCCAGGTCAGCTGACTTGGGCTCATGGGGCTCACTCTATGGGGCTAAAAAGAACAGTGTAGACATTTCCACTCGGGCTGGAGCTCACACTCTAAAAACCTGGCAGGGTGGGGGGGGGTGGTCTCAGAGTCTGAGGGTTTTTTTGGTGGAAAATGCCTCTCTCTCAAAATGGGAATTTCCATAGGAAATGTTCATTATTGGCACACACAAAAAAAGAAAAAAAAAAAGCAAGTGTTCATTGAAAAAACGAAAAATCTTGTGTTTTTGGCTGAAATATTTCACTTTTCACTTGTAGTTTTTGCTCTTTTGCCCAAACCCCCCAAATATGCGTTGTTTGGCTTGCACCCAGTTTGCTAAGCAATCCAGTGATGATTTTATGTTTTCTTCCATGTCATTGATAAATGTTAAGTAGAGTAGGGCCAAGAACTGATTGCTGAGGGACCCCACTGGAAACACACCCTCCAATTCGCCATTTATAATTATATTTTCAGACCTTAGTTAGCCAGTTTTTAATCCATTTAATGTGTGTGCGACGGGGCTCTCCACTCACCGCTAGTCTGGCGCCTCCTCCTGGCTGTTCCGGGGATTAGCGCTGCGAGATTGATACCCCTTCATGCTGTTGAACGCTGTCACTCCATCCCTTTCTCTGGTCTGCAGCCCCTCTCTTGCTCCAGGAATCTCAGATTTCAACTTGTTCCCTGTTGTTCATGTCCACTAGCCTTCCTGCTCCAGAGCTTAGACTTCCAGACCCATTCGAATGTACGGGCAAAGCAAAAAGGATCACATTCTCCAGAAGTTGCAGCAGGTACGGCACTTCCTCCTGGGCATTCTGGGGAATAGCTCACCAGGCTGACGCCCTTTCCCGTGGTTGTATGCTGTCACTCAGGCTCTTTCTCTGGTCTGTCACTCAGCCCCTTTCTTGCCCCAGGAGTTGCTGCATCCTCTTCGTGACTCAGCCCTCCAGCCAGGTCACTCAATGTTCCCCGATTCCGGGGCCTGGTCCTTCAAAGTCTCTGTCACGGCCACAGTGACCCAGGCTGTCTTCCCGTTCACTGCCCTACCAGTGCCACTTCCCCGGGCTCGGGCTCTACTCTGGGTTTCAGCCCAGGGACCCTACAACATGCAGACTAGGACTGCCCAGTCCCCACCCCAACCTTGCTGCTTAACCCCTGGGCTGCTTCCTACCCTGGAACTCCTCCCTCTCTTTGCCAGCCTCACTCCTTCCTCCTCCCAGGGAGTAACTGTGAGCTACTTCTCCCTATAGCCACCAAACACACCTCCCTTCCCCCAGGGAGTGACTTCAGACTACCTTCCTGCTGCTCCCGGGCTCTATAGAAGCCCTGCCTGTTCCCGCACTGGTGAGCTTCCCCATATTAGGGCTTTCTTCTCAGCCGTCAGCCTAATAGGTTAATTGGCCCATCTGGCCTCCATTAACCCCTTCAGGGCAAGTGTGGGGTTGGACACTCCATCACAGTGCGGCACGTTAATTTTATATCCAGTTTTTTAATCAAAATGTTGTGTGGTACCAAGTCAAACACCTTACAGAAGACTACGTCTAAGTATGTTATATGTAGTACATCATCATCAAGAGAAAGTCCCTGTGAGCGGAGCGGCATGGCCTGATACCCCATCACAATGGAACTGACCCTGGGGTACTTATCTAGCAAGTGCTCACATGAGTCTTTTAGTTACTTTTATTGGGCACTGACTTGCACTTTGCCAAATTCCCTCTTACCCTAGCAGCTGGATATAAATCCTCCACACGCGTCTGGCTACAGCGGCTGTGGGATTTCATCAATCAATCAATCCAAATACCAACCAGGTGTGGAAGTGGCCAATGGGCAATAAATAATGAATGTGTGAAAAGGTTCATTGTGGGGAACAGAGCACCAGGGTCAAAGTGACAGTAAGAGGCATAAAGCGTAAACCCCAAATGCTGAATTTCAAGTAATTTATACCCAGGGTTTCCCTCAAATCCTGGTTTTGAACAGGCAAACCTGTATAAGTAAAGCAGTTTATATGCATCATTTAAATGCTCTCTTCCACTCTGTCCAACTGCCTCATCTCTCCAGCAACTCTGAGCTCCAAGCTGATCTTCCACCATGAAACCTTCCACCATCTGTTGGTTCTTCTTCTCTCTGTGGTTTTCCTGGCTGCTCCAGGTAAGATGTAAAAAGGCCCACACATTGGAAAGGATTTAATGCCCAAGTGAAATATGAAGCATTATGGCCAGAAAACATCCAACTTTGACTTCCAGGGGAGTTCTGTGTGCTCGGATCACTTTTCCATTGATTTCACTGGGCTTTGGATCAGGATCTTATTTATGTGCCTAAATATGGGTTTGGGTGCCTAATTGCGGGTACCCAAATGTGAAAATATTGTCCTCTGTCAAAGCTAAGCAGGACTTCTGGAGCCCTGTCCTTATAGCTCCAAAAAAGAGAGGCCTGCGATGGGGCATACCGGACCTTCTGAGGCCCCATGCTGGAGGCCTCGTGGCCCTGCCACACCCCACCCCAAAAAAAGGGCAGTGGAGAGGGTCCTCCAAGCTGCCTAGAGTGGTTGTGTGGGACACAGCCAATCAGGGCCCAGCAGTCTACTATAAGAAGAGCTGCAGGGCCAGAGGGAGTTCAGTTCCTTGCTGGAGTTGTAGGAGTGTGGATGGTGTGTGGCTGGCTGGTGGAGTTACAGAACCCTGGACAGGGCAGTGCTGCCAGAAACTGGGGAAAGTGAGAAGGAGCCCTGAGCTAGTTGTGGGGACTCCATCAGGACAAGGCCCTGAGGTAAGGGTGAAGACAGCACAGGGCTGTGGGAAAGTGGCCCCGGGAATTAAAGCAGCAAGGTGCCTTAAAGGGACACAGCAGACAGCTGCTATCTACAGGATCCCTGGGCTGGGACCTGGAGTAGTGGGCAGGCCTGGGTTCCCCCCACCCCCCATTAGCCACTGGGGGAAGTGTTTGAAGCTCCCTGGGTCTCAGCAGGCTGCAACACTGTGTCCTCCCTGGGCCCCTGAGACCCAGGGAGCTTCAAACACCCAGCGATCCAGAGAGCCGGAGGCTTGGCTCACTATCACAGGGGTCTGGTGGGTGGCCAGAAGGGAATGCCCTGCCAGAGTCTTGACAGCCGTGTGATTGGTTACAAATTGCATATGTAAAAGGATAAATCCTGATTGGCTGCAGATGACAGTCAGCAAAGAGGATTTATCCTTGGACATAGACAACAGCATTGGCTAACCTTGCTCCAGAATTCAGTATTGTTGACCTCTGAGGAAATAAACAATGGGAAAATTCCAGGCTTAGCACGTGACTGATTTGAGCCAATCATAAGAGAGGATTTTCTTCTTGTATATGACTACAGCTACTGAATGTGTTGGATGTATCTGGTGTGAGCAGCAGCAGGTTCCGAGCGTCGTTAAAAAGGTGCTGGCCAGGTAAATGATGTTCGTGATTTCTTAGGCCCTCATATCCTGGTGTGACATTTTGGGGTTCAACCCAGACCAGTAAGAGGTTGTGTCACTGCCCACTCTGCAACTTGGGTACCTTAAATGCTCTTCTTCTGTGGCTCACAGCCCAGACACCAACAGCCCTCAGACAACCATGCAGGTCACAGCCTGGCTTCCACTGCCCAGTTACTGTTTGCAGAGTGACCCCAACAACTCCCAGTCCTGAATTTCCCCCAGACTGGCTCCCTGCAGTGCCCAGCCTTCTCACACTTACAGCAGTTGTCACGTTGGCTGCTCCTAAAGAGACAGAAACAGCAGCTGGTTATCTTGACTGGAGTTACCAATCGTTTCAGTTCAATCAAAGCACTGGGTTGGTTTAGATAAAAAGTAAAACAAGGTCATTCCATTAAACAGTTTTTAATTAAAGAGGCTTTAAGTGAGTTCAAGTACAAGAGATACAAATGGAAAGGGTTACAAACCAGCTAAAGTAAAAATATGCTTTCGACTGCCTAAGACCTAAGTTAACAAGCTACCGTCTTTGTTCAAGGGAGTTTGCTCACCAATCTTCCTTTGCCAGCCATGGAAAATGTGAACGTATCCCCATATAAAGCTCCTTTTCCCCGCTGCCTGTGGACACCATGCTGTCTGGTGTAGACTCCAGGCTCTGTTTTCCATCCTGCTGATGATTTTTGCAATGCAAATGATCTCTTCCTGCAACCACTGTACGTATGAATAGCCCACTGAATTTGGCCACGCCTGGTTTCAGGTGTTGGCCTCTTTCCTGTGTCTGGAGAAAACCTGTTTATCAACTCCCCCTGACATGCCTGGTTTAAACACACTTTAGTCACATACTTTCAGCACCTCTGAATAATCCTTTATGGTTGACTGTACATACATCCTGCAAGAATATTAATGATCAATGAGTTATTAGCTTGCCAATGACATATTACATGACATCTCAGAGATACAGATGATAACAATAGTGAGTTGGGGTACACTGAGTCGGTCAGGCCAGCTGAAACTCACTGCTAGATACCAGGGGGCTCCTTGCCTTCTGTCATAGGGATGCTCTGAGGGTCACACATGGGTTTTACTGGGCAACTCTTCTTTACCTTAATATCACTCTGTCTCCTCATCTGTGCCTTCCAGTTACTCTAAGATCCCAGCTGACCTTCAGCTATGAGGTTCTTTTACCGTCTGTTTGCTGCTCTCCTTTGGATTGTCCTGGCTGCTCCAGGTAAGATGTAAATGTAACGATGCTCATGGATGGGCTATTTGGAGGAATGCAACCTGGGAACCTCTGGCTCTATAAAAGCGTGAGTCTCTACTGCCTGCGCTAAACAGGCAATTCTATGATCTTGGAACAGTAGTGGAGCCACTAGAGGGGGACAAAGAGCCAAACTGGGTTATTGCTGATTAGCCAAATGTTAGAGCCACACAGCAGTTTCAATCCATATGGGTTTCAACAAATATTCTATTTATATTTGCATACAACACTCATAATCCCAGAGTGGTTTTTGAGGCTGTCAAACACTGAACTCTACTCTGACGGCCTTGCTGAATGTGCAGTGATTCAGGTGCCCCTTGTGGCTTGCATAACCTTGAAAATGGCTTTTGTTTAGCAAGGCCTGTTTCTGTTGGATCAGACAGTTTATAGGTTATGAAACCTTGTGGAATAGTCGATTGCTATCAGGATTTTTTTCACATGCTTCATTAGTGTGTCTTTGAGCTGGAGGACATTTTTGGTAGCTGCAATTTAGTAATATTCTCTGCAGTAAATGGCTGGTAACAGGTAACAATGACATTTTCCCTGAAGTAATTTTTTCCTCCCTACTTGACAAGATGAATAACGGAAAATGATTATTCAGAAACATTTTGGCAATTTCTAAAGAATATTTAGTTTGATTGTGTTTGCTCTGCTTTGGATTTTTAGTGGTTGGTAAGGGCATAAGGATTGGAGATTGTCATAATTATGTAGAGGCAAGAAAAAATGTAATGTTATAAATATTTTCAAACATACTCCAGCCCATCCTTCGGTTTCTCCTACCACTAATGATGTAGGCTGGTTTAGGTGTTTGCAGTGTCATCATCAGCTGTGACTAGAGGGATGTGGAATCAGAAACTCTAAAAGGAAGAGCAAGAAGAGAAGGACAAGACGAGAGAAATGAAGTTCTAACCTGCTTCTGGACAGAGAGAGAGAAGCAAAATTGTGGTCCGAGACCACTTACATAGATTAATGGATTTTATAAGGCACTAAACGCCAGACTTTTAAAGGTGTTCTGTTGCCTAAAGCTGCAGATAGGAGCCAAGCTGGATTTTCCAAAGTGCCTACATGCCTACTCTCTTTCCTTTCAATGGGAATTAGGTACCCAGGTGTTTTTGGAAATTCCCCTAGACTCCTATCTGCGGCTTTAGGTGCCTGAACACCTTAAAAATCTGCTGCTAAGATCCTTATGTGATGGGTGGGGTATAAATTTAGATAGATTAGATACCTGGAAAGCTGCTAGTAAGTGAGAAAGGTCCTGATTTTCACATCTTGTGTTTTTGTAATATTTGGATCTCTACTTTTCATCTAGTTCTGATCTGGGCTCTCAGACAGTTTTTAAAAATTACAAACATTTTGCTTTACTTTATAAATGTCTCAGATGTATTCTTCTATTTCTCTGTTGACCTGGCTTCGTCTTCGTGTATCTTGGTGCTTTACAAGAACTTTAGACATTTAAGGTCTTAATTACAGAAAGAGATGAAAGAAATGGACAATGGACCACAGCGTCGGTTCAGGGCCCATCCACGGGTAAACCTGTCTTTACTCTATCACACCTTCAAACTCTTTGTAAACTAGTCACTAGCAAAGATAGTTGCCAACAGATCCACTCCAGAGTGTTATGCTGCTCAAGATTGTTATGCTACTCAACAACTAATGTTTCCAAACTAGGAGTAAACCCAGCCTAGATGCTGACAAATCAATCTGCTCTGTGTGCAGGCAAAGGCGTGAATCGTGATGCTGTCAGCTGCAGAAACAGAGACGGGGTGTGCCGGTTTGACAGCTGCTATTACAACGAAATTGAGATTGCCACCTGCTATCACCACACAATGAAATGCTGCAGAGAGAGGGATTAGAACGTGTCAAGGACTCTGACAGCTGGAGAGCTGACCTGAGACCTCAAGCCTGGTGATGAACTGCACCATTCTACTTGCATTAAAATCGGAAATTAAGTTTAATTATCTTAATTAAAATTAAGATGAATCTGCACCCTTCTACTTGCATTAAAAACAAACTGGTGCTAAATCACACCTCTATAATAAAAACATATGAATCCTTACACGGGTATGCACTGCATGTTTTTCTCTTCTTCCTTTCGCTATAAAGCCCCTGTTACAATGTGGAAATTCAAATCAGTTTTCAGGAAGCATTTCTTTAATAACCTACTGATCACAGCTCAGCCTAGCTAGTACCCTTAAGTACTTACTTGGCCCCATTAACCCAGTATGTGAGCACTGGAGAATTTTAAACATACTTGTCCTCACATCATCCCAGGAGGCAGGGCAGTGTGATCACCCCATTGCACAGATGGGAAACTGAGGCACAGATATATTTTTTTTTCTTCCCTGCAGCATTTAGTTTGGTTAGGACGCTCCGGCTAGCCTTGTCAAATGAGAGCGACCACCTGGCAGGAAAACACTCAAGCGGACCACAACCCCAGTGGTCCACTCTAACCTTCTCATGGTGCAACTTAGGTATCCCAATGGGTAGCAAATAGGAAGGGATTGGCTAGACCTGAGGTGGCTGGCAGTCTGAGTGCTTACTTAACAGGGTTCAAATTCAGGTATTTCTTGGTGGGACAGCAAAATCCAATCCCTGCCCCCCACCCTAGCAGGTACCTTGTTCCACTCCCTGCTGGTGTCCCCCCCTCTCCGCAGGGACCCTCGTCTCCCTCGGCAGGGGAGTCTCCCCTCTCTCTTACCCACACTGCGCAGGAGCTGGTGTTACCAGGAGTCATGTTCTCAGCAGACTCCACCCCACTCTGCTGTACAGTAACAGACTCCCAATGTGCCAAATTGCAGCACCATTTGGCCTGGCTGCCCCTGCAACTGAATGGAGCGGCGGCCAGGCTGAATTTCAGTGGTGGTGTGACCACACACAGCCAGAGCATGCACAGATACAACTTCTGCAGCAGAAGAAAAGGAGCACAGATCTATGGCACCATTAACTATTCCACACTCCTTCCCCATTTCAGCCTTCCCGGGGGTGTGGCCACCCAAAAGCAATAAAAATGGATGATCATTGAAATAAGCATAAGGATTGCCACTGGACACGCCTTCTTAAAGTGTTGGATTTTTAAAGGGGAATGTCTGGATATCACTAAATCCTGGTACGAAATTTGTTAAGCACCACTATTTTTTCTTGAAAGCTAATACTCTAAAAGGGACTTGCAGTTAGAAGTGATGATAATTAAGTGAGGGTAATTAATCACTGGAACAGTTTCCCGAGGTTTGTGGTGGATTCTCCGTCACTGGCAATTTTTGAATCAAGACTGGACTTTCAAAAAAGATGCGCTCTAATTCAAACAGGAGTTATTGCAGGGAAGTTCTCTGGCCTGTGTTATACAGGGAGTCAGACTCAATGATCACAGTGGTTCCTTCTGGCCTTGGAATCTATGAAATCTATAAGTCCAGAGGGAAAATAGTTAATTCTGATAAACCATCCCAGGAGCAGAAATATGTATGTGCCTCTGAGAAGCTAAATGGCGATGAAGTAGAACTGAACTCCAAGCCAGTCAGCATGGAGACATTGACATTTGTAGTCTGATTGGCTAATACTGCTGCAGAATGTAGCAGGACGTAGTGTAGACAAACAATGAGAAAAAATTCTAGACTTGGCCCATGACTCTTTTCAGCCAATCACAAGACAGGATTTTATTCTTCTCTGTAACAATAAGGTTCCAAAGAAGTGGTTGGCAGAGGCGCGGTGGGCACTGCTGTGGGCACAGCCACGGTGTGAGAGCGGTGCTGTACTGTAGGCTCCAGTTAATTCAATGGCTCTATGTCCTCTCCCCCTAATGCCATGAGCTTTGCTAGGAAAACTCTGTCTGAACTCAAGGGCTCTTTGTCTTTATCTTTTAAGGAACCCAGTATCAGTAGCTCTCTCGTTTCTCTTCTCTGCAATTTTTGGGGGTAGCAGCTGGCCCTTAACCAGCCACAGCAGCTGGGAGTGGATCTGTTGTTGCCAACGGAGCCTTTGGTTTGAAGCAAGTTTGAAGGGTGTTGAGCAGTAAGTACCAGGTAACTCAAGCTCAATTCATTTCATTCATTTGTATCTGCTTCCCCCATTAGTGTGATTTGAGAGCACCCACAGGTGTGCTAATGACACCTGATCCCAGGACCTTACAACCAACCTGGGGACAGAACAGGTGATGCAACCAATTTGGGCACATGAATGCCTGGATGGTGCTGTGGGTGGGAGATCGGGGAGGGGTTGGCCTTTATATGAAAGTGGGAAACATGCAGATATTAGATGATGACAATTGTTGACTGTTGTTGTGGGAATCAAGGAGGAAACATGAGAGATTTAAATGAGAAGAAGATTATTATTATTATTATTACCATAGCACCATTATGGCTCCTGGGACCATTCAGAGATTTCCTAACATCCTCCTCTTTAGTGGGCAAACTGTGTCAATTTGAGATCTGTGTTCATCTTTCAAAGAACCTCAGCTTCATCTTCTAGCCATTCATCATCTATCTGTCTCTGTCTGTTTATACAGCACCTGTGGATATGTACCTGAGAGTCAGTTTTGGCTTTATGTTTCCTTTCTCCAGTTGCCCTGTGATTCCAGCTGACTGCAAACCATGAGGATTCTCTACTTTAATAATTGGAGATATACCAATCTCCTAGAACTGGAAGGGACCTTGAAAGGTCATCGAGTCCAGCCCCCTGCCTTCACTAGCAGGACCAATTTTTGCCCCAGATCCCTAAGTGGCCCCCTCAAGGATTGAACTCACAAACCTGGGTTTAGCAGGCCAATGCTCAAACCACTGAGCTATCCCTCCCCCCATTCTGCTTACTGTTCTCTCAGGCCTCTCCCTGTCCACTTCAGGTAAGATGTAAATATTGGAGCCGTGCCAAACTTGGCTGTGTTGGTTCCCAAATGGTTCTACTGGCGGGTTAGAGTGGAGGGGGAAAGCGGGTTGACTTTGCAGGAGGTTGGTCCCCCTGATTTTCACTTTGAATTTCTGGTTTCAGTCGAGGATTAAAGCGAATCATATTGAAAACCCAGGGAGTGAAATCCTGGCCCCATTGAAGTCAATTACAAAATTCCCTTTGACGTCACTGGAGCCAGGATTCACCCTCAGTGCTCACTGTGGGTTTGAGTGATAATCACTCAGTGTCCATGATCTCAACCCAGAGCCACAATTTCCTCCCAAAAGTTGTGGAGAGGGAGGCAGGGAGAGAACGCACTTGAAAATCAATCCCTGGCTGACCCGGAACCAGAAACGGGTCTGTCCAGGTGCAAAGTCTGGATTAGGGTCTGAGCTTCCCCAAAATTTAGGGAAAATATTTAGGCACATGAGCAATTCTGTTAAGTTCAGGGCCCAAGGTCTTCTGACTTCTACTCTAGAGCCCTGTCTACTGGGCGAATCTTGCCTCTGGAGGTTTCAGTCTCCTCTATTCTGATGCTTATTTGGGATCTGAACAGTCAGCGTGATGTTGTTTTTCTGACTTGTGGTCATCTCCAAAGCCTCTTGAAGTCAATGGGAAGAGTTCAATGGGCATTGGATTGGGCTGTTAGACTTCTCTCCCTGTGAGTTTCTCTAGCATACGTCTGATTAAGACTTTCCCTGCCATCAATGGGCCATTTCCTCTTGTCCTTTGACCTGATGTCACAGTGGATATCGGCCTGCATTTGCAACTGCAAACACAACTCTTTTTCTTTGCACCGCAAATGGCCAGCGCATGACTCGAGATCTCAGTCACTGCCTAGAGAGAGGCGGGACATGCCGATACAATGGCTGCGATGATGGTGAAGTGGAGATCGGCACCTGCTACCATCATACCATGGTATGCTGCCGGGATTAGGAGGCGATGCTGTCCCAGAGGCATCCCATTTCGAGATGTCCAACAGCCAGCGAAACCTCCCCTCTTCTTCTTTCTTAATTAAAAATAAACTGTTAAGTTACGTTTTCTTAATAATAATAATTTAAAAAATGCAGTCACACCATGAGCTGGACCTGTGACAGGCACGTGCTGACTGTTGCTTACAGATTGTATATGTAAAACAATAAATCCTGATTGGCTGCCAATGAGAGTCGGCAAACAGGAATTATCTTTTGACATAGATGACATCACTGGCTAACCTTGCTCCAGAATTTAGTATAGAAAATTCCGGCTTATCACATGACTCTTTTCAGCAAATCACAAGAGGGGATTTTGTTTCTGTATACAACAACTACTGAATGCGCTGGATCAGTGGTTCTCAAACTTTTTTTCCGCAGACCACTTGAAAATTGCTGAGGGTCTCGGCGGACCACTTCATGATCTTTCCAAATGATGTTTGTACCCTTAGCTAACTATTGTAAAGCCCTTTGGATAAAAGCACTATATATACAAAAACCTAAATAATAAAAGTTTTTTTGTTCTACAAATAAAAGCCCACAACTCATATTTTACTATCAGTAGTCTTACCTTTCAAAAGCGATGCACGTGCCCTCTCTCCCGCCATGGCAGTCCCCGAGCTGAGGCTGGGACGGAGGAGGGCCTCTCCCCCCACGCCAGCCCCCGGGCTGAGAGGGAGGAGGGGCTCTCTCCCGCCATGGCTGCCCCCGAGCGGAGGCGGGGTGGGTGGGGGGTCTCTCCCCCGCCATGGCAGCCCGAGAGCTGAGGGTGGGAAGGACGCGGGTCTCCCTCCCCCCATGGCAGCCCCCGCGCTGAGGCTGGGAAGGGGGGGGGGGGGTCTCTCTCCCGCCATGGTAGCCCCCGAGCTGAGGCCGGGGGGGAGGGCCGTCTCTCCCGCCCAGCCCCCGCCCCGGCTGAGAAGGAAGGGGGCCCCTCCCCCGCCATGGCAGCCCGAGAGCTGAGGGTGGGAAGGACGCGGGTCTCCCTCCCCCCATGGCAGCCCCCGGGCGGGGGCTGGGAAGGGGGGGGGGGGGGAATCTGGGATGTCCAGGGCTGCGGCGGCCAGAGAAAGGGGCGACTTTCCCCAGCTCGAGGGCTGCAGCTGCCGGGGAGAGACGGCCCTCCCCCCCGGCCTCAGCTCGGGGGCTGGCAGGGCGGGAGAGACCCTCCCCCTTCCCAGCCTCAGCTCAGGGGCTGCCGTGGCAGGGGAGAGACCGTCCTCCTTCCCAGCCTCAGCGCTGGGGCTGCGAGGGCGGGGGAGAGACGCGCCTCCTTCCCAGCCTCAGCTCAGGGTCTCTCCCCTGCCACGGCAGCCCCCGAGCTGGGGCTGGGAGGGAGGAGGGTCTCTCCCGCGATGGCCGCCTCCGCGCTGAGAGGGGGGAGGGTCTCTCTCCCGCCCGGGCCGCCCCCGAGCTGCGGCTGGGAAGGAGGGGGGGGTTCCCCCTCCCGCCATGGCAGCCCCCGATCCGTGGCTGGGAAGGAGGGGGGTCTCTCTCCCGCCATGGCAGCCCCCGAGCTGAGGCTGGGAAGGAGGGCCGTCTTTCCCCGGCAGCTGCAGCCCTGGAGCTGGGGAAAGTCGCCTCTTTCTCTGGCCGCCGCAGCCCTGGACATCCCAAATTCCCCCCACCCCCTCTTCTCACCCCACTGCCACCTCCCACCTACCCCCTATTTCCCCCAAGGCCACCACCTCACCTTACATGTGCATCTTAGGGTCCAGGCACCTAATTAGTGTGTGGCCGTCCAGGCACGCACCTTAGAGGGAACTATCTGCGGACCACCTGAATGGAGATTGCAGACCACTGGTGGTCCATGGACCACAGTTTGAGAACCACTGAGCTGGATGTATCTGTTGCCAGCACAACCACAGTTTCAGAGCATGGTTGAAGGGTGCTTGTAGAGAGGTTTGGCCGGGGCTCAGCCCTCTCCGGGTGGCGGGGAACCACACCGCCTCGCTACTTCCAGTTGTGAGGGGGAATTAGCCTGGAGTCTCTCGCTGCGACAGCAGTAGAGGCAAAACACAGTTATTCACGCCTGGTCGGCGGGCAGTAGTGAGTCATGGGCTCAGGTCCTCAGACAGGAGCAGGGCAGGACAACAGAGTGTCAATGGCTCAGGCCCTCAGGCAGTGGCTGAACAACACTCAAGCGACACAGAGCGATTGGATTAGCGACTGATGAGTTGCTGTGACTCAAGCTGCTGCATCCTCACTGCGTCACTAGCCCGGGCATCAGCAGCACATGAGCTTCACCCCTCCACACCACATCAGAGCAGCTTGTTTGAGCTTGAAGCTCCTTTTAACTCAATTAGAGATTTTTGTGTGTGGATGGGTAGGAGCAGAGCTGAAGCCAACAATGCAGCGAAGACAAGCCCAGAGCAACTCACCCAAGGTCACAGAAGAAGCAGAACAGGGCATTGAACCTTGGTTTCCCCAGTGCCAGGCGAGTGCCCTAACCACGGGATGAGCCTTCCTCTGAGTAGCAAGGCAGTTACAGCTCACTTAAAACACTCTGCCATGTGCTTGCTTTTCAGCAGGCCCTGCCGTAGGAAGCTAGTAAAGGAAAAGTCCCTGCGTCTCGGCATGGGGCATTTCTGTTGGCAGCTGAGACATCCAGTGATGGTGCTTTGATTAGGCATCAGCAGGGGCGGCTCCAGACACCAGCGCAGCAAGCGCGTGCCTGGGGCGGCAAGCCGCGGGGGGCGGCCTGCCAGTCGCTGTGAGGGCGGCAGTCAGGCTGCCCTTGGTGGCATGCCTGCGGGAGGTCCGCCGGTTGCACGGTTTTGGCGGCAATTCGACGGCGGGGACGCCGAAGGCGCGGCACCGGCGGACCTCCCGCAGGCATGCCGCCGAATCTGTGTGACCAGCAGACCGCGCCGCCGAAAGCCGCCTGACGGCCGTGCTTGGAGCAGCAAAAAACATAGAGCCTCTCCTGGGCATCACACCACCATCTATTTAAGGGAATCACTTGCAACTCTTTTCATTAGGGGCCACGTTCCTGTCACCACAGCCCCCCGGCACATCTAAGACCTCACTCAGCAAGACAGGGTGCAGTCCAGTCAGTGAAGTGGTACTTTTGTAACAGACACATCCTGACACACAATCCATGGGGCAGGCGGAATCAGACCTGAGCTGACGAAGTTTCTTCAGTGAATTAGATGGGGAATTTCATAGCAAGAAAAGCGTAGCTCTCACAGGCCAGGTCTGCACTGGGAATGTTTGCTGGTATAATAATATCTGTTATGAGTGTGATTTCTTTACAACATTTTAACACCAGGGAAAAGACTTGCGGAGACACTGTTATATGGGAAAGAAATCCTGTAGCCAGTACAGCTGATTTTGTTCAGGAAACTGGTATAAGCCATGCCAGTATAAAGGGTGTCTCCACTGGGGTTGCCAGTTTAGCAACACCAGCAAATCTTTTCTAGTGCGGACATGGCCTAAGAGAGCTAAGTCCAGGTGGCTTCATTGGGCTGTCTAATGACTAGGATGTTGCTAATGGAAAGGATTGGTTTTTTCCCTGCTGCTGCAGCAAGATTTGAAATATTCAATTCTGTGTGCAGCAGCTCTTCTGACTCAGGGCTTGTCTACGTTTCAAATGTAGGGTGACATAGCTACAGCGTGCAGGGGTGTGAAAAATCCATGGCACTGAGTGCTTTCGCTATGCTGGGTTAAGCCCTGGTGCAGAATGCTTCCATCAGTCAACTTGTGGAACTCCTTGCCTGAGGAGGTTGTGAAGGCTAGGGACTATAACAGCGTTTAAAAGAGAACTGGATCAATTCATGGTGGTTAAGTCCATTAATGGCTATTAGCCAGGATGGGTAAGGAATGGTGTCCCTAGCCTCTGTTCGTCAGAGGGTGGAGATGGATGGCAGGAAAGAGATCACTTGATCATTACCTGTTAGGTTCACTCCCTCTGGGGCACCTGGCATTATAATATAATATATGGAGATATACCTATCTTGTAGAGCTGGAAGGGACCCCAAAGGGTCATCGAGTCCAGCCCCCTGCCTTCACTAGCAGGACCACTTTTGCCCCAGATCCCTACGTGGCCCCCTCAAGGATTGAACTCACAACCCTGGGTTTAGCAGGCCAATGCTCAAACCACTGAGCTATCCCTCCCCTCTTTGGCCACTATTGGTAGACAGGATACTGGGCTAGATGGACCTTTGGTCTGACCCGGTATGGCCGTTCTTATGTTATGTTCTTAGCTACTGTCACAGAAAGCTGGTGCTCTGACAGCAATGGAAATACCCCTTCTATCATTGTAGGCTGCGTATAAACTACCTGGTTATGCCGGTGCAGCTATGGCTCTGTAGCTACGGTACTAGAGTCTCCACGGTGTAGACATGGTCTCAGAGTGAGTTTTCCTCCACTCAGGTGCTTCTGTCTTCTCCAAGGCCAGTTCAAAGCAATCTGGGGCCTCTGCTCGCATGCCACGAACCCACCCATCTTGGAGTGGTGATGTCTGGTGAGCCCTTTTCCCCTCCCAGAGAGGCAGGACCAACAGCACTGGGTCCCCTGTTGTATTAATTTAGATGGACTATACAGGCCCAAAGAATCAAAGGTGTTGTTAACATAAACTAAGGTGACCAGACAGCAAATGGGAAAAACCGGGACAGGGGGTAGGGGATAATAGGAGCCTATATAAGAAAAAAAACAACACAAAAATCAGGACTGTCCCTATAAAATCGGGACATCTGGTCACCCTAACATAAACCAGTCACCGTCCAGCATTGAACAGTTTTCAAACGGGTTCGGGGTTTGGTATACAGAGCCTGTAACGGGAAACTAATCTGTATCATACTGCTCAGCCACTAGGTGGCGCTGCACATAATATACCTTACTTAAAGGAATCGCAGCTGTGGCAGAGCATTGAAGGATCTCATGATTAAGGCTGCGAGTCTGTCACGGAGGTCACGGATTCTGTGACTTTCCATGACCTCCGTGACTTCTGCAGTGGCTGGTGCCGGCTCAGGGACTGCCCTAGCTGGGGAGCCCCTGGGCCAGCAGCAGCACTTGGGTGTGTGGGAGGGGGCTCAGGGCTAGGGGGTTGGGAGATGCGTGGGGGGGCACTTACCTTAGGGTGGGGGGCTCCCCAGCTCCCACTGGCCTGGCCCTGCAGCTACTAGGCGGAGGGGCCAGGGACTCTGTGCGCTGGCCGTGCCTGCAGGCTCCACCCCCGCAGCTTCCATTGGCTGCGGTTCCTGGCCAATGGGAGCTGTGCAGCCGGCGCTTGTGGTGGAAGCAGAGCGCGGAGGAGCCCCTGGGACCTCTGTCGCCTAGGAGCTGCATGGACACGGGGAGCCGGGTAGGGAGTCTGCGAGCCCTGCCAATCCCCCCCATCACCAGTGGGGGGGGGTCTGAGACGCATTGCGCAGCCCACCCCCCCATCACATGTGACACCCCCGGAACCCCCCCCCGTGAGCACCCACGTCCCCGCCCTCCCCCCAACCAAGGGATATATAGTAAAAGTCATGGACAGGTCACGGGCTGTGAATTTTTGTTTACTGCCCCCGACCTGTTGTAACAGTGCAGACTCACCACCGCTGGCGCCACCTGCTGGCTGCTCCAGGAATTAGCTCGTCAGCTGTGGAGCACCCTCTGGGCATGGTGTCTCACCCGTTGTCTGCTCTGCTGGTTTGGGACCCGCGTTGCTCCCCGCTTGGCGGCGTCCGCTTCAGGACACTGCCCTCCGGCAATGCCCACTACTCCATTTTCACCCCCTTCTGGGGGTGGGGGTAATGGCAGTCCTTCAGCTTGCACCTGCCTCAGTGGCCAACTACACCTTAAAGTCTAGCCCCTCACCTCAGGGGCTCGTTGCAGTCTGTCTCGGCCACACTCCTCCGCAGTCAGGTGCGGTGCAAGGGGGAGACCAGAACCCCGGTGTTCCACTCTAACCTTCTCATGGTGCAACCCGGGTACCCCAATGGGTAGCAAATAGGAAGGTGCTGCCTAGACTTCAGGTGGCTGGCAGTCTGGGTACTTACTTACCAGGGTGCAAATTCAGGTATTGGTTTGGGACAGCAAATTCCAGTCCCTGCCCCCTACCCCAGCAGGTACCCTGTTCCACTCCCTGCTGGTGTCCACCCTTCTCCGCAGGGACCCCAAGTTTCCCTCGGCTGGGGAGTCTCCCCTCTCTCTTACCACACAGCACAGGAACTGGTGCCACTAGGAGTCGAGTTCTCAGCAGACTGCACTCTGACCTGCAATACAGTAACAGACTCCGGATGTGCCAGGTTGCTGCACCTGTTGGCCTGGCTGCCTCTGCATCTGCATGGAGGGGCGGCTGGGCCAAATTTCAGTGGCGTTGCGGCCACACAGCCAGAGCGACATGCCAGAGCACTCTAGCAGCAGCTGTACTGATTTAATATGGGACCACTGCCATGGGCCCTGCCCCTAACTCTGTGACCAATGGAACTCAGAGCAACTGCCAAAACTTTGAAGGGGGAGGGGGGGATGTTTGCTCCCACCCCCTATATGGCGCCACTTTTCTTACACCAAAACACTGACAAAATGGACAAGAATCTGCTCATAACCTTGGCCTAACCTGCCCTGGGCATTGGAGAAAGGAGAGGATGATGACGATGATTTGTGCATGCACAGATCCAGCTTCTGCAGCAGAGGAAGGGCAGATGCAGGGCAGCATTAACTATTCCCCACCCCTTCCCCACCCCAGCCTTCCCAGGGGTGTGGCCACCCAAAAGCAAGAAATCTGGAGGATCATTGAAATAAGCATAAGGATTGTTGCTGTACATGAATTCCTTAAGCACCACTAATTTTTCTTTAAAACGAATATTCTAAAAGCGACTTGCAGTTCGCAGTGATGGTAATTAAGGGAGGGTAATTAATCAGTGGAACAATCTCCCAAGGGTTAGGATGAATCAATTGTCCATCACTGGCAATTTTTAAATCAAGACTGGATTTTTTACAAAGATATTTGCTAGTTCAAACAGGAGTTATTTCAGAGAAGTTCTCTGGCTTGTATTTTACAGGGATGATCACACTGGTCCCTTCTGGCCTTGGAATCTATGAATCGATAGCTCCAGGGGAAAAAATTATTTCTCATAACCCATCCAAGGAGCAGAAATAAGTATGTGCCTCTATGAAGCTAATGAGTGATGAATAGCACTGAAATCCATTGCAGCCAGTCAGGATGGAGATATTTACATATACAGTCTGATTGGCTAATACTGCTCCGGAATGTAGTGGGGCGTAGTGCAGACAAACAATGAGAAAAAATTCTAGACTCTTTTCAGCCAATCACAAGACAGGATTTTATTCTTCTCTGTAACAATAAGGTTCCAAAGAAGTGGTTGGCAGAGGTGCGGTGGGCACTGCTGTGGGCACAGCCAGGGTGTGAGAGCGGTGCTGTACTGTAGGCTCCAGGTAATTCAATGGCTCTATGTCCTCTCCCCCTAATGCCATGAGCTTTGCTAGGAAAACTCTGTCTGAACTCAAGGGCTCTTTGTCTTTATCTCTTAAGGAACCCAGTATCAGTAGCTCTCTCGTTTCTCTTCTCTGCAGTTTTTGGGGGTAGCAGCTGACCCTTAGCCAGCCACAGCAGCTGGGAGTGGATCTGTTGTTCTCAACTGAGCCTTTGGTTTGAAGCAAGTTTGAAGGGTGTTGAGCTGTAAGTAGCAGGTAACTCAAGCTCAGTTCATTTCATTCATTTGTATCTGCTTCCCCCATTAGTGTGATTTGAGAGCACCCACAGGTGTGCTAAGGGCACCTGATCCCAGGAGCTTACAACCAACCTGGGGACAGAACAGGTGATGCAACAAATTTGGGCACATGAATGCCTGGATGGTGCTGTGGGTGGGAGATGGGGGAGGGGTTGGCCTTCTAATGAAAGTGGGAAACATGCAGATATTAGACCATGACAATTGTTGACTGTTGTGGGCATCAAGGCAGAAACAAGAGAGATTTAAATGAGAAGATTCTTCTTCTTATTATTTGTATTACCATAGCAACTAGGAGACCAAGTCCTGGACCAGGATCCATTATGGTTCATGGGACCATTAGCATCCTGCGCTTTAATGGGAAAATTGTGTCAATTTGAAGATCTGTGATCATCTTTCAAGGAACCTCAGCTTCATTTTCTATCCATTCATCACCTCTCTCTCTCTGTATCTCTCTTTCTGTCGGGCTGTTTATACTGCACCTGTGGATATGAACCTGAGAGTCGGTTTTGTCTTTCTGTCTCCTCTCTCCAGTTTACCTGTGATTCCAGCTGACCACAAACCATGAGGATTCTCTACCTTCTGCTTGGTGTTCTCATAGGGATCTCCCTGTTTACTTCAGGTAAGATGTAAATATTGGAGTCGTGCCAAACTTGGTTCTGTCCGTTCCCAAATGGTTCAAATGGGGGGTTAGGCTGGAGGGGGAAAGCGAGTTAGCTTTGCAGGAGATCAGTCCCCCTGATTTTCACTTTGAATTTCAGGTTCCAATGGAGAATTAAAGTGAATCATGGTGAAAACTCAGTGGGTGAAATCCTGGCCCCATTGAAGCGAATAACAAAATTCCCATTGACTTCAGTGGAGCCAGGATTCAGCCTGAGTGCTCACTGTGGGTTTGAGTGATAATCACTCAGTGTTGCCTGGTTTGAACCAAGAGTCACAATTGCCTCCCAAAAGTTGTGGAGAGGGAGGCAGGGACGGAACTCACTTGAAAATCAATCCCTGGCTTTCCCAGAACCAGAAACGGGTCTGTCCAGGTGAAAAGTCTGGATTAGGGTCTGAGCTTCCCTAAAATTTAGGAAAAATATTTAGGCATATGAGCAATTCTGTTAAGTTCAGGGCCCAAGGTCTTCTGACTTCTACTCTAGAGCCCTGTCTACTGGGCGAATCTTGCCTCTGGAGGTTTCAGTCTCCTCTATTCTGATGCTTATTTGGGATCTGAACAGTCAGCGTGATGTTGTTTTTCTGACTTGTGGTCATCTCCAAAGCCTCTTGAAGTCAACGGGAAGAGTTTGGGCTGTTAGACTTCTCTCCCTGTGAGTTTCTCTAGCATACCTCTGATTAAGACTTTCCCCGCCATCAATGGGCCATTTCCTCTTGTCCTTTGACCTGATGTCACAGTGGATATTGGCCTGCATTTGCAACTGCAAACACAATTCTTTTTCTTTGCACAGCAAATGGCCAGCGCATGACTCGAGATCTCAGTCACTGCCTAGAGAGAGGCGGGACATGCCGATACAATGACTGCGATGATGGTGAAGTGGAGATCGGCACCTGCTACCATCATACCATGTTATGCTGCCAGGATTAGGAGGCGATGCTGTCCTAGAGGCATCCCATTTCGAGATGTCCAACAGCCACCGAAACCTCCCTTGTTCTTCTTTTTTAATTAAAAATAAACTGTTGTTAAATTATGTTTCAATAATAATAATAATAATAATAATAATAATAATGATTAAAAAATGCATTCCCACAGGGAGCGCCCGGCTGGACCTGTGACAGATGCGTGCTGAATGGTTGGTTACATATTGTATATGTAAAAGGATAAATCCTGATTGGCTGTAGATGAGAGTCGGCAAACAGGATTTATGTTTTGACATAGATGACATCACTGGCTAACCTTGCTCCAAATTTACTCTTGTTTTCCTCTGAGGAAGTAGACAACAGAAAATTCCGACTCATCACATGACTCTTTGCAGCCAATCACAGGAGGGGATTTTGTTTCCATATACAACAACAGCTAGTGAATACGCTGGATATATCTGTTGCGACCACACCCACAGTTTCAGAGTGAGTTTGAAGGTTGCTATTCAGGTCAATGGAGTTCCATATTCACCTACTGTAGTAGGGAGGAAATAATTACTTCAGGGAAAGTGTCATTGTTACCGATTACAAGCCATTTATTGCAGAAAATTTTAGTAAATTGTGCCACCATAAATGTTAATTGGGCCTCCAGAATATTAGTTGCTGTAACTCCCTTGCCCTCATATCTTGTCTTCACTGGGCACCTCTTCTTCGTCTTCTAAAGAACCTTAATATTGGTCTGTCTCCATGTCTATTCCTTCCAGTTACTCAATCGACCCCGCACCGTTAGGGTGACCAGACAGCAAATGTGAAAAATCAGGACAGGGGGCGGGGGGTAATAGGAGCCTAAATAAGAAAAAGACCCAAATATCGGGACTGTCCCTATAAAATCGGAACATCTGGTCACCCTACACGCCGTGAGGATGCGAGGTAAGTCGAAATAAGATACGTCGACTTCAGCTACGCTATTCTCGTAGCTGAAGTTGCGTATCTTAGGTCGATCCCCGCCCCCCCGCCCCTAGTGTAGACCAGGCCTGAGATATTCCATTCTCTTCCTCCAGTTTTTACGATGTGATCCAGATTGACGGATTTAGGACTGACAGTGTATACAAGCCACCAAGTGCGCACTGGGGCCAGCAGGTCCTCCCAACACTTGGTCATCCAGCAATCTTCATTGGAGATTTCAACAGTCATCACTCTGAGTGGGGGTACGCTGATTCAGATGATGACAGTGAGGTGTTGATGGAATGGGCCATTAACAATGACTTCATGTTGATTCACGATGCAAAATGTGGCACATTTCTCTCAGCCAGATGGTTGAAAGGAGTACTCTCCTGATCTTTGTTGGGTCAGTTCACCAGATGGCCATCCACAACCAGAAAGTCATCTTGTACTTGATAACTTCCCTCACAGCCAACATAGACCATCTCTCATTCACAGATACCCATCAGTCAAAGTTCGATCAAATGTCAGTGGAATTTTCGTAAGGTAGGGAAAAGTTCTGTAATGCACTGGAATGTAGTGTAGTTACCATTCCATTCCATTGTATCCCAGCCGATGAAGCCTACCGCCGATTCCAAGGAGCCATTTACAAAGCCGCATGTTCAGCTGTACCATGGGGTTGTTGACCAATTTACACTCCTCCCAGGGGGTAACCACAGACTACTTGCATGTATGTCCCCAAGCATGGCTCCCTTCAACCAGGGAGTGACTGCAGCCTCCTTCTGCACTCAGCTCCTGGGCTTTATACAGGCTCCGCCTGTTCCTCTCTGGCTGAACCTTGTCTAATCAATCCCTGCTCCCTAGCTTTTCCTCCAGGTGCAGCCTGGGCATTTAACTGACCTATCTGGATGCCTTAATCCATTCAGGTCTTGTGTGTGCCTAGCGCTAACCTGTACAGAGAGAGCCAGGCCTGCACAGGTCTGGAAGGCAGGGCTTGTGTTTCAGGGAGATGATCCAACAGCAGGCCCGGACAAGACTCCTTCACACCAAGGAAGTCTCATGTGGTGATGAGGTGTCCCTAACCCGGGGGAGCATCAACAGCTCTGTTTGTCTTTAAACCACCAAACTGCTGAGTGGCTTGAGACAGGCAGGTTAATGAAAATCAAGAACGTTGTCATGCTCCTGTAGCCGATACAGACTGGTCATGGAGCTTCCTTCTGAGCAAGATACACAGGAATAGTAGGGGGGGGATAGCTCAGTGGTTTGAGCATTGGCCTGCTAAACCCAAGGTTGTGAGTTCAATCCTTGATGGGGCCATTTAGGGAACTGGGGTAAAAATCTGTGTGGGGATTGGTCCTGCTTTGAGCAGCAGGTTGGACTGGATGACCTCCTGAGGTCCCTTCTAACCCTGATATTCTATAACATCCTTCAATGATCTGCCAGGTATGGCTCAGGTTAGCTTAAAAATGTAAATGGTTACACACAGTGCCACCTAGTGGCTACACTGTATAATACAGTTCAGCATTACATTACAAATGTAACATTCAACTTAATAGCAGCAAAGAATCCTGTGGCACCTTATAGACTAACCTCTGTTAGTCTATAAGGTGCCACAGGATTCTTTGCTGCTTTTACAGATCCAGACTAATACGGCTACCCCTCTGATACATTCAACTTAATGCACATTCCCCTTATTTACTATGGTCAATTTATGTTTCCACTCCAAGGATGTGTGTTTAACAGGAGCAACATCAAGACGCACAAAGAGTATGTTGTCGATCATACTGAAATAACATTAAGAAAGCACTGTCTACTTTACATTTAGAAATAGGGTGATCAGAGGAGGGGAAGAAAATATCGGGACACATGGGGGGGGGAGCAAAAAAAAAAGCCTCGAGTGAGTCCTGCCCCAGCTCCGCGGCAGAGCAAAAAAAAAAAAAAAAGCCTAGCGAGTCCTGCGAATATCGGGACAAAATCCGGTCGGGACGCAGGACAGTCCCGATAAAATCGGGATGTCTGGTCACCCTATTTAGAAATGAAACATTTGCTAGTAAGGAAATAAACGGATTGCAAGGCTTCTGGAAAGCTTTTATAAAATGTATGCACCTTTTTTTAGTGAATTCACTTCCATCCACATGTGACCTTTTAGTGTTTGCTTTGCATGAATATTGCTGTAGCTGAGTTTCACTGGCCAAAATATTCACACAAAGTGAATTTCAAGGCACATGGGCAAATATTCATAGAAACTGAATTTTAAATCCACAGAAGCAAACAGTTATTCTGGAAACACTAGCACTCTCATCCAATCAGGAAAGAGAAACAATACCATGTGACTCATCCCACCATATCGATATGGCTTAGATTTGGAATATTCACTCCTAGTCACTATAGTCCTCTGTAGAGTTAAAAAAATATTCATTGAATTATGGATAACATTCAAGGAAATCACAGTTCTCTTTTACTGAAGTTCTTGGACCATGTCCATCAGCTAGTACTGGAGCACGTGCTCATGGATATTCCATGAAGTTCAAGACACTTTCTTGACACAGCATCTAACACAGTAGGGCTCAGGCCTCTAGGCACAACCATAATACATCATCAGACGTAAACTCCCCATGGACTTTGATGATATTTTCATCCTCCGGACAGATGACCTTCCTCGTTCACAGAGTTCAACCACAACTTCAACAACCACCACCCATCCTTTGAACTGTCTCTAGAACACTCCTACTCTGGCATCAGCTTCAGGGACACCATGATCAGCTTCAACAATGGAACCCTACAGACAACTATATACAAGAAACCCGCGGATCACCACACTTATCTTCACAGATCCAGTAACCACTCAGACACACCAAGAAATCTGCCATCTACAGCCAGGCACGCAGATACCACAGAATATGCTCTGAGGAAAAAGTCCGGGATTCGCACCTTAACACACTTAAAACTACCTTTGCCAAACAAGGACACTTCACCCGAGAACTAGATCACGTCATGGAATGGGCCACCCACATACCCTGAGAGAACCTGCTTCAATATGGAAAAAAATACCCCTCCAACTGCACATCCCTAGTTGTCACTTACCACCCCCACACTGGAATATATACGGGGTATTTATTAAGCAATTACAGCCCACACTCAATGGAGACTCCGTCCTGAAAGAAATTTTTCCCAACCCCCCCTGTATAGCCTTCAAACAACTTCCCAACCTCACCAAGCTCATCATCAGAAGCAAGCTCTACACAGACCAGGACTCACCAACTCAAAGTGGTACCAGACCCTGCCACGACAACAGATGCAAAATCTTCAGCCATATCCCCACTGCTACGATGGTCAACACCTCCACAACACACCTTTCAAGAACCATGCCTACACATGCTTATCACAACATGTGGTGGACCTCATCCAGTGCATTAAATGCCACAACAACAGCATTGTGGGTGAAACTAAACAATCACTACGCTCTCAAATGAACTCACACAAAAAATGATAAAAACACCATATCACCCATAGTTGAACATTTTCATGATCACTCCATATCTGACCTCTCAGTCCTTGTCCTCAAAGGAAACCTGCACAACACCTTCAAACGATGAGTCTGGGAGCTTAAATTCATAACTTTGCTAGACATCAAAAGTCGTGGATTTAATAAAGACACTGAATGTATAGCTTATTACAACCATTTGTAACTCACCAACCCTCCTTTGTCCTATACCTGTAGCGGTGTTAATTGCCCACTCCACCTTGAATGGTCTTGTGATGGGTTCCCCCTGGGGTGCCACCTGGAACTTGGGTATCACTGAGCCCTCTGACCCAGCAGCCTGGGCTCCTGTGCTGCTATGACAAGCTGCAGACCCACTCCTGGTCCTACCCTTCCACCATCAGACACACAGGTGGGGACACACCCAGCTGCAGTTACATGCAGGCTCTCTGACCAGCCACTGCATGTGAACCAACAGTAGAGAGGCTACAGCCAAAACAACCCCCAGATTTCCAGCCTAGGACCCTAGAGTGGTACCATCCTGCCCTGGTCCAAACCCCAACCAGTATGAATTTATTATCCAGTTCGCCTCCCGCTCAATGTGGAGAGGAATATGCAAGAGCCCCCATCCCTTGAGCTAAGATTTCCAGGCACTTCACTCCAAACTCACTGGTTTAGATTAAAACATAAAATAAATGTATTAACTACAAATGATAGATTTTAAGTGATTATAAGTGATAGCAAACAGATCAAAGCAGATTACCTAGTAAATAACCAAAAACCCAAATTAAGCTTAACATACTAGAAAGATCAGATTTGAATTAACAATCTCTCACCCTACTGATGATATAAATGGGCTGCAGATTCTTAAGGCACAAGCTTGTTACCAGATTTGCCCGTTACTTTGGGGTATGCTCATTTATTTGGGTTACTCTTCTGGGGGGAGGGAGTGGGGGTTCTGTAATTCTATCAATGTACTGCTTGTGTCACGTGTGTTTTCATATGGAGCTCTGCTTCTCCCTTCTGCAAGTCCCCTCCCAATGGAGCTATCCTGCAGGACTTAGGTTCCCTAGGGCTGGGTTCCTCCAGCCCCAGAACTGGATGAACACACCCACACATACATTAACAGAGCAAGTCTGAGCGGACCGGGTCAATCAGCACTCTCAAGCTGACCCCTTATATGTCCCTGGACTCACTGGGCTGGAGGAAGCAGCACTTTCAAGCTGCCTCTCTTTATATGCCCCTGGGCTCCATGAACTAGGTCAAGCAGCACTTTCATGCTGTTACCCTTATGCGTCCCAGATTCAGCACGTCCCTATCCCCACTCTCACATCACAATTGTACTGGCAGTAACCTACTTGATGAGCAAACCCCACAGTATCTTGGGCGCTGCAGCAATCTTTAGCTTAGGTAAAAGAAGCGTTGCTGTAGAGTGAATGGGGGAAGCTAAAAACACAAAAGAGTAAAGTTCAGCAAGAGAGAGAGAAGCAACCAATTTAACCATAAAAGTTATTTATTGAATAATAGTGATAACTACACAAGGAGGGCTAAACCAACATAACATACATTATTAAAGGTTAATACCTAAGGTAGAAAGGGAAACAGAGAGAGAGAAAGAGGGCGATCGCACCCACTCCATGAGGTTTGAACTGGTCGGGGTTCCCAGGTGATGGTGGTAGCTCAGGTTCCTGAGTGCTGGAGACAGGCAGAGCCCCCAGCATGATCAGTCAGGAGAAGATGGCGTCCCAGTGGAACTGATGCATAGTTTGGATCTAAGCATCAGAACACTGACTGGAGGGTGAGAAGGGATTTTTGTAGAGAAAATACAATGGTTCAAGGGAGAACACTAGATTTGTTTACAGGTAAACTGATGACTCAAGGGTTTTCTTTAGGCTAGACAATAGGAGCTGATCACTCTTGGCTATGGGTGGTGTTTTCTTCCAGGGAGCTCACAATGCAACTAGGCTGCTTCAGTATTTTGGATTCAGTCAAGGATTCATTACTAGAATTAGTCTGATAATTGCTGAGCTGGGTGTGTGCAGGCATAGGTTCATGAACATCTGCAGCAGAGATTCCCATGATGCAGTGTGTCCCTGCTTTTCTGGTCCCAGAGTTCAGTGTGGTTCTCTGTTCTCCATTCTGTATGCAAATTGAGATGTCTCCCTGTCCCATCTTTCATGCAGATGAGGCTAGGGGAGTTGTCTCTGTTCTTCATTCTGTATGCTAATGGAGATGTCTTAATCTTGTCACCCTTGTCAGGAAGGGTCTAGGTGTGTCTCCCAACACCCTTCACTGCTCTCTGCAAGTTTTTTCCTCTGATGGGTTTTGGTTTAAGCAGAAGCTGGGGTGGGGTGTGTGTCTTTCATGAGTCAGGCTGAATACTGCACCCTCATTCCCCAAGAACACAGAGCTGACTGGTATCAAGCTACACTTGCTTTGCAGCTTGGAATCCCCAAATCTTTCATACACAGGCTAGAAATCCCTTTAGCTTGGGTCCAGCACTTCCCCCAGTTCAGTCTTTGCTCCTCAGGTGTTTCCAGGAGTCTTCTTGTGTGGGGAGTGAGGAACAACAGATGATGTCACTCCCTGCCTTATATAGTTTTAGCATATGGCGCGAATCCTTTGTTTCAAAAGTTGGTTCCCAGACCGGTTTGTGGAAAAATACTGACATCCCAAGATGGAGTCCAGAGACATGTTGTCTGGTCACATGACCTTGCATACCTTGCTGAGTCATAGCAGCCATTACTTACAGGCTGTCTGGAACATTCACAGGAAGCTTAAGTTCTTCCAGGGTCCGTTGTCTTTGCTGATGGGCCATCAGCACTGTTTGGCTTCTTCACTGTTGTACCAGAAAGGCTAATTGTGGGTTTCACCCAGAATAAGCATGATTGAAATACAGATACATAGTCAATATTCATAACTTCAGATACAAAAATGATACATGCACACAAATAGGATAATCATATTCAGCAAATCATAACTTTTCCAATGACGTCTCACATGACTTATCTTGTACAAAATGCATCATAATTATGCCATAATCGTATCACAATAATATTACTATGACAAATATGGGGTGCAGTGTCACAGGTCTCTTGCAACATGTGTTAACTCCTTATCTGTTCCAGCCTTGTATTTACCTGTGACACCCTGAGTACCTTTCCCAGACCTGAGGAAGAATTCTGTGTAAATTCAAAAGCTTATCTTTCACCAATAGAAAGTTTCACCAATAGAAGTTGGTCCAATAAAACATATTTTCTCACCTAATATCCTAATATCTCATTTTGTCTCTCTAATATCCTGGGACCAACATAGCTATAACAACACTGCACAAGCAGCAAAGAATCCTGTGGCACCTTATAGACTAACAGACGTTTAGCAGCATGAGCTTTCGTGGGTGAATACCCACTTCTTCGGATGCAAACACTGCACAGAAACTATCAATGTGAGTTAGAGTATTGCCACCTGGCCCCTGGTGAGCTCCATGATAGGACATTTACAGGACTTAGAGAAGCCACAGTCAACTCCCAGAACACCTTAGACTCTAATGAGACATGACATAACAAGTGTCGTGATACACAATATATGTAAAAAAAAGACAGAAGGAGCAGTTAGGGGAAGATGGGCGAGGGTCAGAACAACAAGATCATGTACTTGCTAAGGTCTAGTCTACACTACAGAGTTAGGTTGATGCAAGGCAGCTTATGTCAACCTAACTATGGAAGTGTCTAAACATACATTTCATTCCTGCCGACTTAACAGGTCCACCTTCATGAGCGGCATAGAGACAAGGTCGATGCAGTTAGGTCAACAAGGTGTCAGTGTAGACACTGTGTTGCTTACATTGACTGTTACTGGCTTTCAGGAGCTGCCCCACAATGACAGTACAATCAATACAAGCAAGGATGCACACCGCCAACAAAAGGAGCAAAATGTAGACACGCACAAGTGATGTAATTACTGCGGCGGGTGTATGCTGATGTAAGTTAGGTTGACTTAATTTTGTGGCATAGACATGGCCTAAGACAGTTATGTCTATATTTCAGTGGATCACTGGGTTAGATAGATAGATAGATAGATAGATAGATAGAGAGAAATTCACTTTCTCCCTTTATATATATATATATATATATTTGATTTTTTTTGCTTTATTTAGTATTAATTGTTTTAATTTTACAGATGGAGACGCATGTCTCTCCAGATAAATCATATTTTTAATAAGAAAGTTAAACAGCTACTCTATATGAAAAGGAAAGTAACAGGCATTTCCTGATGTTTTCAGGCATCCCTTTTGGATTTGTGCAGCGCTGTGAGATCTTTATGGGATTAGTTTACAGCATTTCCACATTCTGCGCGAGCAGGCTCCAGAGAGGTCTTGGGGACAGTCTGCGTCCGGGGGTATGCAGTCACCCCCATTATCTGCACAGGAAGGGGAGCCTGGAGAAATACCTGCACAAAGCAAAAGAGGCTGTAAGTTTCTGTTTGTATCCACAATGGGAGCAACATACCAGTTGCAATTTCAGGTGGAGGGACACCACAGAAACTGGCCACTCACTGAGTGGTGAGCACAGGCTGTGCTAATCGTGTCCAGCGTAAATGATCTCGTCATGAGTGAAATTTGCCTCTTGTAACTTTTCAACAATTCAGATACCAGAGAAGGACCCAAGTGGTAAATTTTAGGGCTGGATCTAAATGTCCCCAAAGTTTGGGAGTTCTCAGTTCCAGGGATTTGGAATTGGGGCCCATCTTTAACCCAAACATTATTAGCGTAATAGTTCCTAGCTGTAATAGATATGCTTCCATCAGAAGGTGCTAAGGGGGTACACAGACATTGATTAATTTTTCTCACCACGCCCCTGTGAGATAACAATAAAACTTCCAAAGGATCACAGTGAGACTGTTTCATTACTGGGATTAGAACCCAGCTCTGCAGAGTCCTTCTCATTTGCTCAAACTACCGAACTATATCGTGTCCCCTCTTGTTTTATAGTTCAATCAGAAGACTGATGAGTAGACGTTTCAAGAGATCAGGAGTGTTCTTAGTCATTTCTAGGAAGGGTATGATCAATAGATACAGGGGTAAGCAAATTCCAGACAGGATCGACCTACCCAGACCTTTTAACAGGGAGCAGGGGCGAAACCCAGATATGGATTTCCATCTAGGGCCCATCTCTAGTGGCCATTGGTAGGCCTAAACTTCCCTGGTACAGCCAGACTTCCAATTTGATTAGAAAACTGAACCAAAAAAAGGGAATAACCACCACGGTATACGATCCTCCCCCAAATTTCATCCATCAACACCCCCCCCCCCAAAAAAAACACCTCCCAGCTGGACAGATGCAGCAAGTAGGGATGTAAGTAAGATTTAAAAATAACAACCATTTAACCTATGAAAATTCTATCGGTTAAACGGTTAACTGTTAAGGAGTTCACATAGGCGGGGAACAAGGGATGTGGGGGGTGCTGCAGCACCCCCACGTTTTACCTGGGGCTCTGCTGCTGCCCGCGCCCGGCATCCCCGCTGCTGCCCGCTCCCGGCATCCCCGCTGACACCCCGTGCCCAGAACTCCGCTGCCGGCCCTGCGCCCGGGATCCCGCCTGCTGTCCCCATGCCCGGGGTCCCAGCTGCCAGCCCAGTACCTGGGACTCCGCTGCCAGCTCCGTGCCCAGGGTCCCAGCTGCCGGCCCAATACCTGGGACTCCGCTGTTGGCCCGGGCGCGGGGCCGGCAGCCAGGATCCCGAGTGCGGGGAGGCAGTATAGTTTAATCGTTAACCGAAACCGAGAAGTCTGATGCTTATTGGTTAACCAGTGAAACTTTTACATCCCTAGCAGCAAGATCTATCTTCTTCACAAAGGAGGAGGATTTCAGAAGTTTGGAGACAAAGAGAGCAACAAATTTGTCTCCTGATGCTACAATGTTCCCCCTGCAGATTGCATCAGCTCCAAGCAGGAGCTTCGCCACCTACCTTTACAGCAGGTCGCACGACCGTGCGAGCAGGTTCCAAATTCGAACAGTGTTCCAGGGCAGAGCGTTTGGTGGCAGAGGCCATTGTTGCTGATACATCTCAGGGTGTCTGCCGGCAGGCTGAGCCCTGCAGAGGGAACGGGGAGTCTGAGGAGTGCTGCGATATCGGTCCTGCTCTGTCACTTACAGAGAAACGTCAGACTGACTTCGGGGCCAGCTTTGCAAATGCAACCCGAATCATTGAGCTGGGGCCTTTGGAAACCGTACAAGCCCCTCGTTAGGGGCCTGACGCAGACCCACTGCAATCGACGGGAGTCCTTCCAGTGAGCTCGAGGGACTCTGGAAGATGTCCAAGGAGGGGCCTTGTCTTGGTGAGGAATAAAGGTTGTGGCTGACTTTGTGGTAGCTGACACGGCCCTGCCTTTTCTCGGCACTGCACCCTGGGGTGGAGCAGGCTCTATGCTTCCCTGATTGTGGGACAGGTGGCAGCCTGGCCCTTATGCATGTCCTGCAGCATGGCAGTGAGGAAGAATCTATGTGCTCTGTGACGGGTTGGTTCACAGAAACCCACTTGGGAGCTGCCAGCTGATGTGCAAAGGCTACCTCTGTTTCTACTCTCCCCTGCTAGCTCACTGGTTTCAGCACTCAGTCTTGCTGAAGCCAGACACACCCGTCTGCTCCAGCACAGACCCCGGGTCTGAATAACCTGTCTCAAAGCTGCAGGGTTTACCTGAGAACAGCTCACAGAAGTCTGCTTGCCCTTAGCACTCAGATGCCCAATTCCCAATGGGGTCTAAACCCAAATAAATTCGTTTTACCCTGTATAAGCTTTATACAGGGTAAACTCATAAATTGTTCGCCCTCTATAACACTGATAGAGAGATATGCACAGCTGTTTGCTCCCCCAGGTATTAGTACATACTCTGAGTTAATTAATAAGTAGAAAGTGATTTTATTAAATACAGATAGTAGGATTTAAGTGATTTCAAGTAGTAACAGACAGAACAAAAGAAGTTACCAAGCAAAATAAAATAAAATACGCAAATCTATGTCTAATTGCACTAAATACAGATAAGATCCTCACCAGTTCCAAAATGTTCCCTTTTACAGGCTAATCTTCTTTTAGCCTGGGTCCAGCAATCACTCACACCCCCTGTAGTTTTCAGTTTCCTTCAAGTGTCCTGGGGGGGTGGAGAGGCTTCTTCTTTAGCCAGCTGAAGACAAAATGGAGGGGTCTCCCACGGGTTTAAATAGACTGTCTCTTGTGGGTGGAGACCCCCTCCTCACCCTCTGTAGAATCCAGTCACAGAATGGAGATTCGGAATCACATGGGCAGGTCACATGCCCATGCATGACTCAGGACTGCAGGTAGCAGCCATTACCCACATGCTGCCTTGAACGTCCTCAGGTAGACTTCTAATGTGGATTGGAGTCTTCCAAGCTCTTTTGTCTGTTAAGTGCCCCCTGACTGAACACCTAATTTGCACATTCCTTTCCCAAGAGTCATCAAATGTTCTAACTGAGGCCCCTTAGAAATCAAGCAATCATACAACCAATGTTCATAACTTTGAACACACAAATGGTGCCTCTATACAACTAGGGTGAACATAACCAGTAGATCACAACCTTTACATAGATATGTTACATGGCCTATGTAGCAAAACCCTATTCCAGTTATATCATATTCCCACAAAGCCTTAGGGGAGGTACCGTCACATGCTCTCCCCCATGGGACCTCGGGATGGGCCAGGCAGCATGGAGCCACTGGAGCCAGTCCATTAAACAATTATCTGGGCCCATTATCTCCTTCTCAGCAGTGCTCATCTCCCAGGATGGGGAAAGGGCAGCCTGAAAGAAGCGGGGTAGGGTTGATAGCCACAGGCAGGGGGCGGATCAGCACCAGTAAGGGGGACTTGAGCCAGGGGATCCCAATGCAGCAAAGGGAGCGTGAGACGCCCCCCCCCCCATGCTTCAAAACTGGGGCAGCGCAGGCCGGGTTCAACTTGGCAGCCCTCGCTTTGCCACAAGGCTGCTGCCCGCCCCTCCTGGGGCGATGGTGGTGGAAAGAAGCAGGACCCGGGGCTAGGGAGATGGGCTCTGGGCCTGCGGTACCCCCTTCAGATAACACCCTGCTGCTGCGGCCCGAAGGAAAGCGGGCAGGGAGACGCGGGGCAGGGAGCCGGCTGTGGTGTGTGGCTCCCAGTGCCGCCTGTGTTGGATTGAGTGAAGCGCCGTGTAGCTCAGGCCCGGCATTGTCAGACTTTTAAAAAAAATTCCAGAGACTATCCATTTTTATTCAAAAATGTTTAAAAAAGAGTGAAAGTCGGTGAAAACCTTGAACAAAGGGCAGTGGGCAGGGGGGAGGGGTGCCCAAACCCCACAGCGTGCAGCGGGCAGGGGGGAGGGGTGCCCAAACCCCACAGTGTGCAGCAGGTGGGGGGAGGGGCGCCCAACCCCCACAGGGTATGATGGGTGTGGGGGAGGGGTGCCCAACGCCAACCTAGTGCAGCGGGGGGGGGATGGTTACTCATGATGTAGCTCTGAAGGGCTGGGGTCAGGAGGGGCTCTATCTGGCAAGGAGCCCAAGACTTACAGGGTGCAGCCCTCTGCACCCCTCTTGACCATGCCCCTTTAGCATGGTCCCGTCTGTTTCCCCTACTGCTGCGGAGACCGCTCGACCGCTGCAGCGATGACAGGTCCACTATTAGCGAACAGAGCCCTCTCCTGACCCCGGCCCTTAAAAAGTCGCAGCCGGCGCTCTGTGCCCAGGGGCTGGGCTGCAGAGCTGCCTAGTTTCCCAGGTTTTGAAAGACTGGATGTTTTCCTAGAAGACCTGTGCTAGGAAGTTTTTGGAGGAAGTTCTCTGGCTTGTGCTGTACGGGAGGTTAGACGAGATCACCACGGTGGCCCCTTCTGGCCGTGGAATCTATGAAAAAGCCAAAATGTGGGTGAAAATTGGTAAGACCCAAATATTGGCTTTTTCACAACCCGGGGATTTTTCGGAGAAAATCAGTAGCTACCAATAATGAAGGGCCTTGTGTATAGCTTGAATCCTCTTCTGCTCTGGACTGAGAAACAGGGAACAGCTTTAATGTAAGGAACTGAAAAGCAGTGAAATATGTTGTCCGCAACATTGTACCATCTCCTCATGCTATTCCCCACAATCATCCCTCTCCTCTGGTTTACACCTTACCTGGAGTAGCCTGAAGGAGGAAGAGGAGAACAGCAAAGACCAGGTAAAGGATCTTCATGGTGGAAGGTTGGCCGAGAACTCAGCATCACTGGTGTGAAGAGACACCAAGACAGAGAGGAGACAGAGAGTCCCTGTATTTATAGGACATTGGGGATTGTCGTATGCTGAGGCACGCTGACCTTATCAGCAATGAATCTGGAAAGCTGACATCTAAGCAATGAGCACGTTTCCACCGCCACACGCTGTTGAACCCGAACAATGACAAAGCGTCATTAGTCTAACCAGCGAGGTAATAATTCCCCTCTGCACAGCAACTGGGAGGCAAATCTTGGAACTGCATCGAATGCAGGCCTCCTGACTATAACATATGCTCCTCTGGCACAGTGGAACTCTCTGTGAGAAGGGTAAAGCTCATCTGTACAGGACACCAAACTTCCCCAGTGTCTGAGAGTGTGGAATGAACTCACTAGGGAACTACGAACTATCAGAAACCTCCCCACCATAATAATATATGGAGATATACCTATCTCATAGAGCTGGAAGGGACCCCGAAAGGTCATTGAGCCCAGCCCCCTGCCTTCACTAGCAGGACCAAGTACTGATTTTGTCCCAGATCCCTAAGTGGCCCCTCAAGGATTGAATTCATAACCCTAGGTTTAGCAGGCTAATGCTCAAACCACTGAGCTATCCCTCCATGCTAAATGCACCATCCACTCCAAGTGCCAGGTGCACGTCTTTGACCTGCCATCTCTCATATAAACACACGTGTTCCTCTGTGTTTAGAGAAAAAAGAAAAAACCCTCCAAACAAGACACTCCACAGTACATACTTCTCTCCTGGTGAGCAGATGAGAGAACAAACAGTATGGGACAGATGTGTCATCGTGACGCTTAATGCACCACTGCAAGGTATTCATACTACGGTGATGAGAGCGGCATAAGAAGCTATATAGAATAGAAAGAACACGGGCTTCGGTAAGTCAGAGGGAATCCAAAGTAGGATGGCAAAGATGACGGATGGACTGAAGATTAAGACAGCCTAGCAAAGGTGATACCACTCTCACATGTATTTTTTCACTGTATGTGAATTTCCCCCTTGTACTTGTGAGACCACCTGGCCTGTAGTGGGAGCCCTGTTGCTTGTGACATTCAAAACTCAGTTGTACAAAACGTTACTGTGAACTGTGGGAAGCCAACCTGCATTGGTTTTGGGTGGGGAGAAGGGGCTGAAGAATGCCAGCCCCTAAGAGATATCTATAATGGTCAGATTATTAATATTATTGTTGTCCGGCCAGCTTGCTTACTAGCTGGACATCTGGAAAAGCCAATGCAGTCTTGTAAAGGGTGGAATTTAGAACCAGCTCTCTGATTTCACAGAGCCATCATCCATAAATGCTGGCTGGCCAACATTAAGAACAGAGCTTCCAGTTGTAATCAGAGGCAGCTAGGCATGTGGATGGGCCATACTGGTAGGGTGCTGCTTGCTGCAATGTTGGGTACTGTCAGAGGTGATTGTGGGAACTGGTGGCGTTTTGGGAAACATAGAGTTCCAGTGTCCTGATGTTATGGTCTCCACTCAGGCTGCTGAGTTAAGTTCTCCTGAGTAGCCCAAAGACAGGGGTTGGTTGCAGACACATTAGATTTACGGTTGCTGAGCGAGAGCAGCAGAGACAGACCTGAGCTATGCCTCAGCCATTAAGTCACAGTCCACGTTCCAGTCATCACTGTCCTCTGTGCATCCCCTGCCCTCTTGAGTTATGGTGTGCCCTGCTCTGGGGGTCTATTAGCAGATAGATCCACGGGGAAAATGTTAGATTGCTTGATTGTGTGTTTAATCAATACACTTTCAACTTGAATGAATGCTTTGGGGGTGTTTGTCAAGTAACTGAGTTGGGGGAGGGATAGCTCAGTGGTTTGAGCATTGGCCGGCTAAGCCCAGGATTGTGAGTTCAATCCTTGAGGGGGCCATTTAGGGATCTGGGGGAAAAATAGTTGGGATTGGTCCTACTTTGAGCAGCGGGTTGGACTAGATGACCTGAGGTCCCTTCTAACCCTGATATTCAATGATTCTATGAACTGAGCAATACCAGGGCCTTTGTAGAAAATAACCCCAAACCAACCTAGCCCTGTTTAATGTCAGAGAGTGGAAGAGTTTATAATTACCTTTAACTCTTCATGCCTTCAAGATCAATATCCATACAACAAGATGTAAACACCTTTTGAGGATCTGGGACTTGCTGTCTATTGTGCAAGGCGGCTGCCCTGTCAGAGGGAGACAGTTGGGGCTCATCATGTCAAAGGGTAGAGAGTGGAAAAACAAAACTGGTGCTCTCCAAAATTACACAATCCCTGTGACAAAGTTAGCTCACAGCCTTCGGCCATTCTTACCGATGAGAACAGAGATACAGACAGGAGATGGGTTCTGGCATTTGGCAGTCAGGTTTTGACACAGCTGTTATATTTTACCATATACCTCATGTGTCCAGGCCCAGTGACGTATTTTTAGATTAAGGGAAAATTAATAAAACAAAATCAGAAACAGAAATAAAGCCTCGGTGAGAGCACAATGTGAGCCTCTCTTCTGTAACGTGCTGCCAGTTTGAATGTAAGTGGTCTTACAAAATGGAGGGTCCTACAACAGACAGGCGGGAGAACTCCTTAGAAAGTTACTGATGCAGGACCCAGAAGTCATAGTGATAAATCATGCACTACAGTAACACCCTCATTCCTGAATAAAGCTGGTGAGGCCTAATGATGGGTGCCCAGGAGTGAACTCCATCGGGGACTGATTTTCCTCACCAGCCATCTGAGCACAGCACCTTAAGCACAGCCTGTGGGATGTATGTGAAAGGAAATGTTTTCATTGCCATCAGCGTCTCTGAACCTATATGGGAATAGCCGTCTCGACTGGAGAAAGGGGATATCGTCTGTGGTACTGCACTTGTATTCAAGGCTGTGAGTTTGCTGCAATTCACTGTTAACAATGGGACTTTGCACTTGGATAGCACATTTCATCTCAGGAACCCAGGGTGCTTTACGAAGGTGGGGATCATTCCCAACCAGCTCAATGCTCATTCATCTCCCCTAGGAACGCCTTCACTCATACACCCATTTGGGCTGCCTCTGCCAGCCATCCCCTCCATGCCTAACCCCTGCACAGAGATTGTTATTGCTCAGTGCTGATATTACAAATAGTGCCCTGAATGTCCAGTCAGGATCAGGGCCCCGTTGTGCTAGGCTCAGTACTTAAAACACAGGCTCTGCCCCAAACAGCTGATAATCTAAACGAAGACAAGTCAGAGCAGGTGTGTGCAACAGAGAACTGGGGAACAAGGTTAGCAGTGAGAGATACACACTATTGTATAGACTAGTTATGTGAGTATAGGTTTTATACACACACACACACACACACACACACACACACACACACACAGACACTCCTCCCCCGATCCATACATACATTCCCTACACACACAGACCCAAACAGATATTCTTGACACACACTGAGTCATACATACACTCCCTACAATCACACACACACCTCTCCCCCTGATCCATACATACATTCCCTACACACACAGACGCAAACAGATATTTCTACACACACACACACACACACACACACACACACACACACCCCCATATGTACAGAGAGAGATTTTGAAATGAAAGAAGTGTGATGTAAAGGCAGCTGGGCCCTATTAAAAGGAAAGAGACACCTGCTTCTCTCAAAGCTACCGCAAGGCTCCCCCTTGTGGGTCTCAGCAGTTTTTTTAGACAAACATTTTCTTACAGAAACAACGAGGAGTTGTTTACGGATACAGACTAACACAGCTACCCCCTGATACTTGATTTTCTTACAGCATTTCCACCACTTGCCGCCAGTGCCAGCACAGATCCCAGGCAGGGGTTCATGCAAGATGTGTACCCTGAGTGGTGGCACGCCGTATCCCCTGTTGGCTTTGACAGGAGAGGAAGTTTGAAGGATCTCCCAGCCAGACAGAGAGAGAATCTCTCTTTTTAACCTCTATCATGGGGAACATATGAACAGTGGTTCTGATACCTGGCCTCCCCAGGTATCACCCATTCAGTGAATGACGAGCACAGGTTGCGGTGGGCTTCTCAGCTTGTCTGCATTAGGACTACATCCCTGCATAAGGCAGTGAGTGGGAATAAGAAGCCCTTTCCCTGCTGCATTAGACCCTACATCCGGGCATGCAGGAGTAAGCGGGTTCACTCAGCTGCTTAATCCTTCCCCAGAGCAGGAGGGCAGGGCGTGGGTGGGGAATGTGCAAAGCCAGGGCTCCACCCCATCCTTGCTGGCCAGCACCACTAAGCAGGTGATTCACTGATGGTAAAGGCAAGCTACAAATTCTTACCCCTGGGGGCCAGGAGGAAGCAGGGGTGGAACTGTCTTTCAGAGAGGTGACAGTGGGTAAAACTGTCAAAAGGGCCTGGACGATTTAGGAGGCTAAGTCTCATTGTTAAGTGACTCAGGCATTTAGGAGCTTAAGTCCCATCAGAGTTAGGGTCCAAAGGCCCAGATCCTCAAAAAAGAACTAGATAAGTTCATGGAGGACAAGTCCATCAATGGCTATTCGCCAGGATGGGCAGGGATGGTGTCCCTAGCCTCTGTTTGCCAGAAGCTGGGAATGGGTGACAAGGGATGGATCATTTGATGATTCCCTGTTCTGTTCATTCCCTCTGGGGCACCTGGCACTGGCCGCTGTCGGAAGACAGGATACTGGGCTAGATGGACCTTTGGTCTGACCCAGTACGGCCGTTCTTATGTTATGTTCTTATTTAGGTACCTAATTCCCACTGATTTCAATGGGAGTGAGGTTCCTAAATAACTTTGAGGATCTGGGCCCAAGTGCCTAAGTTGCTCTTGAAACTGGGACTTAGGGCTTGTCTAGACATTGCCACAGTGCGGACTATGCGGGTGTGAGAGGTGCAGCGCACACTAAAGCGATGTGTGTAACTGCCCTGTGTAAACTCTGCTAGCATGAACTAAAAGATACCTAGTTCATGTTAAGGTAGTTCCCTTCCAAACAGGACTCTGTTAACACAAACGAGGTACCTTTTAGTTCATGCTTAGCAGGGTCTCCACGGGGTAGTTACAGCCCAACACTTTAGTGTGCACTGCACCTCACACCCCCGCCGTCTGGTCTTCGGGACCATGTAGACAAGCCTTCAGGCTGCTCAGTCACTTGGGTGCTTCTGAAAATGTTACCCTGTGCCCTCGGATTACTCCTGGGTTGATGCAGTTTATGCACTGCCCCTTCCTCAGCTCCAGGCCCCAAAGTGCAATCTAGCCCTTATTGACCATTGATCTACAGCCCCAGTGCATGTAAAGCACATTACATATGGGTACAGTAGGCAGACAGGATCAGAATAACTACCATTCTAAGCCTGATCTACACGGGGGGGGGGGGGAAGAAGAGGGGGATCAATCTAAGATACGCAACTTCAGCTACGAGAATAGCGTAGCTGAAGTCGATGTATCTTAGATCAAATTAAAATTACTTACTTCACGTCCTTGCGGCGCGCCGCAGCTCCCCCGTTGACCTTGCTTCCGCCTCTTGCCGAGCTGGAGTTCAGCAGTCGACGGGAGAGTGACCGGGGATCGATTTATCGCCTCTACACTACATGCGATAAATCGATCCCCGATAGATAGATCGCTACCTGCCGATCCGGCGGGTAGTGTAGACGTACCCTAAGGCTTGGTCTACACCTAAAACTTAGGTCCACCAAGCTATGTCACTCAGGGGTGTTAAAAATTAATGCCGACCTAAGCCCCACTGTAGACAATGCTAGGTTGACAGAAGACTTCTTCACCTCTGGAGGGGGTGGATTTACTCCAGCAATGGAAAAACCCTTATAGCGGGGCTGGATCGCGGTGGAATGGCGTATTGGCCCTTTTGCAGCATGAAGGATGCCATTTTGTTCTCAAAATGGCATCTTCCACATAGCGTGACAGGTCATGCTGTTAAGGGCGTTCCGTTAGATGCCCATTCGGGACTACACCACTGCCTCCCCTGTGCCACTGTAGTGCTTATGATGGGGACTTACCCTAAGGAGACAAACATGCACATGAAGAGAGAAGGAGCAGGGTGAGGAGGCAACAGCAGGCTTTGTTTTTCTTACCTAGTAGCCTTTGTGTTTTAAACATTTTAGCTCATCCTTATATACTCTTTTTCTAACTCTTTTCCTTTATCCCCTCTTCCCCACTCCCCTGTTGAGATGCTTCCCCTTCCTGTCCTGTTGTGTCCCTACAGGACATGGCCTGGTAGCCTTCACAGTTCCTGTATCAACCCCACCCTGACAGCTCCTTTCCCTGTCCCTCCTCCCTTCCCCCATCCCCTCCCTCTTTCCCCCCTTGTAGCCCATGTGCTGTCACCCCTCAAGATAATAGATGAAAGAATACACTGGTCTACAATTTTTGAGAAGTCATCTGCTTCAGAGATAAAATGTGATATTTATTATGTATTTTGATGTGCTGAATTCAAATTTGACAATTAAAACAACTGATTGGCTACTGTTTCTAAGATATTTAAGTTTTTACATTTTATGTCTATGTATATTGTGTAGATAGTAGAATTTTAATCATAAATTGTAAACCTAGGTCTTTTCATGTGTTTATGGTTGCTTTACATGATAATATTTCACCTGTCCTGTTTATGTAACACTTTAAAAATCAGCAAAAGGGTTATATAAATAAAATTTATTATGAAACAAAAGGCAAAAAACTATTATGTACATAGTTTAGTCCTATTCAGTGTCTACTCGGCGCTTCTTGGCTTGTCTCTTGTATTCATTAAATGGAGCATCTCTTGTCACTGTCCAGCAATAGTCTGCAAGCATTGATGGGCTCCATTTGCCCTGATAGCGTTTCTCCATTGTTGCAATGTCCTGGTGAAATCGCTCGCCGTGCTCGTCGCTCACTGCTCCGCAGTTCGGTGGAAAAAAATCTAGATGAGAGTGCAAAAAATGTATCTTTAGTGACATGTTGCAACCAAGGCTTTTGTATGCCTTGAGGAGGTTTTCCACCAACAACCTGTAGTTGTGTGCCTTGTTGTTTCCGAGAAAATTTATTGCCACTAACTGGAAGGCTTTCCATGCCGTCTTTTCCTTGCCACGCAGTGCATGGTCAAATGCATCATCTCGAAGAAGTTCACGAATCTGAGGACCAACAAAGACACCTTCCTTTATCTTAGCTTCACTTAACCTTGGAAATTTTCCACGGAGGTACTTGAAAGCTGCTTGTGTTTTGTCAATGGCCTTGACAAAGTTCTTCATCAGACCCAGCTTGATGTGTAAGGGTGGTAACAAAATCTTCCTTGATTCAACAAGTGGTGGATGCTGAACACTTTTCCTCCCAGGCTCCAATGACTGTCGGAGTGGCCAATCTTTCTTGATGTAGTGGGAATCTCTTGCACGACTATCCCATTCGCAGAGAAAACAGCAGTACTTTGTGTATCCAGCCTGCAGACCAAGCAAGAGAGCAACAACCTTCAAATCGCCACAAAGCTGCCACTGATGTTGGTCATAGTTTATGCACCTCAAAAGTTGTTTCATGTTGTCATAGGTTTCCTTCATATGGACTGCATGACCAACTGGAATTGATGGCAAAACATTGCCATTATGCAGTAAAACAGCTTTAAGACTCGTCTTCGATGAATCAATGAACAGTCTCCACTCATCTGGATCGTGAACGATGTTGAGGGCTGCCATCACACCATCGATGTTGTTGCAGGCTACAAGATCACCTTCCATGAAGAAGAATGGGACAAGATCCTTTTGACGGTCACGGAACATGGAAACCCTAACATCACCTGCCAGGAGATTCCACTGCTGTAGTCTGGAGCCCAACAGCTCTGCCTTACTCTTGGGTAGTTCCAAATCCCTGACAAGGTCATTCAGTTCACCTTGTGTTATGAGGTGTGGTTCAGAGGAGGAGGATGGGAGAAAATGTGGGTCCTGTGACATTGATGGTTCAGGACCAGAAGTTTCATCCTCTTCCTCTTCCTCGTCTGACTCAAGTGAGAATGATTCTGGTGCATCAGGAACCGGCAGTCCTTCTCCGTGGGGTACTGGGCGTATAGCTGATGGAATGTTTGGATAATGCACAGTCCACTTTTTCTTCTTTGACACACCTTTCCCAACTGGAGGCACCATGCAGAAGTAACAATTGCTGGTATGATCTGTTGGCTCTCTCCAAATCATTGGCACTGCAAAAGGCATAGATTTCCTTTTCCTGTTCAACCACTGGCGAAGATTTGTTGCACAAGTGTTGCAGCATATGTGTGGGGCCCACCTCTTGTCCTGATCTCCAATTTTGCAGCCAAAATAAAGGTGATAGGCTTTCTTAACCATAGTGGTTATACTGCGCTTTTGTGATGCAAAAGTCACTTCACCACAAACATAGCAGAAGTTATCTGCACTGTTCACACAAGTACGAGGCATCTCTGCTCACTTTGGCTAAACAGAAATGTGTCCCTTTGCAAAATCAAACACTGACAAATAAGAGAGCACGACACTGTATGTTTTCTAGAGCTGATATAGGGCAATTTGTTCAGCAGAGTGATGTAAGCTTCGTTATGATTGCATTATCCATGACTTCTAGGAATAACATGATGCAATTCATATCCTGTATGACGCAATACCAGCTTCAGATTGCATCATTCATTGTTTTGCCTAAAAAGCAAGTACTGTCCAAACCCAGTCATAGATTTATTCATAGATCCAGTCAAAGATGTATTTTAGTCATTTCTGGTTTAAATTGAGATCCCTTCCCTTTATAACTCACTTATCCTCCGCCATTCCCAAGTCAAGGGTCGTATATACTGACTCAATAGCATATCTTGAAAACTAGAGCCAATCAACAATTTTAAGCATCATTTTCTTTCTCAGTGACCCAGAATTAGTAAAGTTTGACTACATTTATTTCAGAAGCATTTTGGCTGTAGAGCAGTGATCTGCAAGGAGATTTGCAATCCATTTTCTTCTCAAAGACCAGAGAGGTAAGAGAATTTTTTTTCTGTGGATGCTGCACTTTCTGCCTCTTGGATTCCTTTTGCAAAGCAGGTTCTTTGCCATTTACCTGCAGCAGCTCTGAAAACCATTAAAGCAGAAATCCCTTCTCATTTGTTAGGGCAGGGCAGGCCCTGAGTGGCAGGCACCCTTCTCACTGTAACACTTAAAGAAGTTCTCAGAGTCTCCAGACCTTGCACAGAAGAAAGGAGCCTCCAAAATGCTTTCCCATTCAGTCATACATTCTGGGTTGCAATTTGGACCAGTGAGGGGTTGTGTCACTGCCTGTCCTGTAACCCTGGGTGCCTCACAATGCTTTGCTGCTGTAGCTCCCATCTCGGGTCTCTCTCACAACCAGCCTACCAGCATGTAGGTCACACCCTGTGTGTCTGTATACTAGACAGCCCTGGTTCAACAGTTCTGACCCCAGCAGCCTGGCTATATCCTCACTTTGGCTTCCACCAGCCTTGGTTACAACCAGCAAGGTGACCCCAGTACACTCCCTGTCTCGAAGTTTCCCAAAACCTTGTACCCAGAAGTGTTCAGCCCTCACTCGGACAGTTCAGAGAAATAATATGGTTTGTTTGTTCCTCTAAAGACCCAAAACACATTACAGTTTATTAACTTGCCTGGGGTGAATACACCCTTCCCTTTAAACACCACATTGACTTGGTTTATAGTAAAATAAAACAAATTGATTAACAATAGGACATAGGTTAAGTGATGCTAAGTAAAAGGAATAAAATCAGAAAGGGTTACAAGCAAATAAAAGTGAAAACACACATATAAAAGGCTAAAACTTAATCTACCAAGATACAAGCTTTGTTCAAGATGGTTTCTCTCACCTCTTGGTTTTCTTCCCAGCCAGGGCTGACTTTCATTCAGTCAGGACCTTCCACAAGAGTACAAGCTGCTGGCTTCCTTTGTCTTCCTAGGTGAAAGATCTTTGCCTAACCAGGTTTCTCACCTGTATTCAATTCCAGAGACATCAACCCCCCCTTGGTTGAAGGACCCATCTTTCTCACCTTGCAAGAGCTTGTATCTGTCTAGTGATGAATGCCAAAGATGGCTTCTGTCCTTACTTACATCTACCAAAGTTCAATTAACTTGTTTCAAGAGGCAGGATGACCTCATGCTGTTGTTCCTGTTCTGTGGCCTTCCCACTCTCCTGTATGATTTCTATGTAAATGGGGCTTCCATTGTTTCTGATTCCACCATGCTTAATTTACGTAGGAGGCAGGCAGATAGCAGTGCTATTCCCTCCTGTCTGGGCAGACTGTATCCCCCCAGCCCTCTCTCAATGCAGCAGCCTGGGCTCGGGGGAGAGCGCCTCTCCCCAGTCGCAGCAGCTCTGGGCCTGGGGGAGAGGCGCTGCTCCCCAGCCGCAGCAGCCCCAGGACTGGGGCTGTGGGAGAGGCGCCTCTCCCCGCTGTGGCAGCCCCAGGCCTGGGGCTAAGGGAAAGGCACCTCTCCCCGCCAGCCCTGCACGCCCCCTACCTCTCTCCTCTCCAGTCCAGGCCCCTGTGGCTGCGCGCCTGTGCGGCCCTTGATAGCCTGCTGCGTGGCCGTGCAGCTTACAGGGAACTTAGAATATGGGATATTTTAATTTTCCCCATACGTCATCAATGAATGAGGGCTATACCACTGGTTAATGCTGAGTGTTTCTTCTATAACCCTTCTCCCTCCTTCCAGCCCAGAGAACTACTGAGTGAAAAGGAGACTTGAACCTGATTTCATGTTATGAAACAAGGGACCATGGGAACTAGTTGGGTGGGCTGTCTTGGCACAGGGTGAGTCAGTGGAGGCACCCAAACCTGTTTCCGATGCAGATTAGCACTTACACTAAAATAGAAACTTTGCCCTGAGGTCTCTTTATTTAATGTCACTGTAAAGGTGTGGACTCACTGCTGCGGCGCCTCCTGTTGGTCGTCCTTGGGAATTAGCTCATTTTCCAGCCAGGAGCACCCTCTGCAGGCTGGGGATCCGCCTTACCGCTGGCCCTCATCTCCCGCCCCAGGACCCAGTGCCCCTTTCTCTGGGCTGCTGCTCCCTTGGCAGTAACCCCTCAGTCTCAGGGTCTCCCCACCCACTATCCCCACTTCACCTCAGTCTTGGCTACTGCCAGTCCTCATCTAGCCCCCATTCACTGGGGCAGACGGCAGTGTATAAGCCACTCATCACAGGCAAAGGGGTTTGGACCTGCTGCCTCTGGCTACCCGTGGGCTGCCCCCTGCAATCCTGTACCTAATAGGCCTTACCAGGCCTGCAGCCTGGGGCTTTCCCAGGCCGGAGCTCTCCGGCTCCCTTGGCCTTTCCCCAGCCCTGCTCTACTCCAGATACCTGGTTATGCTCCTTGCAGCCAGGCCCTTCTCTCTCTGAATGCAGAGAGAGACTGTCTGCTTGAGCTCCTGGCTCAAGCCTTTATAGGGCCAGCTAGGCCCTGATTGGGGTGTGGCCCCAGCTGAGCCTGCTTCCTCCCAATCAGCCCAGGCGTCTTGCTCTTCCACAGCCCTCCCCCAGGGCTGTTTTAAACCCCTCAGGGCAGGAGCGGGTAACCACCCTGCTACAGTCACCCTTCCAGAACTTTACCTGATCAACTGACTGACTTGTTGGCTCATACGCAGCAAATGCCACTCAAGTTAGGGTGAGAGGCATTTCCTATTCATAACTAACTCATTGCCAGAAAGGCTACTCTCCTGGCAATGCCTGGTGTGCCAGGAGGCAGAACGACTGAGGAGGGCCCAGTGGCGCTTAGAGACAGTGGTAAAGTGAGTTCCCGGGAACGTCAGTGTTAGTACCGACTCTGCTTATCCTTGGGCCGCATAGTGTCCCAGCTGAACAGAAGAGCCTTCTAATGAGTTTGCTCAGAAACTGTTAAGGGTGAAAAATTCTGTTACTTCTGATCCTCAAAAGCCCTTTCCCTTAGACCCCATCACCCCCAAACACACCCACCCGAGCAGGTGAGACTCAGGTTTCACCTATGCTTCCTCCCGAGTTCACAGCAAAGTCCTGGTGTAAGTTACTGGTGGAGGGTGGGTCTAGATTGGAAGCATGTGAGTAGCTTGCAGCCAGCATCCCCTCCCTGCCCACCTCTCCTGGCATGCCACACCTGAGGATGTCACGTGAGTGCTGAGTTTAGTGTTGCAATCCCTTGTAGAACTCACCGAGGTTCCGCTCCCAGAGCTGAGGAACTTAAAACCTCATTCATTAGTGCCCTTCGCCTTGTTCAGCCATTTACACCGAGGCAGAGTGTGTGCGTGCAAGGGGATGTGTCCATAGCAGATCCCGCTAAGTCAACCTGCAGAAGGTCGGCAGAGGGAAGGGTAGGGTCCTACACAACCGATGCTACTGACTGATGAAGCTCCATTTTCTGCTCCCACAAATGGCTGAGTTTGTCAAATGATGAAAAGCAGCATTAAAAACAAATTGACCGGAACTGTGCTAAAAACCTTCGGTGAAGTTTAAAATATTTGGGGGGAGAGGGGAAGCTTTTAGCAGAGAAATTCTCTCGTTGAAACTCAATTCCTATTGAACAGAGTTGGCTTTTCTGCAGAGTTTTGTCTGTGGGAAATGTTTCATTTCTACGGCTTGCTGAAGAGACACTTCTTAAAATGTTAAGACCTGAAGGAGAGCTGTGTGGAGCTCCAAACATGTCTCTTTCACCGACAGAAGTTGGTCCAGTAAAAGATATTACCTCAGCTACCTTGTTTCTCACATTTTAAAATAGTCAGTTTAAAGTTAACTTTAAGATGATGGCCCATTTCTAGACCCTTGTGTGAAATGCGGGTTTTCGTACCACAGGTGTTCTGTTCTTAACATGACCTGCTAGACTGGCAACTTTCCTAGCAACTCCTTGGGTTACTGCGAGAAAAGGTCTGTGATGGGCCCTTTGGAGACAATGGTACAGTGGGTTCCTTGGAGAAGTGAGAGTTAGCACAGTGCAGTGACTGATATTCCCCTGAAGCTGGGAGTGCACACACCGGGGCTGGAAGTCTCTGGGCAGAAGGAGCCGACCGGGAACATCGGGGATCCCAAAATGCCAGGCTACAGAATGGGGAGCCGTGTTAGGCTCAGAGGAAGCAAAGGAAGTGTGAGGAGCCTAGGAAAGAGGAAACACGAGGGGTAGGAGAAAAGGGTGAGAGATGGTCACATCTCATCCTCTGAGTTTGGGTGGTGGGTAAAGTACACTGCCCCACCCCGGCTCCATGATGCCAGAGGATCTCAGTCCCGCTGGGCTGAAATCTCTCTCGCCCTCACTGCCCGTCTGGGCCTGGCTGCGCAGTGAGGCATGTGTGGATGTGCATATCACTCATCTGTGGGAGGCGGGAGTGTTTGTGGGTCAGCGTGCATCAGGCCAAGTATTGTACCTGTTTCCCTGTGGCAGCACATTCTTGGCCTTACTCTTTTAACTGCTGTTTGGGCTAGCATATATTCATTCCTTTACCAGGATACACAAAGACATAAATAGGTGCTGCGCTCTGGGTCCCCTTACATAATTCAGTTTTACACACACACACACACACACACACACACACACACACACACACACACACACACACACACACACACACAACACAAGAGGCTGCTCTTCCCACCCTGGCAATTAAACACACAGCACAACATGAAAGCATCTTCCGAAATATTAAGTCCCTTAGCTCCATCACCTTCCCCATCATAAAGACTTGGGAGTAAAACAGGCTTTTCAGAATAGGATTACCAGCTCTGAGGAGCCGGCAAGGGTGTAGAGCAAATGTTAATATGGGGGAGTCCCTGCCAGCAGCCCCTTTCTTTTTAAACTGAAGGGCTCCAACCTGACCTCCTCTGCTGATCTCAACCACAGCAGCACTGGCTTGGGAGAGAGAGGCAATGTCTGAAGTAACTCAAACCATTCGAGCTTTCTAGGTTAAAACTAGAGCTGGTCAGGAATTTTCCAGTCAAAATGTTTTTTCAACCAAATATGTGGTTTCCATAAAATCAGTATTTTTCATTGGAAAATGTCAGTTTTGCCAACATATTTTTTTAATATCAGAGGGGTAGCCGTGTTAGTCTGGATCTGTAAAAGCAGCAAAGAATCCTGTGGCACCTTATAGACTAACAGAGGTTTTGCAGCATGAGCTTTCGTGGGTGAATACCCACTTCTTCGGATGCAAGTAGTGGAAAAACTACTTGCATCCGAAGAAGTGGGTATTCACCCACGAAAGCTCATGCTGCAAAACCTCTGTTAGTCTATAAGGTGCCACAGGATTCTTTGCTATTTTTTTAATGTTTTTTATCAGGAAAATCAAATGAAGTATTATGTTTTGAGTTGGGTCAAAATTTATCTGTGTCCACTGGAACCACCGCAGTGCCTTGTGGGAGTTGTAGTTCAGGTGCCTCATACCCACATTCTTCCCTGTGGACCAGGTTCACCAGCTGGAGTACAACTCCCATGTATGTAAGAATGTCTGAGCTCTCAGGCTTACAGACCTACTAACTTTGGGGCTTGTTCCATGGCTTGTGGTTGAAATAATGGTTTGTTATCCATTAGGGTTGCCAGTTCTCCAGGATTGTCCCGGAGTGTCCAGGAATTAAAGATTAATCTTTAATTAAAGATTATGTCATGTGATGAAACCTCCAGGAATACATCTAACCAAAATTGGCAACCCTATTATCCATTGCCTGCTCAGTCTCACTACTGGCATGTTTTTGGGTGTTTGCTAAGAAGTTAAAGTAACTCTCATCTTGCTCAATCGCATTCTCTGTGTTTGTCCACTGCTTGTTCAGTTCATTCTACAGAACAGGAGGGTGGACATTACAAACCTGATGAGTTGTGTTTTATCCAAATCGCCAACATCAACGTTCTCCGCCATTTGATCAGAGTTGACAAAATCAGTAGTTTCGAACAGGTCTTTGGAGGTACCATAGTGCATCCAGGTGCTTTTGGGTAGCTGTCCACTTAAATCAAATCATGCAGAGTGTCTTAATCAGATTTTAAGATCATTATCTGATTAGTTTCAAGTCACTATTTTTGTGAATTTCTCCAATGTTACTTTTAAGGGCACGGATGGAGGGAAGGTTAAATCCTTTAGATGTATTTAAAATATATTTTGTTCATGGGAACTACATCACTCCCATATTTTGGAATGTGTATTAAATTCATAACCTAACTCCAGTAATAACTGGATGAACCTTTCAGTGAAACCAAGCAGGTCTATCCTGTCCCTCCCTTTCACACCCTGTTAGAAATGAGTCTTCATAGATCAGAATGAAGGAAAGACTCAGTTCCCCCCCCCTCACTCACCCTTCCTGCTCATACACGGACACACGCACACACACACAAACACACACGCAAATGGATGCACACAAAAAACGCAGGAGCAATGTCCTTATTAAAAACGGACAATTTAACAGCCTGTCTTTTTAAAAAAAAGATTGTGAATATTGCTTGCCATGAGCTGAGCTGCCCCCTCCAAGATTTCAGCAGCAGGTTCTTTATTTTTTGCAGCATCTCATAATGAAATCAGCGCAGATTCCAAGCAGGTATTCACCTGAGGGACACATCTTGAAAGCCTCCACGCAGTAGCCGTCTACAGAAACACAGGCAGGGATTTCTCTCATTTGACCATACCCTGCACAAGGGAGAAATGTTCTGAAGTTGTTTTATTATAGTAAATGGAACTGGGTGAGATTTTTCAGATGAAGAATTTATTCAACTAAAAAAGCCATTTTGGTCAATCCCAAATTATTTATAAATAGTTTCGGCCAGTCACAAAGTGGTTGAAATTGAGCTGCTGCTGTGATTAGCCCCGTGATCACGCAGTCAGCTAGCATGCAGCAGACCCAGATTAAAATCTCCACTCTAGAGCAAGCCCCAAACAGACTCTTTCAGTTCTTCAGAAAAATTCAGATTTGGTTCAACCTGAATTTAACTTTTTTTTTTTTTTTTTTGATTTTTTGGAACTGGCAGCAAACCAAAAAAAAAATCCATTATTTGCCCAGCTCTGTATGTAAGTGCTTTTGCTTTCTTTTTATAGATGGAGAAACACAAAGAAGAAAGCTAAACTGTTCAGATTTGGATGCTTAAAAATAGACCCCTAAATCCATAATTAGGCTGCTAAGTAAGCAGCACAGTTTGCAGATGTATTTGGGTGGATTAAGGGGCCAGATAAATAAATAAATGGAGATATACCTATCTCATAGAGCTGGAAGGGACCCCCAAGGGTCATCGAATCCAGCCCCCTGCCTTCACTAGCAGGACTAATTTTTGCCCCAGATCCTTAAGTGGCCCCCTCAAGGATTGAACTCACAACCCTGGGTTTAGCAGGCCAATGCTCAAACCACTGAGCTATCCCTCCCCCCAGATCTGAAAAGTCATCTGCTTGCCAGATATTGCACAAGTCAATATCAGAGCCAGGAATTCCTGCCTGTTAGGCCTGTTCTCAGACCAACAGAGCAGCCTCATACACACACATCCCTTCTATAACGCCTGCAGTTATTTTCTCTCTCACCTGGAGCAGGCTGGAAGAGGAGGACACCAACCGCAAAAAGCAGGTACAGGCTCCTCATAGCTGAGGATCGGCTGGGGTCTCAGTATCACTCACTCACTCCAGGGAAGACACACCAGGCAGAATGAGTTGGAAGGTCTGGGCCAGATGGAGACAGAGTCCCAGTATTTATAGTGCTCTGGGGCTGTGAAAGGCTGAAGTGAAGGATTCTTGCTCTGATGACTCTGATGTAACCTGTAACCAGAAATTCCAGTAAATGCCTCGAACAATCAGGTAACTGGTATGGCCACCTAAATCCAGAGAGGTGATAATTCTTCTCTATACAGTCACCCAGACTGCTCTGGGTGAGCGTTAAAGGGGCCTCATTAAAGTCAGAATCTAGCCCTTTATTTCTACTCACCTTTCTGTCTCCTCTAGGTCCCTTCATGTTACTGCTCTGTCCTCACTGGTGTTTTCCACAGTGCCCAGATTAGGGCTAAATTGTGCCTCTGGGCAGAGCCTTCAGCAACAGCTGGTCTTTGAATCCTTGTGGACAGCACATTGACAGCCTGGGGGAGCCCAGCGACAAAACCGAAGCGGTGATTAATTACCTCCGTCATTTTCAGCTAGGCTGGGATCAGTGGTTTCTATCACAGTTCAGTAAGTACAGGTCTGTCGCATCTTAGGCGCATTTAACATGTGCGATTTCAGCTTTATGTGGTCAGCAAAAACAAGAAAAAAACAAAAAAAAAGAGAAAAATAACAATTTAAATACTGTTTCTGTAGGGCGGACGATTCTGCCCGCCATTACACTCAATGTAGTTTTGACTATACGCAGTTTTCACTTTAGGCGCTGACCGTGGAACGTAACCCCAGCGTAAGATGAGACAGACCTGTACTTCATTGATGGAAGGCTGGTCTACATGAGGAACTTCCATGAATATAGTGATGTCTCTCGGGGGTGTGTGTGTGTGTGTGTGTGTGTGTGTGAAAAATCCACACCCCTGAGAGCTGTACGTAAACCGAACTAACCCCTGGTGTAAACAGCACTAGAGTGACGGAAGAATTCTTCCATCGACCTAGCTACTGCCTCTCGGCAGGGCCGGCGCAACTCATTAGGCGACCTAGGCGGTCGCCTAGGGCACTACTATTTGGGGGGCGCTGGCGCCCCGTACGTCTGTGGAATTTTGAGGGCGGGACCTTCCGCTGCCGCTGTCGGGGGCGGCATTTCGGGGGCGGGACCTTCTGCCGCCTAGGGCGCCGAAAAAGCTGGCAGCGCTCCTGCCTCTCGGGGAGGTGGATTACTGACACCAATGGGAGAACCCCTCCCGGAGGAGGGAGAACCCCTTCCCCTCCTTCTCCTGTAGGTGTGGGTAGTGTCTGCACTGAAGCACTACAGTAGTGCCCCGAGTGAAATGCCAAGAGAGTTAAAAGTAGGGCTGTGAAACGCCCCTCTCCTCCCTTCCTCCACTCCCATACTCACACAGTGTTGGAAACAGCCAACCTTTCCTCCCCTGCCCTCCCTGCACACACAACACACCTAGCCACCTGGACACGTTCATACACACACACCCAAAGGCAGAGGCACAAGCGCACACAGATAGGAGGATTCATGCCCTAATTAAGTGACTGTGATGTAACAGCGTGAAGAGGGGAACAAATCGCTCTCAGGTTGCCCTCTGGATTTTTGCAGCCCAGCAGCTTCAGCAGCGGCTCTTCCCAACATCACAAATTCCAGCACAGAGGGGCAGGTCTCCCTTCCTTGACCTTTTCAGGGGCCTTCCCCAACCTGGACAAAAGGTCTGTCCCCTTGGCCAGAGCCCCCAGCAGTAGCCATCATCCTTCCCGGGACAGGATGCTGACCAGATCTATTAAAATTAAGACGGCAAGGGCAGCCTCACCCAAGTCTCTGCTGAGGGGTAACTACTAGCATAGTTTGTACTCAGCATGTCAGCTCCTCAGCACCACAGCAACCCCACTGCTCCTTAGGTGCTGGGTCCTGAGCTGGCCAAGTTGTCCTCTGGCAGCCGTTGGGAAGCTGCAGATTGCAGTTCAATAGTGTTGTCCCACCAAAGGGACACAAGCTCCTTTCCCGGTATAAAGATCAAGCCCAGTCTGGGCCAGTGTTGAACTGCATGTGAGAGAGATAATGGCACCTCCCGTCTAGCTTTGCTGCTACCGAGCAGGCCTATTGGAGCATGGCGCCCCCTACTGGGGATGTTGCTGCTGATAACCGTGCCAGGGGGAGAGGCATGTGACTTATTTCTGGCATCTGCAGAAAGACAATCCATGCAAGACAGGTCAGTGGCGACGGTAGCTGCACTGCTCGTGCCTTCTACATCGTTCCCATATCTGTCCCTCTTCACATGCAGCACGGGGTGCAAATGCCCCCTCACTGAGCCACGTCGACTATATTTCAGCACAGGATGATAAGAATTTGGTGTCCAGCTGCCTCTGTTGTGGATACCCCTGGGTGGGAGCACCACAGGAGCTCAAATACTGCAGTGATGGGGGGCCCCTTATAAACTCTTAGATTGATTAATTTGTGGCCTGACTGGATCTTGCTGAATGCCCTGATGTCAGGAGAGACAATAACGTACACCACTGGGAAGCAGTGGGGGGTGAATTTTCCAAACCTTTCCCACATCCCAGCATAGCTGTCCTCTGTAAATTCAGGTGCGGGAAGTAAATGCTCTTTCCTCCCTCAGCGCCCATCTTACCATCTGGAAATCACCCTCTAAATGTTTTTCCGCCCCCTCATCTGTAAAATGGAGACAATTCTTCCCTACTTCTCAATCGTGTAGTAAGGATTTGTGGACTAGATCCTTAGCTGGTGTGAATCGACTTAAATGAACCTAGGTGGATTGAGGCCAGCTGAGGATCTGGCCACTGGTTTTTGAGAAGTGCTTTGAAGAAGAAAATGACCTAATCTGAGGCCATGTCTACACTGCAAACTTTGGCTGACACAAGTTACCACCGCGTACAACTGCCGAAGTTTGTACATCACTCGTTTACACAGGGCCGCCCAGAGGAATCAGGGGGCCTGGGGCAAAGCAATTTCGGGGGAGCGGACATAAAAAAAGGCGCCACCCGCTGCGGCGCTTGTACTCACCGGGCGGCGCTCCGAGTCTTCGGCGGCGGGTCCTTCACTCGCTCCGGGTCTTCGGCGGCACTGAAGGGCCCGCTGCTGAAGTGCCGCCGAAGACCCGGAGCGCCGCCGGGTGAGTAAAAATCCCAGGGAAGGGATTCTCGGCCAGGGCTCGCGGGGCCCCTGTGGGGCCCAGGGCCTGGGGCAAATTGCCCCACTTGCCCACCCCTCTGGGCGGCCCTGCGTTTACATGCATACTTGGCTGCTTGCGTCAGTGCTGCGCGTACTCACCAGGAGTGCTTGTGTCAATGCCCGATGCGGTGAAGCACAGGTAGGTATCCCCGTGTGCCACGTGCTGCCATCCAGTGCAATGCCTTTTGGGAAATTATTGCAACAAAGATAATAGCAACAACTTGCCCAGGGATCTCTGGGAGCTAGGGGTCAAGCTGCCAGCATGCCACTTTCTCTAATTTTTGTGCCTTTTTACAAAAAAAATCCCACAAACCCACATGGCATTTTCAGTGTCTGCCATCTCTGACGGAAGCCTGGAGCCCACAGACCTCTGCACTATTCTCATTACAGCTGCAAATACAGGAGACACCGTCTTCCTGTATTTGCAGACCTGCAGGAAGTACTGCAACAGCGGGGGGACATGATAAAGGGTTTGAGGACAGTTTGCTGAGGGACATAGCAAACAACAATTCAAGGTTAGTGTTCTTGGAGCAGCTGCGGACGTTGGAGCACCAATTCTTGACCCGAGAAATGAGTACTGACTGGTGGGATTGCTTCGTAACACAGGTTTGGGATGAGGTGCAGTGGCTGTAGAATTTCTGGATGCAAAAGGCCACATTTCTGGTTCTGCGTGCTGAGTTTGCCCCAGCCCTGCAGCACAGGGATTCCAGAATGAGAGCTGCGTTGACAGTGGAGAATCATAGAATCATAGAATATCAGGGTTGGAAGGGACCTCAGCAGGTCATCTAGTCCAACCCCCTGCTCAAAGCAGGACCAATCCTCAACTAAATAAAAAAAAAATTGAACCCGGGTCTCCTGCATGACAGGCGGGGATACTAACCACTATACTAATGAGGAATCAAGTGGTGATCTCACTGTGGCAACTTGCAATGCTGGATTGTAACCAGTCAGCAGGAAATCCTTCTGGAGTTGGCAAATTCACAGTAGGGACAGTTGTCATGCAACTTCAGGGCCATTAATCATCTTCTGCTGTGCAGGACTGTGGCTCCTGGCAATGCACAGGACATAGGGGATGGATTTGCAGCAGTTGGGTTCATTGCATGGTCGTATTTAATAAAATATGGTGTCAAACAACTAATTCAGTTGAAGTTTTATTTAAGTAAGACAAGCGGTACTTAGTACAGCACTATCCAGAATACACACATATCAATTTCTGTAACTGGAGAAGTGATGGCAGTGTACTTCAGTTCACTTCTAAATATCTTCCCAAAACTCACCCTTTATATAGTAGTTTAGAACAGAGACAATCTTTTCTCATACTTTTTTCCAGGGTTGGTTTTGCTGACAGCTAATGACATCTGTAACCACATTTAGCTCTCAATGACTTGGACACTAACCGACATATCACTTAATGGTTTGCTGTTGCATTGATTACAGAACACATCTGCTATCCAAATGCTCCTTGTCCCTTTTGTCAATTCCTAATTTTAACAATTACAGTGCCTCTATGAGTATCCTTATCAATTACACCATTTTGTCCCTTACAACACACATCTATAGTTCACAGTAAAGAGACCAAGAAAAAAATGACCTCTTGACCATGTTCATGATATCTGGTTTCCATAACTGATAAGCTAAACGCATCTTTTGATCGATTAGTATCTTATTAATCACAGAAAACACCTTCCCCATATCAGTTGCAAGTGGTCTTTATTTGAGCTAGGTCAGCTACGTCACAGTCAAAGCAAAGTGCGTAATTAAGTACAGTCCGACTGATTGATTACAGACATTTCCCTGAACATTAGTTTAACAAAAAGCACTAAGGTCAGCTAACGTTCATCTTAGGTTTGACTTAAAAACAAAGAATTATAAACACAAAGCATAATGGGACTTTGACTCTCCTACAAAGAATCCAACGGTTATGGTAGTTTTGTTCATTTACTAACAGGTTTCTGCACTGCGGTGGGGTGATAGATGGTACACATACATCCCTATTTTGGCACCAGCCCACCCCGTGTCAGAGTACATCAACAGAAAGGGCTACTTTCCTATGGTTATGCAAGCATTGGTGGGTCACCGGGGATGCTTCAGTGATCGCATGGTGGGCTGGTGAGCGAAGGTGTGTGACGCTCGCATCTTTAAGAACCCAGGACTCTTCAGAAAGCTGCAAGCAGGGACTTTCTTTCCTGACCAGCAGATTACCACTGGTGATACTGAAATGCCAACAGTGGTTTTGGGGGACCCAGCCTACCCCTTGCTCATGAATCATAGAATCATAGGACTGGAAGGGACCTCGAGAGATCATCTAGTCCAGTCCCCTGCACTCCAGGCAGGACTAAGCATTATCTAGAGACCATCCCTGACAGGTGTTTGTCCAACCTGCTCTTAGAAATCCCCAATGATGGAGATTCCACCACCTCCCTAGGTAATTTATTCCAGTGCTTAACCACCCTGACAGTTAGGAAGTTTTTCCTAATGTCCAACCTAAACTGCCCGTGCTGCAATTTAAAGCCGTACACTGGCCACCTCCAGAGCCCCAAAGGAAAATTCAACTTACTGGCTGAGCAGGTGCAGAATTTGCCTTCGGTAGACTGAAGGGACACTGGCAATGTTTACTGACTAGTTAGAATCTCAATGAGAAAAATATTCCACTGGTTATAGCTGCCTGTTGTGTCCTGCATAGGCAAAGGGAAAAGCTGCTGCCAGGATGCTGGTGGAGCGGCTGTCTGCTGACTTTGAACAGTCAGACACAAGAGCCATTACAAGAGCTCAACGTGGAGCTGTGCAGTTGAGGAAGGCTTTGAAACGGTCAGCCACATGCAAGTCCTGTGTGCTGTGAGTACCCCTATACATTCTGCAATATGTGTTGTGAACTAATAAAGATAAATTTAGTCTCCAAAACTAGAAATGTATTGAATGGAAAAATCAGTGCAAGAAAAACAAATGGGCAAAGAACAGCAGACAATACAATACAAACGTTTAACATAAACGAACGGAATGGGATGTTGAAATCGGCAAGGCAGCAAACATTTCTGTCCATTTCAGTGCAAAAAAGCAGTGTGTTGTGGCTGCACCCACACACCAACTGCTGTTCTCACAGGTCAGGGTATGTGAAGCTGTGGTTTTCCTTCCTGTCCCATGGCGTGGAGTGGTAGAGAAAGGATGCGGCCTGTGATGCCCCATGGAATGTTGGAGGCTTTAGAGAGCTGGTACCACACAGTTCTCTAAGGACTGCCCAAAGTGAAGGGCCTGGGATTTTTGGACCTGAAGGTAAACCAGGGTCTGCAATGTTAATGTTTGCTGCCTGAGAAGACCCATTATGTCCTGGTGCAGCTCCCTTTCCTTTTCCTGCTGGGATTCCTGGGCCTGCCTGCTCTTTCCCTGCCTGCTCTTTCCTGCTCTTCCCTGCCTGCTCTTTCCTTCTCTATGCCATCTGCCCTATTTAAAATCCAGGGCTTTTGTTGATGGCCTGATGCAGCACCGACATGCAGGATCTCGCTGAACATGTCCTCCCTAGTCCTCTTCTTTCTCCTCCTCAACAGGGTCAGGCATTCCGCGGGTGTGGAGGGAGCACCCCTCAAGGCCAGAAGGGCGTCAGCTGTTGATAAAAACAGACAGATGTATCATTGCAGACCCAGCAGAAAGGGAAAGAGGAGTTTCAAAACTCCCTTGTCTTGTTATAACAACGTTCCATAAGACATGCTTACAGACACTTCAGCTGTGGAGCACCTCAGCACAGCACCACTCTCCAGCCCCAGCCATGGTGAGTCTGGCCCTCCAGGGACAAGGTGGGTGAAGGAATTTCGGTTGCATGAAACAATAAAAATGCGGTTCCTTTTCTGCGTGTAATAGTATAGGGCAATAGCACTGAGTATTAGCACTATTTTCCACAGGCGGTGGTGGTTTTAGCTGATAGCTCACTCCTGAAGGTAACAAAGGCACAGAAAACACAGCTGCGACTGGTGTCCTGAAGCCGCCCAGGTCTGTATGCCGCTAGCCTGTGTACTGCATCGGTACCAGCTGATCTAAGCACGGGGTGGCATGGGATAGTGTCCAAACATGGAGAAAGAAATAAGGCTGCCATCTTTAGAAACCTTGGGCAGAGAATTGCAGAGTATTTTAGGGTGACCAGATGTCCCGATCTTATAGGGACTGTCCCAATTTTTGGGTCTTTTTCTTATATAGGCTCCTATTACCCCCCACCCCCTGTCCCGATTTTTCACATTTGCTGTCTGGTCACCCTAGAGTATCTCCATGAAAGTTTCATCGAGATCTGTCAGGAGGATACAAGGGACATCCCTGTGCACCTAAACAAACTGTTCCATGTGGCACTCCCTGTCTAACCCTACAGGGGATTGAAGAGCAGATGCCAACTCTACCTCTGTTTGTTGTACCGCTACCTCTTCTCGTATGAACAAAAGAATGAAAAGTCCATACCTGTGTCTTGTTAACTTGGGGTTGGGCTGGGTGCCATCTTTACATTTAAACATGGTAAGGCGACATGCATGCACACACTCACCTGAGGTCCCTTCCCCTGCATTGGGCTTGCCTGTGCTCAGCTGGCAGGAGTGGCTTGACGGTGGTGGAGTCTCAGACAGGTCCTGGTTTGTGGCCTGGCCAGAGCCCCCCAACATGTCTCCTCCTCCTGTTCCTGTTCCTGTTCCTTCTCACTGTTCACAGCAGGGGTCTCTGTCTCAGGTTCCTCTGAGACAGCCACAGCGGTGTGCAGGGTGTTGGTGGGGTCTCCACCAAGTATGGCATGCAGCTTGTGGTAAAAGCAGCAGGTCTGTGGCTCAGCCCTAGGTCGATTGTTGCACTCCCAGGCCACAGGATACACCTGGCACGGTATCTTCGCTTTCATACAGCCCTGCTACTGATCCCTGTCGCCCCCTTTGGCCAGCAGCCCCGGTGCAATCTGCTCATAGCTGTCCATGTTTCTACAGCTGGTCCATAGCTGTGCACAACTTCTCCCCACGGCCCCAGAAGATCCAATAATTCGTGTCTGCTCCAGGCAGGAGCGTGTCTAGTGTGTGGATGCAGCACGGTTGTCGGGGCAGTTGGACACAGCCAGGGAGAGCTGATAGGTGTGCTCGCCAAGCTGGACAATCAGAAAAGGGCCTTTCAAAAATGCGTGGGAGGTGTGATGGATGGTGTTTGCTAGTGGTGCCATCTAGTGGTTAGGGGGATAGACCTCTATTCAGCACACCTCCTCTTTCTCCCGGGCCACCTTTACACCTGGTAGTGGTCTGTCTTTTATGGGTTTTGACTCGTCCCTCTGCTCAGGTCACCCCTCAGTCTTATCCACCCCCGGTGTGACAGGGTTCCTAGGAAGATATGAGGTTCAGTTATTGACCCCCCAGGCTTGTCCAATCCCTGCCAGGGATTTCAAAAGGTATTTATCCTTTCCCTCCCTTTCCCAGAGGAGGACTCTAGAAGGTGATGGTTTCGTGCCCTTCTTCATGTGGGGAGGGGGTTGGTAGGGGAGCCCGGGCCATCCCATTCCACCAGACTCCACCCCAGGGCCCTGTAAGGGTTACCAAATGACCAGCACCCAGGCGAGCCTTAAAGCTGGCTCCCTCAGCTGTTTCCTATTGCCCACTCTCTTGCCAAAGACTTGCAGTCGGTCTCAAAGCAGTAAGAGAAAATATGCTAGTTGAACGGTCCGCCCCTCTGGGAGCAGCAGGCAGGCTCTCCCTCTCCAGGAGAAGGATTCTGCAATGACCTTGCCCCCTTTGGCCAGCAGCCCTGGTGCAATCTGCTCATAGCTGTCCATGTTTCTACAGCTGGTCCATAGCTGTGCACAACTTCTCCCCACGGCCCCAGAAGATCCAATAATTCGTGTCTGCTCCAGGCAGGAGCGTGTCTAGTGTGTGGATCCAGCACGGTTGTTGGGGCAGTTGGACACAGCCAGGGAGAGCTGCTAGGTGTGCTCGCCAAGCTGGACAATCAGAAAAGGGCCTTTCAAAAATGTGTGGGGTGTGTGATGGATGGCGTTTGCTGGTGGTGGCATCTAGTAGTTAGGGGGATAGTTCGCCATGCCTCCCTCTTTCCCCCGGGCCACCTTTACACTGAGAGCTGCTGGAGGATGTCAGGGTCGACGCAGGTCATGCGGTGTCTACACTCGCACTGCATCAACCTCAATAGGTCAACCATGGCTTTAAGCCATTCAGGGAGGTGGTTTTACTGTGTTGCCATAATGGGGCTCTTATGTTGGCCAGAGACAAATTTGACTGTAGATACACGCACAAGTAAGTCTCCCTAACTTTGTAGTGTAGACCAGGTGTGAGAGAGGGAGTGACTCGGACAATGTCTTCACTGCAGACTTATCTCAAGTTAAAGCCTCCTGAGTTAGTCTAGTTCTAGTCAGAGTGGCCACACCACAAAACAACACGTGTGCTACACAGAATGAATGGATAACTGCACAGATTGATTGTACTAGCACTAAAGAGTGCTTGGGTTAGTAGCTGGCGAGTGGTGCTAACTCTACTTGTAACCTACACCCCATGATGGATCAGTCAACTTGAGTTAAAAAGCCCCATCAGAAATGAATTAACATTTTTTGAGTGTGGCTGGGACTGAAGTTACAACTCAAGTAAACTCTGCAGTGAAGAGAAGCCCTTAGATTCTAATGACATCTCACTGCCCAAGTAAGGGTATGTCTACACTGCAAATCATCCACTGTGTAACTCACTTGACTTCCCTGGAATTACTCCAGATTCAAACCAGTGTAAGCGGGCAGACAATAAGGACCTCAATTTTTTAACGTTATAGTTTTGTGCATGATGGATCAGCTAGTATTGAGGTTGGTTAAAAGCCAGGTTGCAATTTCTGACATTCATACATCATGCTGCAGGGCCAGAAATTGTGGGTTTGTTTTTTTCACAAGGTTGCTGCTGCCAGGAATAGACTAATAAATGCCAAGTGTAATTAAGAGAGAGAAGACGGGGAGGTAATATCTTTTATTGGGCCAACTTCTGTTGATGACAGTTTCAAGCTTTTGAGCTCCACAGAGCTCTTCTTCAGGTCTGGGAAAGGTAATCAGCATGAACAGCTAAATATAAGGTTGAGCAGATTATGAGGCATAAGGAACATATGTTGAAAGAAACCGTTAAAAATGAAGTGGGCAATTAACACCTCTGCAGTTATAGGACATAGGAGAGTTGGTGGTTTACAGATTGTTGTAATAAGACATAAACCAGTGGCTCTACTCAGTCCATGATTTTTGGTGTCTAGCAGAATTATGAATGTAAGCTCTCAGGCTTGTCTTTTGAAGCAGGTGTTGTGCAGGTTTCCTTTGAGGATGGGGACTGAGAGATCAGATATGAAAACTGTTTGCCCACAGGTGACAGGGTGTTTTTGTCTTTTACCATTTTTCTGTGTGAGTTCATTCAAGAACATAGTGGTTGTCCTGTTGCACCCATATAGTTGGTGTTGGGGCATTTGATGCACTGGATGAGGTACACCACATGTGATAGGCATGCGTAGGACCCATGGATTTGAAAGGTGTGTTGTGGAGGGTATTGATTATCACAGCAGTGGAGATATGACTGCAGGGTTTTCATCTGTTGTTTTGGCAGGGTCAAGTGCCACTTTTAGTTGGTGTGTCCTGGTCTATGGGGAGCTTCCTTCTGATGACGAGTTCCACAACATCAACAACCTACCTCAAAACACCATACTTGCCATCATGGATGTCACCTCCCTATACACCAACATCCCTCACTGTGAAGGCAACACTCCCTGCCTCAAATATCTTCCAGAAAACGGACAACTCTCAGATATCCACCATGACACATCGCCAAAGTCATCCATTTCATCCTCACCCAGAACAACTTTACATTCGGCAACAAACACTGTGTCCAAACCATGGAAACAGCCAGGGGTAGTAGGATGGCACCTCAATATGCCAACCTCTTCCTGGGTCACCTCGAGGAAGAATTTCTGGAAAAATGCAACACAAAACTGATGATATACCTGAGATACATTGATGATATTTTCATCCTCTGGGCAGATGACCTAAATTCCCTCGTAGATTTCCACAACAACCACCACACGTCCATTAAACTCTCTGGAACACTCCCACACCAGCATCAACTTCCCAGACATCACAATGAGCTTCAACATTGGAATCCTACGGACAACTATGTACAAGAAATCCCTGGATCACCACACCTACCTTCATAGATCCAGTAACCACCCCAAACACACCAAGAAATCTGTTATCTGCAGCCAGGCACTCAGATATCACAGAATATGCTGTGAGAGGAAAGTCCAAGATATATTACTTAACACACTTAAAACCGCCTTCACTAAACAAAGACACTCCACCAAAGAACTAGATTTCATTATGGAATGGGCCACCCTAATACCCTGAGAGAACCTGCTTCAATATAGAAAAAGAAACCCACTGACGACACACCCCTAGTTGTGACCACACACTGTAAGCCCTATGGGGTATGATCAAACACTTACAACCCATGCTTGATGGGGACCCCATCCTGACAGAAATGTTTCCCCAACCCCCTCTTCTGGCCTTCAAACAACCTCTCAGTCTCTCCAAGCTCATCATCAGAAGCCAGCTCCCCACAGACCAGGACACACCAACTCAAAGGGGCACCAGACCCTGCCAGAACAACAGATGCAAAACCTGCAGACCATATCTCCACTGCTACCATGATCAATACCCTCTACAACCCACGTTTCAGGATCCATAGGTCCTACACATGCCTATCACAAAATGTGGTGGACCTCCTCCAGTGCATCAAGTGCCCCCCCAAAACACTTACGTGGGTAAAACTAGACAATCACTACGCCCTTGAATGAACTCACCCAGAAAAATGACAAAAGGGCTTAGCTCCTTGGGAATTTATACCTCAGCAATTAGGTGCATTGTTCCATGAAGTCAGAGGGGCTGCTCGTGGAGTAAGGTATTACTAAACCAAAGCAAAGGTATCAGAAGCTGGTCCTTTCAAACATCTATTGGCTTAAGGGCAGGATTCAGTCTCCTCTTAGATCATTTATTTTCTCTAGCTATGAGGAAGATGGGTTTTAGAATAATACACACCTATGTCTCTTGCCCTAAACCTCCACACTCACTCCTAGGAAAAGTTTCTGAGCAGAGAAGAAGGAAGAGAACGTTTATGCTTCATGTGGTGCCTGAACTTACACTCCTAAGTCCTGATGTAGGGACCAAAAGAAAAGTGGCCTGGTTTTCTGAGGGGTCAGCTATCTACCACTGCCACTGACTCCACTTTTGGGTGCTCAGCACATCTCTGAAGTTCACTTTAAAGTTCCTAAACAGGGAGGAGGAAGGTGCCTACATTTAGGATGGGAACATGAAGCCCAGGCTGCAGTGGCTGGAAGCAGGGGGCGCTGTACTGGCAAGGAAATCTGCACATAAAAAGGAACAGGGTTGCACATGCATTCACTTGGCACCAAGGGAAAATGCTTAAAATTATAAAATCTATTGCAAGACTGAGAATCCCAAACTGTTTAGCAACCAATAACGAGTGCAGGGAGAGAATGCACCCCCAGCCCCTGGTTAATAGACTTAGGCTCCTGTCTGCACACTCAGGGCTTGTCTACACTTGAAACGCTGCAGTGGCATAGCTGCAGCACTGCCGCTGAGCCACTGGGTGCTTCACTATAGAGACTGCCTATGCCGACGGGAGGGGTTCTCCCAGTGGCGTCGCTAATCCACCTCTCCAGGAGGCTGTAGCTAGGTCGACGGAAGAATTCTTCCATCGACCTAGTGCTGTCTACACTAGGGGCTAGGTTAGCTTAACTACATCACTCAGAGGGGATGAATGGAAATTGAACAGCTTCAGGACGAGGCCACCGAAAATGACACTCTGGGCCATCTGCGAGGCACCCCGAGACTCATGTGTGAGCCGTGTGGGTTTAGGAATCAAACAAATATTTATTGCTTTGTTTTTTTTCAAATATCGAGGACAACAGGGTGCCTGACACCCACTGCACGGGTGGCTGGAGTCTGCTCTGTTGTGTTAGAACACTTTGTGAATATGGAAGAAATTCTTAGGTGGTTACTGGGGGCTACCGATATTATTGAGTTCACCTAAGCAGCCATACTTATTTAAATGGATCACAGAACAAAGCAGAGAGGAAAATTCTGTGCAGAAGCTTCATGATGCTGCTTTTGTTCTTGATATTTTGCATGATCCGCAAAAGACTGGAAACTCACCAAAAGGAGTGCCCTTTGAGAGAACCTGCAACACTTTTCTAACACCCAGGTTTTTTCTCTCTCCCCCAGGCAGCCCTGTTTCGAATCCACAGTATGCTTTAGCCTTAAAATGGGCCAAATTCTGCTCTACATCTCACNGTATAGAGACTGCCTATGCCGACGGGAGGGGTTCTCCCAGTGGCGTCGCTAATCCACCTCTCCAGGAGGCTGTAGCTAGGTCGACGGAAGAATTCTTCCATCGACCTAGTGCTGTCTACACTAGGGGCTAGGTTAGCTTAACTACATCACTCAGAGGGGATGAATGGAAATTGAACAGCTTCAGGACGAGGCCACCGAAAATGACACTCTGGGCCATCTGCGAGGCACCCCGAGACTCATGTGTGAGCCGTGTGGGTTTAGGAATCAAACAAATATTTATTGCTTTGTTTTTTTTCAAATATCGAGGACAACAGGGTGCCTGACACCCACTGCACGGGTGGCTGGAGTCTGCTCTGTTGTGTTAGAACACTTTGTGAATATGGAAGAAATTCTTAGGTGGTTACTGGGGGCTACCGATATTATTGAGTTCACCTAAGCAGCCATACTTATTTAAATGGATCACAGAACAAAGCAGAGAGGAAAATTCTGTGCAGAAGCTTCATGATGCTGCTTTTGTTCTTGATATTTTGCATGATCCGCAAAAGACTGGAAACTCACCAAAAGGAGTGCCCTTTGAGAGAACCTGCAACACTTTTCTAACACCCAGGTTTTCTCTCTCTCCCCCAGGCAGCCCTGTTTCGAATCCACAGTATGCTTTAGCCTTAAAATGGGCCAAATTCTGCTCTACATCTCACTGGGGCGCTGCCACTGAAGTCAGTGAAATAGCAGCAGTGTTGGAGAGCACAACAGGCTTCATTCGTTAGACCCTATGCTGATGCTTTTTCGTTTTACTAGGTGCTAGCTTGTCATGTATGAAATTGGCAAGGGGAGGCCCCTACAGCCAGAGGTGAAGGAGAGAATGCCTGTATGTGAGCCATTCTGCTGGGACAGAAGGACTTCTGCCAATTTCCAGTGGAAAAACCTAAGAAAGGGTTAAGGCAGGCAGTGAACAATGTGCATTGTATAAAGGGCAGGTGTACATAGCAGTGCCAAGGCCGCTGGCCAGAACAACGTTAAAGAGTGTTGAAGCGTGAACACCATGAGCCGTCAGGAATGGATCATTTCCTATAGTATATCTTCCTCATAGCTAGATGGGTTTTAGAATAATACACACCTATGTCTCTTGTCCTAAACCTCCACGCTCACTCCTAGGAAATGTTTCTGAGCAGAGAAGAATGATGGGAACGTTTACTCTTTCCCTCCACTGCCCCGCTCCCAAACAGATTCCAGTCATTTAAAAATGCGATGGGACATATTTTATTCAAAGAAGGGGTACAAATCTCTCTCGCAATGCTGCGAGGCGTCCCTTTGTACATTACTTCAGCTCAGTATTTTTTACAGCAGCGTGCTCCATTAGGGCATAGTACAGTCCCTACTGTACCAAGAGGGCATACTCTCAAATCAAGTAAGCAGAAACCCTCTCTGTTTCCACATGAATAAAGCGGTCCGCCATCTCCTGCACAAGAGAAAAAGAAATGATTGGTTGGTAGCCAGAGCTTCAAATAGAGTATGAGCAGTGGACTAGGTACTCTCCCTGGCCTCTCTCTTGGTTGCTTAAATGGTCAAACATGTGGTGCCTGAACTTACACTCCTAAGTCCTGATGTAGGGACCAAAAGGAAAGTGGCCTGGCTTTCCGCGGGGTCAGCTATCTACCACTGCCACTGACTCCACTTTTGGGTGCTCAGCCACATCTCTGAAGTTCACTTTAAAGTTCCTAAACAGGGAGGAGGAAGGTGCCTACATTTAGAATGGGAACATGAAGCCCAGGCTGCAGATGCTGGAAGCAGGGGGCGCTGTACTGGCAAGGAAATCTGCACATAAAAAGGAACAGGATTGCACATGCATTCACTTGGCACCAAGGGAAAATGCTTAAAATGATAAAAACTGCTGCAAGACTGAGAATCCCAAACTGTTTAGCAACCAATAACGAGTGCAGGGAGAGAATGCACCCCCAGCCCCTGGTTAATAGACTTAGGCTCCTGTCTGCACACTCAGGGCTTGTCTACACTTGAAACGCTGCAGTGGCATAGCTGCAGCACTGCCGCTGAGCCACTGGGTGCTTCACTATAGAGACTGCCTATGCCGACGGGAGGGGTTCTCCCAGTGGCGTCGCTAATCCACCTCTCCAGGAGGCCGTAGCTAGGTCGACAGAAGAATTTTTCCATCGACCTAGTGCTGTCTACACTAGGGGTTAGGTTGGCTTTATTACATCACTCAGGGGTATGGATTTCTCACCCCCCTGAGTGATGAAGCTGGGTCAACCTAACTTTTTTAGTGTAGACTGGGCCTGAGGTAATGTATTGTATTTGCTTGTGTACAAAAAACCAGACTGATTTAAAAGCACCCATCCTGTATTTTCTATATGAGAGTGCAGAATCATTTAGAAAGGGGGTTTCTTTCTTATTTTAACATTTTCTTTTGTATTAAAATTTTGCAATTTTTAACAGACATCCACAGAAACACCTACTCAACTCTGACAGCCAAACACTGTAGCAACAGAAGAAATTCAATACAGCATAAAACCATGTACTTTAGATCTTATCTTACAAATATATTAGGTAAGTTCCTCAGGTGGAGTAACCTGGTTTAGCTCCACTGAGTTCAAAGACCGTTCAACACGAGCTGAGGATCGGGTCCTAAATGTCAGGACATGAAGCTTAAATCAGCTTGTGAGTAAATTAAGGACACAATTGTTCACAGAACTGGGGACTAAAAGTACCTGGAGATTAGCTTTGAGACTGGCTTAGGCTCTGTCCTGGTAATGCCAGAAATGGAGTCTCTCTTTTTCAGCAAGACAGGTGTTCATTCGGAGCAATGAACTCACCAAAGCCACGTGCAACCGCAACCTTCATTTTCCAGCACATGCAATGCTGAAAAAGCTGTGATCAGTGGGAATTCAGGGCCGAGACACTGGGTGGAGTTTTCCTTTAATTCAAACTAAAGGAATTGAATGTATTGGTTGCAGTTTCTTGGTGCTACTGCAACATGAAACCTACCTAGTAATAATAATCCCTAGAGGTTATTTTATCTCTCACCTGGAGCAGCATGGAAGAGGAGGAGGGCAACAACAAAGAGCAGGTAGAGGCCCCTCATGGCTGAAGGTCGGCTGGGATCTCAGTGTCACTGCAGAGAAGAGGCACCAGGCAGAGCGAGATGGAGGAAGAGACAGAGTGTCCCAGTATTTATAGGGCTCTGTGGACTGTGAAGTGTTGACCCATGGGACCTTAGGTGCACCTGATGCAATCTGTAGCCAGAAATCCCTGTAAACAGCTGCATGCATCACTTGCTCTAAACAATCACCCAGAGGTTCACACGTCAGAGCAGGAGTTAACAATTCCTCTCTATCCAGGCAGTGTGGCTGCCCGGCCTTAAAAACCTCTAAGGATGGAGATTCCACCACCTCCCTAGGTAACCCATTCCAGTGCTTCACCACCCTCCTAGGGAAATAGTGTTTCCAACCTAGACACCCCCCATTGCAACTTGAGACCATTGCTCCTTGTTCTGTCATCTGCCACCACTGAGAACAAGCCGAGCTCCATCCTCTTTGGAACCCCCTGTAGCAGGGCAGGGGTAAAACCCCGTTTAAAGCCCTGCCAAAATGCTGGCTGCAGTCTGCTCTCTGGCCAGGAGGGTAGAGACGCAGGTATTCAGCAGGGAGCCCAGCTGCAAGCCCTAATCAGGGCTGGCTCAGAGGAACATGCTGAGCTAAGTGCTAACAGCTGAGCTGAGGCACGGGAGGGCTATATAAACCCTGAACAAACCTCTGAGAAGGTGAGACCGGGAGGAGACAGGAGGGTAGTATCGCTGTCCCCTTACCAAAGGGGGAAGCCTCAGGGACAGGAGACCCTGGGGAGGGTCTGGGAGGAGCGCTAGCTGTGGGGAGACCGGGGATCTGCACGAATGTTGTAAATAAAGACACTTGGGTGATCCAGCTAAAGAAGGCGTGGAAGGCAATTTGTTATACCAGCCTAAACACAGGGTGCAGGCATAAAAGTGGGAGAGCCAGCAACGAACCCTGTAACACCCCCCCCCCTTCAGGTAGTTGAAGGCTGCTATCAAATCCCCCTTCACTCTTCTCTTCTGCAGACTAAATAAGCCCGGTTCCCCCCGCCCCCCCTCGTAAGTCATGTGCCCCAGCCCACTGATCTTTTTCATTGCCCTCCGCTGGCCTCTCTCCAATATGTCCACATCCTTTCGGGGGGGGGGGGGGGGGAAACTGGATGCAATACTGCAGATATGCCCTATAGCTCCTAGCCATGGGTGACCTTATCTAGCGAAATGACAGAGTCTTGTCTAGTTTAGAAGGTGCTAATGTACAATTGCTTTGTCTTGACGAGAGTTTTAGAAGGTATAAATTAGATCGAGCTAGGTCACTTGATCTAACATCACCTCTTTAAGTTCTAGGCCTTGTCAAAAGTTGCATCAATTTAACTACTGTACATGTGTGTTTACTAGGCCTGGTCTACACTACGATTTTAGGTCGAATTTAGCAGGGTTCCCTCGATTTAAGCCTGGACCCGTCCACACGACGAAGCCCTTTTTTTCGACTTAAAGGGCTCTTTAAATCGATTTCTTTACACCACCTCCGATGAGGGGATTAGCGCTGAAATCGGCTTTGCCGGGTCGAATTTGGGGTATTGTGGACACAATTCGACGGCATTGGCCTCCGGGAGCTATCCCAGAGTGCACCATTGTGACCGCTCTGGACAGCAATCTGAACTCGGATGCACTGGCCAGGTACACAGGAAAAGCCCTGCGAACTTTTGAATTTCATTTCCTGTTTGCCCAGCGTGGAGAGCACAGGTGACCACGCAGAGCTCATCAGCACAGGTAACCACAATGGAGTCCCAGGATCGCAAAAGAGCTCCAGCATGGACCGAACGGGAGGTACAGGATCTGCTTGCCATATGGGGAGACGAATCCGTGCTAGCAGAACTCCTTTGCAGTAAACGAAGTGCCAAAACATTAGAAAAAGTCTCAAAGAGCATGAAGGACAGAGGCCATAACAGGGACGCACAGCAGTGCCGCGTGAAAATTAAGGAGCTTAGGCAAGCCTACCAGAAAACCAGAGAGGCAAACGGAAGGTCCGGGGCAGAGCCGCAGACATGCCGCTTCTACGCCGAGCTGCATGCCATGCTAGGGGATGCAGCCACCAGTAGCCCAACCCTGTGCTTTGACTCCATCAATGGAGACTCACGCAACACAGAAGCGGGTTCTGGGGACGAGGAAGATGATGATGATGAAGAGATGGAAGATGGCTCACAGCAAGGAAGCGGAGAAACCATTTTCCCCAACAGCCAGGATATGTTTATCACCCTGGACCTGGAGCCAGTAAACCCCGAATCCACCCAAACCCAAAGCGTGCTCGCAGACCCTGAGGGCGGACAAGGGACCTCTGGTGAGTGTACCTTTGTAAATATTACACATGGTTTAAAAGCAAGCGTGTTTTATGATTAATTTGCCCTGGCATTCGTGACCAGGACAGCTACTGGAAAAGTCTGTTAACGTGTATGGGGATGGAGTGGAAATCCTCCAGGGACATCTCCAGAAAGCTCTCCTGGATGTACTCCCAAAGCCTTTGCAAAAGGTTTCTGAGGAGGGCTGCCTTATTCTGTCTGCCATGGTAGGACACTTTACCACGCCAGGCCAGTAGCACGTAGTCTGGAATCATTGCATAACAAAGCATGGCAGTGTATGGTCCCGGTGTTTGCTGGCATTCAGACAACATCCATTCCTTCTCTCTCTGTGTTATCCTCAGGAGAGTGATATCATTCATGGTCACCTGGTTGAAATAGGGAGCTTTTATTAAGGGGACATTCAGAGGTGCCTGTTCCTGCTCGGCTGAACAGAAATGTTCCCCGCTGTTAGCCACGCGGTGGGGGGAGGGGTGAAGTGATCATCCCAGGGAATTGTGTGTGTGGGGGGGAGGTGGTTCGTTGGGTTTGTGCTGCACGTTAACCCGGAAACCGCATCCCCTCCTTTTAAATTGCCATCCCATTTTAAATGGCCAACCCAACGGCCGCTTGGTATGGGAAATGAGGGTGCTGCTGTTTGAAACCATTCCCACATGTTATGAAGGTTAAAGAAGCCAAAAGACTGTGGCTTACCATGGCTGCCTGCAAGCCGAATTCTGTTGCCCGGCACTGCGTGAGTGATCTCTCACACCAAACCGGCAGGCCCTCAATATAAATAGAGGCAAAATGCGACCTTGTAATGAAAGCATATGTGCTGTGTAATGTGAACAGCAAGGTTTAACGGGAAAGAGTGATCCTATTGTTCTCTAAAATGTGTCTTTTTAACTACCAATCTCCCTTTTCCCCCACCAGCTGCAAATGTTTCTCCTTCGCAGAGGCTAGCGAAGATTAGAAGGAGAAAAAAGAGGACTCGGGATGAGATGTTCTCGGAGCTCCAGANAGCAGCAGAAGGCTGGCCTTCAATAAGTTTTGAAGTTTCTAATTTTTAAAGTTTTAAAGTTTTATAGTGCACGGTGTCCTTGTCCTTCCCTCCTCCCCCACCCCACCCAGCGCTTCCCTCCTCCCCCATCCCTCCTGGGCTACCTTGGCAGTTATCCTCCTATTTGTGTGAATTAATAAAGAATGCATGAATTTGAAGTAACAATGACTTTATTGCCTCTGCAAGCGGTGATCGAAGGGGGGAGGGGAGGGTGTCTAGCTTACAGTGAAGTAGAGTGAACCGGGCGGGGGCGGGGGGGAGGTTCATCAAGGAGAAACAAACAGAACTTTCACACCGTAGCCTGGCCAGTCATGAAACTGGTTTTCAAAGCTTCTCTGATGCGCACCGCACCCTGCTGTACTCTTCTAATCGCCCTGGTGTCTGGCTGCGCGTAATTAGCGGCCAGGCAATTTGCCTCAATCTTCCACCCCACCATAAATGTCTCCCCCTTACTCTCACAGATATTGTGGAGCGCACAGCAAGCAGTAATAACAATGGGAATATTGGTTTCGCTGAGGTCTAACCGAGTCAGTAAACTGCGCCAGCGCGCTTTTAAACGTCCAAATGCACATTCTACCACCATTCTGCACTTGCTCAGCCTGTAGTTGAACAGGTCCTGACTACTGTCCAGGCTGCCTGTGTATGGCTTCATGAGCCATGGCATTAAGGGGTAGGCTGGGTCCCCAAGGATAACTATAGGCATTTCAACATCCCCAACGGTTATTTTCTGGTCTGGGAAGAAAGTCCCTTCCTGCAGCTTTTGAAACAGACCAGAGTTCCTGAAGACGCGAGCGTCATGTACCTTTCCTGGCCATCCCACGTTGATGTTGGTGAAACGTCCCTTGTGATCCACCAGTGCTTGCAGCAGCATTGAAAAGTACCCCTTTCGGTTTATGTACTCGCTGGCTTGGTGCTCCGGTGCCAAGATAGGGATATGGGTTCCATCTATCGCCCCACCACAGTTAGGGAATCCCATTGCAGCAAAGCCATCCACTATGACCTGCACATTTCCCAGAGTCACTACCCTTGATATCAGCAGGTCTTTGATTGCATGGGCTACTTGGATCACAGCAGCCCCCACAGTAGATTTGCCCACTCCAAATTGATGTCTGACTGACTGGTAGCTGTCTGGTGTTGCAAGCTTCCACAGGGCTATCGCCACTCGCTTCTCAACTGTGAGGGCTGATCTCATCTTGGTATTCTGGCGCTTCAGGGCAGGGGAAAGCAAGTCACAAAGTTCCATGCAAGTGCCCTTACGCATGCGAAAGTTTCGCAGCCACTGGGAATCGTCCCACACCTGCAACACTATGCGGTCCCACCAGTCTGTGCTTGTTTCCCGGGCCCAGAATCTGTGTTCCACGGCATGAACCTGCCCCATTAACACCATGATTTGCACATTGCTGGGGCCCATACTTTGTGAGAAGTCTATGTCCATGTCTATTTCCTCATCACTCTCGTCACCGTGCTGCCGTCGCCTCCTCGCCTGGTTCTGCTTTGCCAGGTTCCGGCTCTGCATATACTCCAGGATAATGCGCGTGGTGGTTATAGTGCTCATAATTGCCGCGGTGATCTGAGCGGCCTCCATAATCCCAGTGCTATGGCGTCTGGGCTGAAAAAAGGTGCGAAACGATTGTCTGCTGTTGCTTTCACGGAGGGAGGGAGGGAGTGGGGGCCTGACGACATGTACCCAGAATCACCCGCAACCCTGTTTTTGCCCCATCAGGCATTGGGATCTCAACCCAGAATTCCAATGGGCGGTGGACACTGCGGGAACTGTGGGATAGCTACCCACAGTGCAACGCTCCGGAAGTCGACGCTAGCATCGGTACTGAGGACGAAGTCCGCCAACTTAATGCACTTAGAGCATTTTGTGTGGGGACACACACAATCGACTGTATAAAAATGATTTCTATAAATTCGACCTAATTTCGTAGTGTAGACATACCCCTAGTATAAATGGGTTTATACTATTATAGCTTACTCCCATACAGAAGGGGAATAGGATATATCATTATAAGCCCATTGATAGCAGTATGTCTGTGTTTACATTAGGGGTAACATCAGTAACAAATCACCCCCGTTACCAACATAGTTATACCGTGACAAAAATGTATGTAGACTGACCCCTATTCCAGACAAGGCCTTAAAAAGGTCTCTGGTCCTTAGCACACCTCTTGCATGGGCATCACCGCATTTCCTAGAATGTTTTCTCGCTATTCTTGCCACACTCTTGACTTGTCTCCTGGTAACATTTCTCGTTGGTTTCACAAGATGCAAAGGAAAGTTAATATTTGTCCCTTCTGCAGTGGGTCCTTCTCCCAGCACAGCCTGAGAGGTGGCTGGAGTCCCACACTGCCACTGATGTCATCAGCAGATCTTGTTTCCACATTCAAGAGGAGCAACACTGGCCTTTTTACGTCAAATGGGGAAAATATTTCATGTAGGGCATGGTCATGAGAGCTTGAAGGAAGCAAAGCAAGAAAAGAAATCTCCCCAGTTTTCTTCTCTCCGCCTGTTTCTGTGATGCTGCTCCCCTCACTCCCCTGCTCAGAGTACAGGTCTGTCTCATCTTACGCTGGGGTTACGTTCCGCGGTCAGCGCCTAAAGCGAAAACCGTGTATACTTAAAATTACATTGAGTGTAATGGCGGGCAGAATCGCCCGCCCTACAGAAACAGTATTTAAATTGCTATTTTTCTCTTTTTTTTTGTTTTTTTCTTGTTTTTGCCGACCGCATAAAGCTGAAATCGCACATGTTAAATGCGCCTAAGATGCGACAGACCGGTAGTTCACATTTTCCATCATTATGTCCAGTGATTTTTTTTTCAGAATCTGAATATTCCCAAATAACGGGATCCCTGAACCTGATCATCCCAATTCATATCAGCTACATGCATCCCATCCTTGCTGGGTCTGTATGCTCAGTGTGGGGCTCATGTGTGTAGCTCACCTTTGAGGCCGGGATCCTCAGACATACCATAGGGATGAATGGAAATTGAACAGCTTCAGGACGAGGCCACCGAAAATGACACTCTGGGCCATCTGTGTGGCACCCCGAGGCTCATGTGTGAGCCGTGTGTGTTTAGGAATCAAACATAAATATTTATTACTTTGGGTTTTTTTCAAATATCGAGGACAACAGGGTGCCTGACACCCACTGCCCGGGTGGCTGGAGTCTGCTCTGTTGTGTTAGAACAATCTGTGAATATGGAAGAAATTCTTAGGTGGTTGCTGGGGGCTACCGATATTACTGAGTTCACCTAAGGAGCCATACTTATTTAAATGGATCACAGAACAAAGCAGAGAGGGAAATTTTGTGCAGAAGCTTCATGATGCTGCTTTTGTTCTTGATATTTTGCATGATCCGCAAAAGACTGGAAACTCACCAAAAGGAGTGCCCTTTGAGAGAACCTGCAACACTTTTCTAACACCCAGGTTTTCTCTCTCTCCCCCAGGCAGCCCTGTTTCGAATCCACAGTATGCTTTAGCCTTAAAATGGGCCAAATTCTGCTCTACATCTCACTGCGGCGCTGCCACTGAAGTCAACGAAATAGCAGCAGTGTTGGAGAGCACAACAGGCTTCATTTGTTAGACCCTATGCTGATGCTTTTTCGTTTTACTAGGTGCTAGCTTGTCATGTATGAAATTGGCAAGGGGAGGCCCCTACAGCCAGAGGTGAAGGAGAGAATGCCTGTATGTGAGCCATTCTGCTGGGACAGAAGGACTTCTGCCAATTTCCAGTGGAAAAAACCTAAGAAAGGGTTAAGGCAGGCAGTGAACAATGTGCATTGTATAAAGGGCAGGTTTACATAGCAGTGTCAAGGCCACTGGGCCAGAACAACATTAAAGGGTGTTGAAGCGTGAACACCATGAGCCGTCAGGAATGGATCATTTCATATATTAATCAACTGAGTTGAAGGGGGCATCTCGTTTGAGTAACTGCTCAAGTTACCCACCAGTGTGGGTAGGGGGTTTACAGAGTGGCTCTTAGCGCTGCCGTAGGGCATTGTTCTGGCCATGCTCTGGGGCTGCAGAGATCTGGGGAGCAAGTTGTAGGCAAAGTAACCTTGGTTAAGAAGCACCCTGCAGCATGGGAGATACAACTCCCGGTGCCTGCTGACATTTACACTGTTTTCCCCTCTTTAGCTCCATTGGGGTTACCCTGTATTCTGTCTTGGGGCTGCTGCACTGACAAAGCCAGGGGACGAGTCACTCATTTGTTCGTAGCCGGCTGGCTTTTACCAGCAGTTGGACTAATCTGGTTTAAAAATCATTGGGGCCAGATCTTCAGGTGGTATAAACGGGTGTAACTCCATTGACTTCATGGAGCTACACCTATTGGCCCCAGGTCTGTGACTGGCCCTTTATTTTTGGGTTGAGAAGGGCTTCTCTTCATGGGAACCTAGGGCGGAGCAATTGGGTGGAGTTTTACTTTGATGAAAACTCGAGGACTTTGATCTGCTGTCCACTGTGCTGCACCAACCTTGGTCATGGCTTCAGGGACAAGAATGAGCCCTATATTCCCGGGGTTCCCAGACTGTTTACTAAGGTGACCCACCAAGTGCCTATTGTCTTTTTTTTGGTGATCCACCATTACATACGTGCACCCTCTGCCCTGGCACTGCCACCCTAATCCCCCTCTGCTGCCCTGGTGAGGCCCCAGGGGGTCGAGTGGGGGTTCTTCAACCATCTCTCAATCCCTCTTCAAGACCCACTTTGGCCACCCTGCCTACAGTGAAACAAACTGACCTATATTTGTTCCTTTCCCTCCCAATCTCTGTCTGTCCTGAGCTTGTGAGTCCTTTGGGACTGGGGCTTCTTGCGTGTCTGGGAAGCAGCGGGCATACGGCTGCTGTAAACAATCAGTCATGGTCACTGGAATTCTAGCAACCTTTGCATTCTCTCAGCCATTGCCAACTTTAACTAATTCTCACCTGGACTCTCGTTAAGTCGGTGTAACCTCCCTTTCCTTCCCAGGTTACTCAGGAGCAGGCAACTCTCACCTTATTGCCTGGGTGCCTTACATCATTAAGCATAATGCAGATCCTGGAGGTCGCAGCTGAGGTGGGGAATTAGGTGGGAATCCCCTCTTACATCTATGAATATTTATAGTTGGCAGTGCTGCCATGTGGACAGGCACTGTATACACCTCTGGGTGTACCTCAGTTGCCTTCAGGAACAAAAATATAAATAATGGCTCTTATGCAGACAATCAACACCCAAAATAAAGCCAACACAATTTTACTTAAAAGTTATCCTCACAACACATAATAGAAAATGCAACAGGTCTGTATAGATAAAGTTGTTATATCTACATCAGATCAGTAGGTGGTGCTGTGATAGCTCAGATAATGGGCTCCAGCTTTCAACTGCAAGTTGCAACATAAACCGAACCACACTTTTGTCATTACATGTAGATCCACTCCGTCTCTGCAGTCCTTCAAAGCCAGCATACAGTACACAGAAGTCTGTCTAATCAGAATACCTCTGAAAGGATTCAGAGGCTCCTCAAATAGGGGGGGCCGACAGAGGTAACATGTTTCCTTTCCCAGCTGGGGAGCTGTGCACTCAGGAAAGGCAGTAGGGCTAAGTGAATAGGGCACCTGACTTGGATTCGAGAGAGATGGGTTCTGTTCCTGACCCAGCTACTGACCTCCTGAGTGACCGTATGCAAGTGCCTCTGCTTCCCCTTCCTCTGTCTGGCTTGTCTATTAAGACAATCATCTCTTTGGGCAGGGCCGGTCTCTCACCATGTCTTTGACCCTCCCCGGCATCTTCCTTTGTCCCCGAAGAGGCACATACCGCCACCACAAGTATCACGGTAGGAAGTAGCCCAGGGGGGACTAACCATTGTCCCAAGTGGCGGACACACTTGCCACTGACAGGGACCTGGGCTGGCACCCGGTGGAGCAGGGAAGGCCCAGGCCCCCCTACTCTGGCCACCTCCTACCCACCAGGTGGTGGCCCACACACCCCTACTGGCTAGTAGGCCATACAGCTCCGCCCTGGAGGGTAACTCTATTGATTCTGGCTGCTAGGCCATGTAGCCCCACTCCCGAGCGCAACTCTATTGACTCTGGCCACTAGGCCTCACTGCCCTGTGAACCTGGAGTATGTCTGTTGACTCTGGCCACTAGGCCTCACTGCCCTGCAAGCCTGGATTAGCTCTATTGACACTGGCTGCTAGGCATCGCTGCCCTGTGAATCAGGGTAATTTTATGGACTCTGGCCGTTAGGCCTCGCTGCCCTGCGGCGGAGGGCTACCCCATTGACTTGGGCCACGAGGCTCTACGGCCCTGTGGATCAGGGCGATTATATAGACTCTGGCCACTAGGCTTTACTGGCCTACAGATCAGGGCAACTCTATTGACTTTAGCCCTCAGGGTCTCACTGCCTGGCGACAGAGGGCAGCTTGAAGGATGGGGTGAACTCACCTGCACTGGATGGGGTCCACCCACCCCGTCACAGTGCTCTTAACAATTTCAAAATAATAAAATACAAATAAAATATATTTCAGATATTATATTATGTCATAATCTGATATGATTTAACACCTCATATTATGCGCTGCTACTAGTGACACTCTCAGATGGATCCTCACAGCTCCTACCATCATGAGGGAGGCAGGAGAGGATTGTTATCCTTACTTGACAGAGGGAGAAACTAAGGCTGAGAAAGGTGAAGTGACTTGTCTTAGGTCACACAGCCAGTCAGTGGCAGAGTTGGGGATAGGACCCAGGAGTCCTGACTTTCAAACTAACTGTCACATCTTGAATTTCATACATTGACTGATCAGAATAAAGTGCTCTCAGATGAGCTACAGACCAACAATTGTTCATAGTCATTATTCAGCAAGTAATTTAGAAGAACTAGAACGTTAGAGAGAATCATGAACTGCTCAGAGACAATATTGGAGAAAAGCAGCACGATTAATCAAATACATGATTGGTTATGACTTATATGCTAGTTCTTAAAAGAGAACAAAAGGACCGGAGTCCTCCCTGTCAATAGCCCCCTCCTTGGCCAATCAGCATTGACACTCTGAGAGGTGGGAGGTCGAGGGGTCTCACCAGATGTCCCAAAGGACGGCCAAGGTCACCACCAGAGGGGATCATTCTCAGAGCACTATTCCAGCCCCACCTCTGTATGAGGGCCTCCCACAATGAGAGCAAACTCCCCTGGGTGGTGGGAAGGAAGCAGGGAAAAAGGAAAAAAGAAACAAGAGAAAGGAGGGAGGGAAAGAGGAAAAGGGAAACCTAAAAGGACAAACCCCAATGTCCTCAGTGATTCTACAGGGCAAAGTCCTTTGTAGGAAATCAAGTTCTGCCATCTTAACCTAGTGTTTTCGGTGCCTAGAATTCAGCCGGCAGCAGGTGGATCAGACTGAAGAGGTTCCAAACCCCTCTGCGGCTCTTACCTTCGAAACAGGGACGTTCGTTTTCTAGCAAAATCAGTAGCAGGAAAGGAGAACGCTCCGAAGAGGTTCCTCCTCATGCTCAGGTACATGATTCCTAATTCTCTCTCAGTCCTCAAGGAAAGACCTAGAGGAGGAGACTTTCTGCAACAAAGCCATAGGGGTCTCAGGTTGCCCCTGCCTTGCACCGCTGTCCTGCCTGGCTGATGTCTGGATCTCTCTGTGAGGTCGCCGCCTTCCCACCACCTTTGCCTAATAAGCTGAAGTCCTGCAAAAGGCCTTTGTGATGTCACTGCCACACCCAACCCTCCCCTGCAGGGCTGATATCCTGCCCCTGGCTAGCCTCTTTGGATGTTTGAGTTGCTTCCCCTGGATCACCCCACTTAATAACTGTTGAGTCTGGAGATGAAGCCGGCTACACAGTAAAGCATCAGAGGCTGCTTCCCATGCCACACTCAGTTTTTCATCAATTAGTAGACTTTGAGCCCAGAAGGGACCATTAGAGCATCTAATTTGACCCCTGCATATCCCAGCCCTCCTGTATATCACAATAGCTAGGTTTTGATCAAAGCATGTACCAGAAAGGCATCTAGTCTTCATTAGAAGACATCAAGAGATGGAGAATCCATCACTTCCTTTGGTAGTTTGTTACAATGGCTAATCATCCTCACTGTTAAATATTTGTGCCTTATTTCTAATAAGAATTTGTCTGTTTTCACCTTCCAGCCACTGGGTCTTCTTATGCCTTTCTCTGCGAGATTAAACAGCCTTTTAATGCCCAATATTTTCTCTCCATGAAGGCACTTAGACACTTCAATGAAGTCACCTCTTGGCCTTCTTTTTTATAAACTAAACAGATTGAGCTCCTTCAATAGCTCACAAGAAGGCATTTTTCTCCAGCCCGCAAAACATTTTATGGCCCTTTGCTGCCCCATCTCCAATTTTTCAACATTGTAAAATGTGGCCGCCAAAAGTGGCCGCAGTATTCCAATCTCAGTCTCACTGCTGCTGCGTCACCTCCCTACCCTGCTTACTCCTCTGCTCATATGTCTAAGGATGGCTTTAGCCCTGTTCACCGCAGCATCCCACTGGGAACTCATGTGGAGCATCTTGCCCAGTATGACCCCATAATCCTTGTCAGAGTCACTGCTTTCCTGGATGCAGTTCCCCATTCCATAGGTGTGGCCTGCATGCTTTGTTGCTAGGGATATGGCCTTGCATTTGGCTCTTTTAAAACTTGTTTTGTTTGAATGGGTCCAGCTTACCAAGTGCTCCAGATCACTCTGTCTCACTGCCCTGGCCTCATCATCATTTACCACTCTGCCAGTATTTTGTCACCCACCAATGTTGTCAGCAGTGATTTTATGTTTTATTCCAGTTGATTGATAAAAATTATGTAAAAAAATATAGCTCTTGAGAGCCTCTTCAGATCCCTAGTACCAAGTACCTGCTGCCTACAGCACAGCGGGGAAAAAGCCATCCAGCCCTCGTGTTACATAGGGGCTAAGCACAGGACAAACACGTGCTTAGGAGCTGTGTTATCCCTAGGCTCTGAACATGTGGGGGGCAGCATCTTACAAATGCACTACAGTCCTGTAGTGTAGACAGGCGCCAACTGTGTCTCAGTCTTCCACCCTGTAAAGTGGGGATAATAAATGAAATCTTGATTATCTCTATTTTATAGTTGGGGAAACAGAGGCACACAGAGGTGAAGAGACTTGCGCGCGCACACACACACACACACACACACACACACACACACACACACACACAGAGCCGTATTCATGTCATTTAAAAATAAGAAGGGGTGCAAATATCTCTGTCAACGCTGTGAGGTGCCCCCCTGTGCATTTCCTCAGCTTGGCACGTTTGCTATCTTTTATAGCAAAAAGGTGATGAACCAAGGCATCCAAGGATAAACCAGAGGGACACAGGTCCAGAGACAGGACGCAGAAACCTTAGAGTTACAGGGAGCAGAAGGTATGTGTAGACCATCCCCTGCTGAAAGAGAAAAAGAAAAGATTTGTTGATCACCGTAACTGCACAGAAAGTTTGAGCAGTGGTCAACGTTTTCAAACATGGGGGGCCAAAGTTAAGCCCCTAAATCTTGATTTAGGGATCTAAACAAAAGTGACCTGGGTTTCCGAAAGGTCACATACCTACCACTGCCACTGACTCCACGTCTGGGTGCTCAGCACGTTTTTTAAGTTCACTTTTAAGTTCCTAAATGGGGAGGTAGGTGCCTACATTTAGGATGAGAACATGAAGCCCGCGCTGAAGTTAATGGAAGCTGAGCTGGGAAGAAAATCAGCTTGTGTGCACCTAAAAAGGAGCAGGGTTCCACACAAATTCACTTGGCAACCAGGGAAAATGTTTGAGATCATAAAAACTATGGCAAGACTGGGAATCCCCCAAATTATTTATCACCCAAATGAGAGTCCTGGGTAGGGTGACCAGACAGCAAGTGTAAAAAATCGGGACAGGGGGTGGGGGGTAATAGGTGCCTATATACAAAAAAGCCCCCCAAATCGGGACTGTCCCTATAAAATCGGGACATCTGGTCACCCTAGTCCTGGGAGAGAGAGCACCCCCAGGACCTAGTCTGCATAGCTAGGCGCCTGAATGCATGCCCAGTCTGCAACAATATATTGTATTTACTTGTGTACAAAAACCAGACTGATTTAAAAGCACTCATCCTGCATTTCCTATATCTGAGCATGAAATCATTTAGAAAGGGGGAATTAAAAAAAAGATCATTTGTATTAACATTTTTCAAATGTAACATGCATCTGCAGAAACACCCAGTCAACTCTGAGATCTAAATACTGCTACAGCAGAGCAAATTTAATACAGCATAGAACAGTGTGCTTTACATGTTATATTATAAACATAGGGTCAGATCCTCAGCTAGTGTAAGTCAGTGTAGTTCCACTGAGTTCAATGAAAGTTTACAACAGCCAGCGCTGGCTCCAGGGTTTTTGCTGCCCCAGGCAGCAAAAAAAAAAAAAAAAAAACTGCGGCGGCAATTCGGCGGGAGGTCCTTCGCTCCGAGCGGGAGTGAGGGACCCTCTGCCGAATTGCCGCCGAATAGCTGGACGTGCCGCCCCTCTCCCGAGTGGCCGCCCCAAGCACCTGCTTGTTCAGCTGGTGCCTGGAGCCGGCCCTGACAACAGCTGCGGATCTGGTCCTAAATTTTGGTACTTGATGATTAAATTGGCTTGTGAGTAAATTAAGGACACACAATTGTTTGCAGGATTGGATGCAAACTAGCTTAGCGATTCTGGCTTTGGACTCTCTCCTTGGTAATGCCAGAAATGGAGTCACTCTTTTACAGCAAGGTGGATGTTATCTCAGAGCAATGAAGTTGCCGATCCCATGTGCAACTGAATCCTTTATTTTCCGAAGCATGTAATGCTGAGAAGGCTGTGAACAGTGGGAACTCAGGGCTGAGGGGCTGGTGGAGCTTTCCTTTAATTAAATCTAAAGGAGCCGAATAGCTTGGGCAGAACATCAGGTGATGTAAATTGGCGGAGCTCCATTGACTTCAAGATTTTAATATAGTCTCCAAAATCTAAGCTTTTCATTGTTGTTTTGTTGCACCTGCAACCAGACAGACCAGAAACAATGGCACCAACAGAACTGTGCCTGTACACCTTCCACTGATGTCAATGCAATGATAACTATCGCTTGTTCTTTTATCGGAGACCTCTCCCTAATCTGCTTATCCTGTGAAGCTGGAGGTATCTGTCATGTTCCTGGATGCATCTGTTGATTTCAGTGGAGCTGCACTGATTTACACCAGCAGAGATCACCGATCTGCACCATGGCTGTGGGTTGTCTGTCACCATACATTTAGATTGTGTGCTTTTTGGGGCAGGGACATCTCTTTTATAAGGTGTGCGTCATGCCTGGCACAATGGGGTCCTGATTCCTGGTTGAAGCCTCTCGGTGCCATCAGAACACAAAAGCTAAATAGTAAAATACCCTGGAGGGATTATTATCTCTTACCTGGAGCAGCCTGGAGGAGGAGGATGACAAAAGTAAAGAGCAGGTGGAGGCCCCTCATGGCTGAAGGTGGGCTGGGATCTCAGCATGACTGCAGAGAAGGGGCACCAGGCAGAGCGAGTCGGAGTTTGTTTACCAGATGGAGACAGAAAGCCCCAGTATTTATAGGGCTTTGTGGGCTGTGAAGTGTTGACTTAATGGGATCCTTGGGGCACCTGATACAATCTGTAGCCAGAAATCCCCATAAGCAGCTGCAGACATTAGTTGGCCCTGAGCAAACGCCCAGAGTATCATGTGTAAAACCAGGAGGTAACAATTCCTCTATCCAGGCAGAGCGGCTGCACTAGAAGTGCTGGGTGTGCTCCAGAGGTCCTCGTGACGGAAGTGTTGGCTACTTTAGAGAGAAGCCAAAAAGGGGCAACAAATAAAAGAATTGAAGGACACAGTGTCAGAGGAATAAAACATTTTAGCAAATCCTGGAGGCTTTAAAGCATTGCCCTCTGAATAGCAGCATTCCCTGTGTGCACGTTTAAATCTTTAGTTCCCTTTATACTGCAGGACACTCTTCCTGGTTCCCCATTATGCTGGTGTACCTGTCTCTCCTTCCCCCACCTCTGGGGTAGTACCTTGATTGTCTGCCTCTCCCTTTCGGAGGGGAAAGGCCTCCCTGTTAATTCTTGTGACTGGGCCACACTCCCACCTCCCATCCAATATGGCCACCGCACCAACCAGCGCTCAACCCAAATGTACACGTTGTACTCTTTAGAACGTGGAAACTGGAAGTTGACTCCTCTTATGAATAAAAGGAACAGTATCAGATAGAAACAACTGGATGAATTATTACAGCATCTGAACATCCATGAAGCCACCATGCTAAATAGTAACTTCCCGACCTGCTCTATCTTGGGATTCTTCTTTGTGCTCTCCTGCCACTGGTTCAATGCTTAGGCCTTGTGTAGACTAGGATTTAAAGTCATGCTGTTCAATTGAGTTATCTAACTTGATCTAATCGATACCTTCTTAAAGCCAAGACCAAGCAATTGTACCTGAACAACTGCTAAGAAAGGTGTGTTTTTACAGCAAGATAACTAACCCTAGTTAGCTGCAGGAAAGGCAATAAGCTATACTGGCCTAAGTACATTGATACTGATATAACTTTTCTACATTAGAGATTCCACCAGAATAACTATACCAGTAACAAATCACACTTCTAACCAATATAGTTATACTGGTATGTGGACAGGACCCTATTCTAGAGAAGGCCTTAGACAAGGTTTCAGCCATAGGCGCCGACCCCGTGGGTGCTCCGGTGCTGGGGCTGGAGCACCCACATAAAAAAAATGGTGGGTGCTGAGCATCCAACGGCAGCCCCACCCCATCAGTGCCTCCCCCTCTCCCCAGCGCCTCCCACCAGCCGCGATCAGCTTGTTCCACAGCATGCAGGAGGTGCTGAGGGGGAGGGGAGAAGAGTGAGGGTGGGGCGTGCTCAGGGGGAGGGGGCAGAATAGAGCAGGAAGAGGCAGGGCGGGGTGGGGCCTTGGGGGAAGGGGTGGAGTGGGGGCGGGGCCTGGGGCAGAGCCAGGGGGGAGCACCCCCCAGAACATTAGAAAGTCAGCATCTATGGTTTCAGCTCCTGACAGAATTCTCTTCTCTAGACTAAACATGCTCAGTTCATACAACCTTTCCTCATTGGTCAGATTTTCTAAACCTCTTATCATTTTTGTGGCTCTCCTCTGGACTCTCCAATTTGTCCACATCTTTCTTAAAGTGCAGCACCCAGAACTAAACCCATTACTGCAGCTGTGGCCTCACCAGTGCCGAGTAGAGCACAAATATTACGCCCTGTGTCTTACATGTCTGCCTCTCCCTTTCGGAGGGGAAAGGCCTCCCTGTTAATTCTTGTGACTGGGCCACACTCCCACCTCCCATCCAATATGGCCACCTCCCATCCAATATGGCCTCCACCACTGGGGGGAGGGATAGCTCAGTGGTTTGAGCATTGGCCTGCTAAACCCAGGGTTGTGAGTTCAGTCCTTGAGGGGGCCACTTAGGGATCTGGGACAAAATTGGTCCTGCTAGTGAAGGCAGGGGGCTGGACTCAATGACCCTTCAGGGTCCCTTCCAGCTCTATGAGATAGGTATATCTCCATATATTATTTTTTATATTATTATTACATACAACGCTCCTGTTAACACAACCACAGCATATTTGCCTTTTTCACAACAGCGCTACACTGTTGTCTCATATTCAATTTGTGGGCCACTGTAACCCTCAGGTCCTTTTCTGCCAAAGCAGTTATTCCCCATTTTGGATTTGTGCATGATTCTTCCCTCACATATGTAGTTCTGTGACCTTGTCTTTAGTGAATGCTCCAATTTGTCAAGATCATTTTGAATTCATTTAATCCATTAGACTCTATGCTGATGCTTTTTTGGTTTGCTAGGCACTAGTTTGTCAGGGATCAAAATTCTGTTGCTGACCCAATCTCCCTCCCGCAGTCAGAGGAGAAGGAGAGAATGCCTGCCTGGGAACGTGAGCCATTCTGCTGGGACAGACGGACTTCTGCCAATTTCCAATGGAAAAAAACATCGAGGAAAAGGTTGAGGCGGGCAATGAACAATGTGCATTGTACAAGGGGCAGGTGTACATTGCTGTGATCAAGCCCTTGGCTCAGAACAACATTAAAAGCTGTTAAAGAGTGAATACCACGCGCAGTCAGGAGTGGATCAGGTCATACATTAATCAACTGGGGAGGTCACTGGGGCATCTTGTTTGAATAACTGCTCACAGGTGTGGATAATGGGTGCACAAACTGGCTCTTAGTAGTGCCCTAGGGGGAAGGGAGAGCTCAGTGGTTTGAGCATTGGCTTGCTAAACCCAGGGTTGTGAGTTCAATCCTTGAGGGGGCCACTTAGGGATCTGGGGCAAAAATTGGTCCTGCTAGTGAAGGCAGGGGGCTGGACTCGATGACCCTTCGGGGTCCCTTCCAGCTCTATGAAATAGGTATATCCCCATATATTATTAGTGCTCGAGCCATGCTCTGGCTGCAGCGGGCTCAGGAGCAAGCTGTCGGCATAGTCCTCATGGTTAAGAAGCACCCTGCAGCTTGGGAAATACAACTCCTTGAGCCTGCTCCCATTTACACAGATTTTCCTCTGTTTTACTCCATGGGTGTCATTGGGGTTACCTTCTATCTGACTCACTGACAGTGCCAGGGAAGGAGTTACTGAATTCTTTTCCGGAAGCTGGCTTTTGCCAGGAGTAGACTAACAATGGTCTTAAACTATTTGGGACCAGGCTTACAGCTGCTGTAAATTGGTGTAACTCCATCAACTTCATAGAATCATAGAATCATAGCATCTCAGGGTTGGAAGGGACCTCAGGAGGTCATCTAGTCCAACCCCCTGCTCAAAGCAGGACCAAACCCAACTAAATCAGCCCAGCCAGGGCTTTGTCAAGCCTGACCTTAAAAACCTCTAAGGAAGGAGATTCCACTACCTCCCTAGGTAACCCATTCCAGTTCTTCACCACCCTACTAGTGAAAAAGTTTTTCCTAATGTCCAACCTAAACCTCCCCCTCTGCAACTTGAGACCATTACTCCTTGTTCTGTCATCTTCTATCACTGAGAACAGTCTAGATCCATCCTCTTTGGAACCCCCTTTCAGGTAGTTGAAAGCAGCTATCAAATCGCCCCTCATTCTTCTCTTCTGCAGACTAAACAATCCCAGTTCCCTCAGCCTCTCCTCGTAAGTCATGTGCTCCAGCCCCCTAATCATTTTTGTTGCCCTCCGCTGGACTCTCTCCAATTTATCCACATCCTTCTTGTAGTGTGGGGCCCAAAACTGGACACAGTACTCCAAATGAGGCCTCACCAGTGCTGAGTAGAGGGGAATGATCACATCCCTCGATCTGCTGGAAATGCCCCTACTTATACAACCCAAAATGCCATTAGCCTTCTTGGCAACAAGGGCACACTGTTGACTCATATTCAGCTTTTCGTCCACCGTAACCCCTAGGTCCTTTTCTGCAGAACTGCTGCCCAGCCATTCGGTCCCTAGTCTATAGCAGTGCATGGGATTCTTTCGTCCTAAATGCAGGACTCTGCACTTGTCCTTGTTGAACCTCATCATATTTCTTTTGGCCCAATCCTCTAATTTGTCTAGGTCCCTCTGTATCCTATCCCTACCCTCCAGCGTATCAACCACTCCTCCCAGTTTAGTGTCATCTGCAAACTTGCTAAGGGTGCAGTCCACACCATCTTCCAGATCGTTAATGAAGATATTGAATAAAACCGGCCCCAGCACCGACCCTTGGGGCACTCCACTTGATACCGGCTGCCAACTAGACAAGGAACCATTGATCACTACCCGTTGAGCCCGACCATCTAGCCAGTTTTCTATCCACCTTACCGTCCATTCATCCAGCCCATACTTCTTTAACTTGCTGGCAAGAATACTGTGGGAGACTGTATCAAAAGCTTTGCTAAAGTCCAGAAATAGCACATCCACTGCTTTCCCCTCATCCACAGAGCCGGTTATCTTATCATAGAAGGCAATTAGGTTAGTCAGGCATGACTTGCCCTTGGTGAATCCATGCTGACTGTTCCTGATCACTTTCCCCTCCTTTAAGTGGTTCAGGATTGATTCCTTGAGGACCTGTTCCATGATTTTTCCAGGGACTGAGGTGAGACTAACTGGCCTGTAGTTCCCTGGATCTTCCTTCTTCCCTTTCTTAAAGATGGGCACTACATTAGCTTTTTTCCAGTCGTCCGGGACCTCCCCCGATCGCCATGATTTTTCAAAGATAATGGCCAATGGCTCCGCAATCTCATCGGCCAACTCCTTTAGCACCCTCGGATGCAGCGCATCCGGCCCCATGGACTTGTGCTCGTCCAGCTTTCCTAAATAGTCCCGAACTACTACTTTCTCCACAGAGAGCTGGTCACCTCCTCCCCATACCGTGCTGCAGAGTGCAGCTGTCTGGGAGCTGACCTTGTCTGTGAAGACAGAGGCAAAAAAAGCATTTAGTACACTAGCTTTCTCCACATCCTCTGTCACTAGGTTCCCTCCCTCATTCAGCAAGGGGCCCACACTTTCCTTGACTTTCTTCTTGTTGCTAACATACCTAAAGAAACCCTTCTTGTTACTCCTAACATCTCCGGCTAGCTGCAACTCCAAGTGTGATTTGGCCTTCCTAATTTCACACCTGCATGCCTGAGCAATACTTTTATACTCCTCCCTGGTTATTTGTTCAATCTTCCACTTCTTGTAAGCTGTTTTTTTGTGTTTAAGACGAGCAAGGATTTCACTGTTAAGCCAAGCTGGTCGCCTGCCATATTTACTTTTCTTCCTACACATGGGGATGGTTTGTTCCTGCAACCTCAATAAGGTTTCTTTAAAATACAGCCAGCTTTCCTCTACTCCTTTCCCCCTCATGTTATTCTCCCAGGGGACCTTGCCCATCAGTTCCCTGAGGGAGTCAAAGTCTGCTTTTCTAAAGTCCAGGGTCTCTGTTCTACTGCTCTCCTTTCTTCCTTGTATCAGGATCCTGAACTCGACCATCTCATGGTCACTGCCTCCCAGGTTCCCATCCACTATTGCTTCCTCTACTATTTCTTCCCTGTTTGTGAGCAGCAGGTCAAGAAAAGCTTTTCCCCTAGTTGGTTCCTCCAGCACTTGCACCAGGAAGTTGTCCCCTACACTTTCCAAAAACTTCCTGGATTGTCTGTGAGCTGCTGTATTGCTCTCCCAGCAGATATCAGGGTGATTAAAGTCACCCATGAGAACCAGGGCCTGTGATCTAGCAACTTCTGTTAGTTGCTGGAAGAAAGCCTCGTCCACCTCATCCCCCATTCATGGAGCTATACAGTTTGCACCCGTTAAGTGTCTTGCCCTTTTTATTTGTGCTGAGAAGGCTTCTTTCCATGGGAACTGAGGGCCGAGCAGTTGGCTGGAGTTTTCCTTTGATGAAACTTAAAGGACTTCAGTCTCTTGTACGCTGTGATGCACTGACCTTAATCATGGCTTCGGGGCAAGAGTAAGTCCTATATTCAATAACTAAAGCAATAATGTAGCACAGACCCCCCCATGCCTTTTGCCATGCACACCCTCTATGCACAGTACAGCCACCCTGGGCTCAGCCCTCAAGGCCACATTCAGATACTCTCCATACTTCAGTCCCTCTTCAAGACCCACTTCTGCCACCCTGCCTACACGGAAACAAATCGACCTGTATATAGTTTGCCTAGTGTGGTTCCGTTCCCTCTCAACACTGTCTGTCGATATTGTGAGTCTCTTGGCACTGGGCCTGGGATTCTTGCATGTCTGGGAGGTACCCAGTATGGTGTGAGCCCCAACGTAAATAAAGAATCCCGGTCATTAGAATTCTAGCCCTTTTAGGATTCGCACAGCAATTGCAAACGTTCGCTAACGCCGTGTGGTTTCTTTTCATTTGCTTTCTGGTTTTCAGGCCGTTAGAGTGCACTTGGGTCACTTTTTCAACATTTGCTCCACGATAGTGCAGGCTAGAAACTCATTTTTCCCCCCCTTTAAATGAAAACTGGGATTCTGACCTAATCAGATTTCTCCCAGAACTGGGGCTTTAAAAATACCCCAACTTTTTTCCAGACTCACAATAAAATCGTGCCAGCTAGCAACAGTGTAAATCCATAATAATGCCTTCTACCCAGGTGGTGCTATCCTGGATTTAAGGTGATGTAACCGGATCGGCGGGTAGCGATCGCTCTATCGGGGATCGATTTATCGCGTGTAGTGTAGACGCGATAAATCGATCCCCGATCGCTCTGCCGTCGACTGCTGAACTCCAGCAGGGCGCGAGGCGGAAGCAAAGTCGACGGGGGAGCCGCGGCCGTCGATCCCGCGAAGTAAGTAATTTTAATTCGATCTAAGATACGTCGACTTCAGCTACGCTATTCTCGTAGCTGAAGTTGCGTATCTTAGATCAATTTCCCCGCGCCCGCCCCCCCCCCCCCCCCCCCGCCCCCCCCCCCCCCCCCCCCCGCCCAGTGTAGACCAGGCCTGAGGGCAAAGTCTGGACCTATAACTTTCCTAGATTTAAAGAGGTGATTTTCCAGGGCTCACGCGGTTTGGCTGATGGGAACAAGCACTGCCCTGGCCAGGAATGACCATGCTGTGGTTAGCATCTTATTTCATAGTTTTGCATGGTTTCCTGTGTCTGAAAGCACTGGTTAATTTAAATTATCACCGTCTCTAATAAGAAGTGGATTTTTGATTTACACCTGAAACAACCAGCCCTAGCGATTCCCATTTCCTGTCGGCCAGGTGGAGGGGCTAACATTTCCTGACACTGTAGATCACACAGAGAGTAGAAGCAGCTCGGGATGGCTAGGAAGGCTATAGGATTTTTTCTGCAATTGCACTGAATTACACCCTTCCTGCCGGTTTGACTAGCACAATTAGCCCCAGATATAAGGCATTTACAATGAGTGGGATTCAGCAGCTTTTGGCCACCAGCGAGTCAGAGTACAACCGCGGGGACACGTGTTAGAATAGTGTGCGGTGCAGTTTGGGCCTGTACGTGATACTGCCCTACATCAGCCCAGGCCAAGGGGCAAACAACGTGCTGTAGGTAGGATTAAACTTCCCCTCCAGTTCTTGGGAGAGGCACAGAGCACGATCTCATGAAACTCAGAACTCGACTCCAGTAATAATTGTACGGGGCTCCCTCCTGTCCCTCCTTGTCACACACTGTTAGAAGGAGTGTGCATAGGTAAGAATGAAGGAAACGCTCCACCTTTCGCCACACAGGCCTGCTCATACGTGTACACACACACACAAACACACACACGTGCAGAGAGACACAATCACACACAAAACCAAGACTGATCTCCTTACCAAAAATGGACGATTTAACAACACCTCTTTATTAAAGGAGGGTGAGAGGGACAAATATTTCTTTCCGTGGGTCGAGGGTTCCCCTCCAGGATTTCAGCAGATCGGACATTCTCAATTTTTGCAGCACCTCATTATGAAGTTGGGGCAGGCTCCACATAGATATTCATGTGAGGGACATATCTCCAAAGCCTCCACGCAGTAACCTCCTATGGAAGCACAGGGAGGCATTTGGAACCTTTGACCATACCCTGCACAAAGGAAAGAAGTTATTTGTCATCAGAAGAGGAGTGGGCAAAGTTTTCAGACTGGAGTGTCTAAAGTTAGGAACTTAAATCCACATTGAGAGACTTCAAGAAAAGTGGCCTGATTTTTAGAAGCACTGGGGACCCATTGACTTCCATGGGAGTTTATCATGCTCAGCACTTCCAAATGACTTACATGTGGGTGTAGGGAGTCACTCCTAGGCTCATGGAAGTCCATGACAATCCCATTGACTTGAATGGAGAAGTATCAGGATAGGTGACTAATTTAAGCCGAACACAATGCTGGCAATGAAGTCACTGTAAGTTCTCAGCCCTGCAGAAAATCCACTTATGTGCCTCTGACCTGGAAGAGGCAGTCAATTGAACTTACATGTTCTTTGCAACGGGGGAAAATGCTTAAGGTCATAAATGTTGTGACCTGAAGAAGAGCTCTGTGTAGCTCGAAAGTTTGTCTCTTCCACCAACAGAAGATGGGCCAGTAAAAGATATTGCCTTACCCCCGTTGCCTCTCTGAGGTCATAAAAGAAAGCTATTGCAGAACCAGCAGAGACCCTCAAGGGGGACCTAGGGTTCTGACTGCACACCCAGTCTTAGACAAATTAGTGTGTTTGCTTGGCTAAAGAAACACAACTTGGTCTGCATGAACTTCTTCCCCGTGTAAAACAAACCAAATGGTGGAGGGATGCAGCTGAGTCTGAGACAGTTGAGAAATGGGGGGGCTTCTGTTTGAATTTGAACATAAGGTCTTCGAGGTTGGGATTGTCTATTACCCTGTGCTTGGACAGTGCCTTAGCATAATGAATCCCTGTTCTTGGCTGGTCCCTAGGAACTAATGTACTGAGCATAATAATAAGAACAACAATAATAATACATTAAAATATATTTTGTTTTAATGTTTCGCAAAGTTTAAAAGGTCCCCAGACAAGTATCACAGCTACATGCAGCTAAAAAAAGACCAGTGTAAATGCCGAATAGAACCTTGTGCTTTCAATTTTCTCTCACAACCAGACCGAGCCTTATTCTCGTTTACACCAAGGCCCCTTTAGCCCATTCTGGTAAAGGGCCTCAGCGTCAATGAGAACCCGGCCCACTGTAGTTAAAATAAGTACATGGGGCCAGATTCTCCATTGCCCATTGTATATTTATTTACATCGGTGCAAAGTTGGTGCGTGTAGGTACCGTTCTGGTGTATCGGTGTTAACACCCATTTTGCACTGGTATATGAAACCTCCACGTGCACTTTACCAGCTCCTGGAGCTCTTGGCTGAGCCTCTGGGGGCCCTACCAAAAGGACTATAACTCAGGTGGCTACCACAGGCCTCTGATCTCATTCCCAGCAGGCTTGGAATCAGAGGCGGGCGCCGAAGAAACAAGGAATCCCAATTGAAGCAAATCCGGCAGGTTTCTGCACAGGGTGATGTGGACGAGCAGTCCGTTGGGTCAATGACGAGCCAGGGCTGCACGGCCGCTAGCAAGTTAGCTGGGGAAGGGGCAGCCTGACTTTACAGACACAGAGTTAACGTTCGGAAGCTGGGAGAGAGACCGAGTAGCTCAGGAAATCCCTGCTAACTTGCCCCTTCCCCGAAAGGGAGCTTGCATTGCTCTGAGAGTCCGGATGCATTGGTCAGGCAGCTCCAGCACTGCAATGAGCAGCATCTGGAGAGAGAGATCCAACCTGGCACTGGCTACGGAGAGCCAGCTCAGGCGGATTCCAGACCAGGGAACCAGCGAGCTCGGTTGGAGTCAGGAGGGGACTCTTCCGCATTTAGGAGTGAAGAAAAACCAAGGTGACTTTTGTCATGCCACAGCACTGCAACGCTCCATACCAAGGCATGCAACCTTGGCCTACAATCCACCTTGAGAGGATGCCAGGGTGGGGAGGGAGGAGTTTGTGAGTTCTAGGAGGTGGAAAATTAGCTTATTTATCAATGTTTATTATGTACTAATTACCCTTAATCCTTTCCTTCCCCAGACCCTATTTTCCTGTTCCGAGTAGAGTCCCTGCTGTGTTATACTGTTATTACTGGTGGGTCGTTCCTTTGCTGGTGTTTGCTTTATTTACTTTATTGCCCACTGTGCACTGGGCTTTACACTCCTCTGCTTGTAGCATTGTCACTGATTTCTCAAGGGACAGCCCAGCCCCTCTGTGTATCTGGTCCAGTGAGAAGTCACTTGAGTGGAGGAGCCAGGCACCAAGAAAAGGAACCCAGGATCCAACCCACACGAGGAGAGCGCAGAAGCTGCTCCAAATATTGGTGACTGCAAGCACCTGGGAGAGGTTTAAGCCACAGCCCAGGGGAAAGGGCTACAGATAAGTGACTTCACATAGTGCAGGGCAATGGAGAATCTGTCCCACCCTAACTGGGTAATTATAGCCATCCTAATAACAATTGCTCCTGCTGATGATAAAGGGAGGTGTGTCCTAGTGCTCAAAGTACAGAACTAGGAGCCCACAACTCCTGCATTCTACTCCGGGATCTGCCACTGATTCACTGTGTGGCCTTGGGTGAGTTATTTAGGGCCTGACAAGCCTTTAGGCACTGAGCAAGGTGAAACATGTAGCCACGCCATCCCAGGGAAAGGTCAGGGGTGGGATCATAGCTCTGGGAGTCCCAGGGCAAGATTTTCGAGGCTGACTAGTGATTTTGGGCTCCTAACTTGTGACAACTGGAAGGGGCCTGGGTTTCAGAGGGTGGGCGCTCAGCACGTTCTGAAAATCAAGTCCCTTTAAGGTGCCTCAGGTTGGAGATACTCAGAACCACTCCTCACTTTTGAAAATACTGGCCATGACTCCCTTCCCGCTGTCCCCTTGCCCCAGGGAGATATTCGTCGGAGCCATTCCCTTGCTGGGCAAGGTGGCAGCTCTCTCACTGCTGCGGATTCACCAACCTCTCTTCAAACACAGCTCATGCTGAGAAGCGGCTCTCTCCATAGGATACAGCAATGGGGTGGATTTCTCTTTAAATGATGGAGGTGCTGGTCACAGTTCTGAAGTTCAGGTTGAGTTGAGTTTTGGATGCTAGCGGGATTTTGACCTCTTTGTTATGAAGGAAAAATACAGCGTGTCCTCCCCGAAATGACAGCACCGGCTATCTGACTAAAGAACGAATGCAATCTGTTAAAGATACTGTCCACAGAAATGAACAGGGCTGGAGGGGCAGGATTCCAAAGGACATAAGTCAAAGAAGGATGCTTGGAGCTCTATGCCCTTTTACAGTCTCAAAGCACCTTGTAGACTGTAATTGGCCAGCCTTCCCAGAACTCTCGTGAGCCAAGTATGTAAGTGCCGTTGCTTCTCTTTTACAGGAGGGGAAAGTGTAACACGAAGGAGTGTGAGTGCTTCAAAACAGGGCCCTAAGTCCATAGTTAGGCACCTGGGTAAGTGGCACAGTTTACAGATGTGTCTCCAGATGAAATTCAAGCCATAGATTACAATGCCAAAATGTGGATTTAGGGGACAGATTTTAGGCATTCAAGTTTGAGGCGTTACCTCCTTGCCTGATGTCACACAGTGAGTCAATGTCAGAGCCAGGAGTTCCCGCCTGTTAGGTCTGTTCTCAAATCACAAGCACCCTCCACCTCTCAGACACACAGCTATCCCTTCTCTCATCCCCAGCTCCCCGGAGCGCCGGTGGAAGAGTTGGCCTCAGAACGCATTAGAACTGCCTCTCTTCACAGGTTTCTCTCTCACCTGGAGCAGGCTGGAAGAGTAGGGGGACCACAGCAATGAGCAGGTACAGGCTCCTCATGGCTGAGGGTCAGCTGGGATCTCAGCGTCACTGCAGAGAAAAGGCACCAAAGCAGAGTGAGACAGCGGTTCTGTGCCAGATGGATCCCAGTATTTATAGGGCTCTGGGGTCTGTGAAAGGCTGAAGTGCAGGATTCTTGCTTTGATGTGCCTGATGCAACCTGTAGCCAGAAATTCCAGTAAATATCTCAAGCTATCACATAACCGGCATGGTCAGCAAGAGTATCACAGCTAAGTGTACAGAGGTAATAATTCCACTCTACCCTGTCACCAAAGCTGCACAAGGAGAGCTTTAAGGGTTCTCTTTAAAGTCAGAATCTAGCCCTTTGTTATTTTGACTGACCTTTCTGTGTCCTAGGGCCAGATTGTGCCTCTAGGTAGAACCCTCAGCAAGGGCGGTTTTTTAAATGGTTGTTTGCAGCATGTTTACCACCTCAGGGTGCTCAGAGACAAAACCGACGTCATTTTGAACTGTTCTGGGATCAGTGGTTTCTATCACAGGTCAGTACGTACTTTGCTGACAGAGAGTGAAATGCCAAGACAGTTACAAATCAGGCTCTGTATGAAACACCCCTCCCGTCCCCAAAGCCCAGGCTCACACAGTGTTGGAAACAAGTCTCCATGGAGAAGAATAAAATAGCCACCTCCACCTTTCCTCCACCTCACACACTTGCCCTGCCTTCACACTCACTACACTCTAGGCACACGGATATGTACATAGACACAAAGGCAGACACACATGCTCACACAAAAAAGGAAGTTGTATGCTGAGTAGCTGTGATTTAACAGCTTGTTGTTATTAAAAACAAGGGAACAAATCTCTGTTTGGGTGCTCTCAGGTCACCCTTCTGGATTTCTGCAGCCCCGCTGCTTCTCTGCCACCATCACAAATTCCATCACAGATCACCCCCGGGGCAGTTATCTCTTCCTTATCCCTCGTCAGGATCCTTCTCCGACTTCGTTAATAGATTGAGCTCTTTGAGTCTATCACTATAATGGAGGTTTTCTAATCTTCTAACCATTCTCATGACTCTTCTCTGAATGCTCTCCAATTTATCAACAGCCTTCTTGAACTGTGGGTACCAGAACTGGACACAGTATTCCAGCAGTGGTCACATCAGTGCCAAATATAGAGCTAAACTGGCCTCTCTACCCCTGCTCAAGATTCCCCTGTGGATGTATCCCACGATCACATTAGCCCTTTTGGCCACAGCATCACACTGGGAGCTCATGTTCGGCTGATTCTACACTCTTCCACCCACCAAATCATTTTTAGAATTACTGCTTCCCATCCTGCAAGTATGGCTACATTCTTAGTTCCTAGATGGATCCATTTACATTTAGCTGTATTAAAACACATATTGTTTGCTTGTGCCAAGCATAACAAGCAATCCAGATCGCTCTGTATCCATGCCCTGTCCTCTTCATGATTTACCACTCTCCCAATTTTTGTGTCATTTGAAAATTTTATCAGTGATGATTTTATGTTTTTTTCCAAGTCACTGATAAAAATGTTAAATAGCGTAGGGACAAGGACCGAATGGTGTGGGATCCCACTAGAAATACACTTGCTCAATGATGATTCCCTGTTTGCAATTACATTTTGAGATCTATCAGTTAGTCAGTTTCTAATCCATTTAATCTGTGCCATGTTAATTTTATATCGCTCTAGTTTTTTAATTAATGTGTTGAACAGTTGATAATTCTACCATTTCCATTTAGTAATGGACCAATACCATTGTCAGGATTCTTTTTGTTCCTACTATACTTTAAAAACTTCTACTTAACTCTGCTGGCCACAGAGTTCTCATTGTGTCCCTTTGCTTCCTTTATCAATTTTCTACAATTGCTAGCTGCTGATTTATGTTAATTGAATACTGAAATAAGGACGGTAAGGGCGGATTCACACCGGGCTGTGTCATGGGGTAATTATTAGCATAGTTTGTATTGAAAATGCCAAATGTTCAGCACTACAAAGCAACCCTATTGTTCCTGATGTAAGCCCTGTGGCCCAAAGCCCTAGAGAATAGGGAGCTCATTATTGACACTAAATTTACATAGTTAAACATACAGTAAAACCCTGTTTATCCAAGCCTCCATTATCCAGCTCTCCATACTAACCGAACCACCAGCTGCCACGGGCTGACAGCTGCATGGCTCCGATTTTGTGCCCCAGGCAGCTAGTGGTTTGGTTAATATAGAGAGCCGGTAATGGAGGCTTGGATAAATGGGATTCTACTGTATATTGTAGCTAGGGAAACTAAAGTTCAGCATTTCATTTTAATTGTGGAAAAACACAGATTTTTATGGTTTTTTATTGAAGAATTTTGTTCTTTTTATCATGGAAAGCTAGGATCTCTAGTGATCAGTTCTTGGCCCTACACTATTTAACATTGTTATCAAAAACAAAAAAATCATCACTGATAAAGTTTGAAAATGACACAAAATCTGGGGGAGTGGGAACTAACGAAGAGAACAGGTCACTGATAGAGAGCGATCTGGATTGCTTGGTAAGCTGGGCGCAAGCAAACAAGATGTGTTTTAATATGGCCAAATGTAAATGTGCACATTTAGGAACAAAGAACCTGGACCTTACTTACAGGATCGGGGACTCTATCCTGGGAAGCAGTGACTCTGAAAAAGACTGAGGGGTTATGGTGGATAAACAGCGGAACACTTTGGATCCAGACGACAGACTCCCTATCTTGTTGGAAGCTGAGGAGACGCTTGACTATTGACTCTGTCTGGGATTGGAATTGCTACTGAATGGGATGATCTGTGTTTGCTGAGGAGATTCTGAGGCGTTTAGAGGGGAACTCTGGGGCTGCCGCTCTCTTATGGCTCTGAGGTACAGGTCTGTCTCATCTTACGCTGGGGTTACGTTCCGCAGTCAATGCCTAAAGCGAAAACCGCGTATAGTCAAAATTACATTGAGTGTAATGGCGGGCGGAATCACCCGCACTACAGAAACAGTATTTAAATTGTTATTTTTCTCTTTTTTTTTGTTTTTTTTGTTTTTGCCGACCGTGTAAAGCTGAAACCGCACATGTTAAATGCGCCTAAGATGCGACAGACCTGTATCCAGATGACACACGTGCAGCTTTGATGCCACGCTGCCGAGACTGAAAAGCCATCTCTGCGAAACGATCGAAGGGGAGCACCTGTGTGTGTGTGTGTACTTGTGTGTGTGCACACACTAAGGTATCTCTTTCACTGAGCTTGTGCAACAGCAACACAGTGGGGAAATCTGTGTGGGAAACAACAATAGCTCCCGCATGATCGTTGCTTAAAAAGAGTTTTCATGATTATTCCCTAAGCAGGTCGCAATGTCCTTTGCTACAAGCATGTGGGTTACCTGTGTAAATTGCCAATTAGCATATTCAAATGACCCCTTTTGCTGTTGACATGAGGACGGTAAGAGCGGAGTCACACAGGGCTGTGCTATGGATAATTGTTAGTTTAGATTGAACTGAAAATGCCAAGTGAGCAGTGCAAACAAACCCCGTTGCCCCTTAGGTGCCCAGACCTGAGCTGCCCAAGCTGTACTCTGGCAGCATTGTGGGAGATGCCAACTACATTCCCGCAGTGTTGGCCCCCAAGGGGGCCTGGGCAGCTCTCCCAGTGTGCAAAGGCAGCCCAGGCTGGGCCAGGAATGACCTGTGTGTGACAGAGCTCATGGCATCTCCAGCCTGGCTTTGCTGCTACTGATCCAGTCCATTGCAGCACGGCACCCCTTATTGACTACGTTGCTGCTGATAAGGGTGGCAGAGGGAGAGGTGTGCACCTTATTTCTCATAGAGGTGGCTATTCTTTGAGCTCCTAGTAAAATCATGCTCCTGGGAGTACTCACCCCACATGTTCATTAGTACCCTGGCATGCTCCTCAGCTAGCAGAACTCTGGGTGTAGGGCCTATTCAGCACTGCCCTGTGTTCTCCAGAGCTTGGAGGAGTCCAAGCAAGGATACATGGGCCTGCAGGTAGGTTCCAGTGCACTCGGGCAAGTGGGAAGCGAGTTGGCAGAAGGGCCCGAGGATACAGGTACAGGGAATTGTGGGAATAGCAATGGAGAACTAGCTAGGCTCAAACCCAGGTACCTGCATCTTTGCTACCACTACACTGCACAGTGGGTGGGGTGGGGTGGGGGGTCACAGCCCAACCTGCATGCCTTCCCACACCCGCCAAACAAGCATGACGGCTCAGGATCTACTTGCTTGAAGGGCGCGTTTAAAGGCTTTGAGTGTGGACAATAGGTGGGTGGGCCACCTCTACACACCTCAACACCTGAAGAGCCTGCAATATGGACATACCCTGTGTGTATGGATGGCAGGCGAGTTAGAGGGATCACTGGAATTGTAACTACAGACAAGCCATTAGGCTTTGTCTTCACTCCCCAGAGAGGTGTGTTTTTACCGCAGAACAATTCAACTGGGTTAGCTCTTCCACTGTAATAGCATAGTGGAGACAAGGCACTTCAATTTTTTTGCAAAGTAAAATAGGCAAGGTCAGCCCTGGCAGGGGGTAGAGCGCTGACCTGGCCTAGCAAGTCCGATCTTTTATCTTCCTACTAATGAAATGGGCCTTGCAATGAAACACACCTCCCTTGTTCTGAACGTCCACGTTCACCTTAGAAATGGATCTGAACAAAGAAGAATGAAGGGAGCACACAAACTCCCCCCCCCAACGCGCCCAAAGAGCAAGATTGACTTCATTTAAACAATGTGATTTAACACAACCTTTGTACACACACACACACACACACACACACACACACACACACACACACACAGCCAGATTCTTGTCATTTAAACAATGTGATTTTAGCACAGTCTTTATACACAGCCCCCCAAACAAGAGTCATGTCATTTAAACAATGTGATTTAACAAATTGCCTTTATTGAGAGAAGAGGTACAACTCTGTCTTTCGATGCCGTAAGGTTCCCCCTTGTGCATTTCTGCAGCTCAGCATGTTCTCTACGTTTAGCAGCATTTAAGTGGAGCAGGGCAACGTCCACGTAGCAGCTGTATACCAGCGGAACAGAGGAAATGCAGTCGACAGAGCCCACCCTTGAGTAGACAGGAAGCAAATGGTAAGCGTAGGCCAGACCCTGCACAAAGAGAAAAAGAAGTGATTTGCGGGTCGCCGTAGCTGCACAGAAGGTATGAGCTGTGGTCAAAATGTACAAACATGGAGCCTAAAGGAAAGCTCCTAAATCCTGATTTAGGGACTGAAACAAGAGTGGCCTGGCTTTCAGAGGGGTGTCTCTCACTGCCACTGACTCAACTTCTGGGTGCTCAGCACATCTTTTAAGTCCTTAAGGAATGATGGAGGCACCTAACTTTAGGATGAGAGAACACAAAGCCCTACTTAAAACTCTTCTTTGCTATTAGTCCTACAGAAAACTTGGCAACAGCAGCTGGTGTGCTGAGACCACTGCCTAGCCTGCTGACCAATATGGTCTCACTGTTTCTTTATATTGCCTGCCTGTATTCATCTACTGCAGGGGTCGGCAACCTTTCAGAAGTGGGGTGCCGAGTCTTCATTTATTCACTCTAATTTAAGGTTTTGCGTGCCAGTAATACATTTTAACATTTTTAGAAGGTCTCTTTCTATAAGTCTATAATATAGAACTAAACTATTGTTGTATGTAAAGTAAATAAGGTTTTTAAAATGTTTAAGAAGCTTCATTTAAAATTAAATTAAAATGCAGAGGCCCCTGAACCAGTGGCCAGGGCCCGGGCAGTGTGAGTGCCACTGAAAATCAGCTTGTGTGCCGCCTTTGGCACGCGTGCCATAGGTTGCCTACCCCTGATCTATTGTCTCCTGCCTTATACTTAGCTCTGGGGCTGGGACTGTCTTTTGTTCTGTGTCTGGACAGTGCTTAGCCCAGTGGGGTCCTGGTCCACGATTAGGGTTCCTGAGAGCTACTATAAGACAAATAATAAATATTATTATTATTAAATGCAGGAGAAGCTGGGGTTGCTCAGCCAGTTTGAAAATCAGCTTGTGTGCACCTACAGAGGAGCTGGGCTCCTCATGCATTCACTTGGTAGCAAGAGAAATGATTTAAGAGCATAAGAAATAAAGTATAAATTCTTAACGGTCAGAGTAATTAACCATTGGAACAATTTACTAAGGGTTGTGGTGGATTTTCCATCAGAGCCAATCTTAAAATCAAGATTGGATGTTTTATTAAAAGCTCTGCTCTAGGAATTATTTCGGGGAAGTTCTCTGGCCTGTGTTAGCCAGGAGGTCAGACCCGATGATCCCCTCTGGCCTCAGAATCACTGAACCTACAAAAAATGAAAGATTAAGAATCCCCAAACTATTCTGCACCCAAATGAGAGCCCTGGGAGAGAGAGTACTCCAACTATAGTCAGGTTTCTGCTGGCACAGCCACTCTTAGACTGTATTTTATTTGCTTGTGTCTGAAAAGCAGATTATCTTAAAAGCACTAACCCTGCATTTCCTATAGGTGAGAGTAAAACCACCGAGAAAGGGACTTTCTTTATTTCAAAATATCCTTTGTATTGAAATTTGGCAAAGTTTAACAGACATCCACAGAAACACCCGGTCAACTCTGTCAGCTAAATACTGCTACAGCAGAGCAAATGGAATACTGCCCAGAACAGTGCACTTTAAACGTTATCTTATCAACACATGGGGTCAGGTCCTCAGCTGGTGTGAGTCAGCGTAGCTCCACTGAGTTCAACGCCAGCTGAGGCGCTGGTCCTAAATTTCCGTACAAGATGCTTCAGATCAGATGGTGAGTAAAGATGCATAAGTGTTTGCAAGATTGGGGACTACAGGTGGTGAGACACTATCTTTGAGACTCTGCTTTGGGCTCTGTCTGGTAATGCCAGAAATGGAGTCACCCTTTTTCAGGAAGGTGGATGTTCACTCAGAGCAATAAAATCACCGGTGCTGGGTGCAATACAAATGTTTATTTTCCAATACGCTTCATTCTGAGAAGGCTGAAATCTATGGGAACTCAGAGCTGAGACACTGGGAGGAGCTTTCCTTTAATTAAAGCTATTATATCGGACACATCCTCAGTTGATGTAAATTGGCGGAGCTCCCTTGACTTCAAGATTTTAATATAGTCTCCAAAATCTAAGCTTGTCACTTGCTTTGTTGCTTCTGCAGCCAGACAGACCAGAAATGATGGCACCAAGAAAACGGTGTCCTTACACCTTCCACTGATGTCAATGCAATGTTAACTATTTCCTGCTTGCTGTCTTATCAGAATCATAGAAATGTAGGGCTGGAAGGGACCTAAAGAAGTCATCAAGTCCAGCCGCCTGCGTTGAGGCAGGACCAGTTAAACCTAAACCATACCTGACAGGTGTCTGTGCAACCTGTTCTTAAAACCCTCCAATGTCTAGCTCATTTTGTGCCTTGGCCTTTCTGTCTTTAGATGCTTGTGCTATTCTTTTGTACTTCTCCTTGGCAATTTGTCCACGTTTCCACTTTTTGTGGAATTCCTTTTTGATTTTCAGATCAGTAAGAGCTCCCGATGGAGCCATATTGCCCTCTTACCATTCTTCCTAGCTTTCCTTCGCATCGGATTAGTTTGCAGTTGTGCTTTTAATATTGCCTCCTTGAGAAACTGCCAGCTCTCCTGAACTCCTTAGCCCTTCGATTTTCTTCTCATGGGACCTTCCAGTTCTCTGAGTTTGTTGAAGTCTGCTATTTTGAAGTCCCTAATGTGTTTGTCCTGTGAGGCTGGATGTACCTGTGATGTACCTAGAGTTACCAGTTGACTTCAGTGGAACTATACTGAGCTACACCAACTGAGTTCAGCTGATCTGCACCATGATGGTGAGTCAGATCCTGTCCCTCAAGCCTTATTCAAGGTTGATGCATTGTAGTGGGATCTGGCTCATTGTATACGTCAAAGTACCAACCTTGAGAATGGCTTGAGTGTCTGCATTCAATTGTTATTTTATTTCTTTTCCCAAAGCAGAAGTGTGGTGATTTGGGGAACCTATGTAGCACTGATAGGTTCTGGTTGACGTTATGAAGTTATTATGGATATGTGGACTCTCTACTCAGACCCTATGCCACCAGCACTCCCAGCTATCTCCGTGACACCACTGATTTCCTGAGGAAACTACAAAGCATTGGTGACCTTCCAGAAAACACCATCCTAGCCACCATGGATGTAGAGGCTCTCTACACAAACATCCCACACACAGATGGAATACAAGCTGTCAGGAACAGTATCCCTGATGATGCCACAGCACAACTGGTTGCTGAGCTCTGTGCCTTTATCCTCACACACAACTATTTCAAATTTGATGACAATATGTATCTCCAGATCAGTGGCACCGCTATGGGCACCCGCATGGCCCCACAATATGCCAATATTTTTATGGCCGACCTGGAACAACGCTTCCTCAGCTCCCGTCCACTCACGCCCCTTCTCTACCTACGCTACATTGATGACATCTTCATTATCTGGACCCATGGGAAGGAGACTCTGGAAAAATTCCACCAAGATTTCAACAGCTTCCACCCCACCATTAACCTCAGCCTGGACCAATCTACACGGGAGGTCCACTTTCTGGACACCACAGTACAAATAAGTGATGGTCACATTAATACCACCCTATACCGAAAACCTACCGACCGCTATGCCTACCTTCATGCCTCCAGCTTCCATCCCGGGCACACCACAAGATCCATTGTCTACAGCCAAGCACTGAGGTACAACCGCATCTGCTCTAACCCCTCAGACAGAGACCAACACCTACAAAATCTCCACCAAGCATTCTCAAAACTACAGTACCCGCACGAGGAAATAAGGAAACAGATCAACAGAGCCAGACGTGTACCCAGAAGCCTCCTACTGCAAGACAAACCCAAGAAAGAAACCAACAGGACTCCACTGGCCATCACATACAGTCCCCAGCTAAAACCCCTCCAACGCATCACCAGAGATCTACAACCCATCCTGGACAATGATCCCACACTTTCACAAACCTTGGGTGGCAGGCCAGTCCTCGCCCACAGACAACCTGCTAACCTGAAGCACATTCTCACCAGTAACTGCACACCGCACCAAAGTAACTCTAACTCAGGAACGAATCCATGCAACAAACCTCGATGCCAACTCTGCCCACATATCTACACCAGCGACACCATCACAGGACCTAACCAGATCAGCCACACCATCACTGGTTCATTCACCTGCACATCCACCAATGTAATATACGCCATCATATGCCAGCAATGCCCCTCTGCTATGTACATAGGCCAAACTGGACAGTCTCTAAGGAAAAGGATAAATGGACACAAATCAGATATTAGGAATGGCAATATACAAAAACCTGTAGGAGAACACTTCAACCTCCCTGGACACACAATAGCAGATGTTAGGGTCACCGTCCTGCAGCAAAAAAACTTCAGGACCAGACTCCAAAGAGAAACTGCTGAGCTTCAGTTCATCTGCAAATTTGACACCATCAGCTCAGGATTAAACAAAGACTATGAATGGCTTGCCAACTACAGAACCAGTTTCTCCTCCCTTGGTTTTCACACCTCTACTGCTAGAACAGGGCCTCACCCTCCCTGATTGAACTAAACTCGTTATCTCTAGCTTGCTTCTTGCTTGCATATATATACCTGCCCCTGGAGATTTCCACTACTTGCATCCGAAGAAGTGGGTATTCACCCACGAAAGCTCATGCTGCAAAACCTCTGTTAGTCTATAAGGTGCCACAGGATTCTTTGCTGCTTTTACAGATCCAGACTAACACGGCTACCCCTCTGATACTATTATGAAGTTGTTACTATGAAAATTGCTGTATCATTGAACGCCCCTTTGTAACTGTGGAATGCACCATCGGCCGGCATGTTTCTGCCCAGCCAGATACTATGGTGGGTCATTAGAACTTAGTCACCACTTATTCAGGGTGAAGCACAATGGGCTAGCTGGAGCTGGGGGTTAGGAGATGGAAGTTCCCCAGGCAGGAAAAAGAGACAGAGCTGACAAAGCAGGAGGTTATAAAAGGAATCAGAGGGGAATGATTCGAGGATCCACACAAGAAGGTTTGGGCAGGAGAGAGGAAGCAGATGGACTGGGAACAGTCAGAGTAGGTGATCTGGGGGACATGTTTCAGAACCCAAGCCATGAACTGTAGCAGAAGGATCCTGGATGGCCCTGGGGGACCCTGACCACAGCCCAAAGAATGCTCTGGAATGGTGAGGAAACTGAGGCAGGGAACTGCATTTAGGGTTTATTACTTTGTACAGATCTGTGTGTTTCTCATGCTATTAAAGAAAGAGCAATAGCGCTGTAGAATCATGTGCAAAGTGTCAGTGCATTTCATGTGTTACCCCTACTATGTGCCCCATTGAAGAGGTAAACCAGAAGGCTCACTCTTTGGGAGCAGTTCTGGGAGAGACTGTGTTTAAGCTTTATGTGTGTGTGTGTGGGGAGGGGGAAGTTTGAGGACTGAGCACTGGTTCCAGGGACTGAGCAATATGCCGCTTGGTTGCAGCTCTCAGCAGGGGATGCCAGATAGAATATATGCCCCCCCATGACTGTGGTCTGAGACCTTCAAATAGGGACATTGTCTGGGCTCCATTCAGACGCTGGAAGCTTAAAGCACATTGGATCCAGCAGCTGGATCCCCTCACAGCAGTCTGGTCAGTGGCCAAGAGGGGGCACTTGACTGGACCTGTGACAAAATAGTAACAGCACTTAGAGTTTTAGAGCTCTTGGCATCTTCCCAGCACGGAGCAAACACCGACTGGTGAAGCCTCACCGGACTGCTGTGATCTAGTTGAGCAGTTGTTGTTTCCTCTTCTGCCAGGTGGGGAAAGTGAGGTACAGAGGTGACGGCTAAACCGTTCAAACCTGGACGCTTTAAATAGGCACCTACATAAATGGAGTGTTTTGTAGCTGTGGCACTAGTTAAAAATTAGGTGACTTATCTGGGTGCCTAAATTTGCATGTAGGGGTCTAACTTTAAAATATGTGCCCCAGACCTAGTCGGAGATCACACAGTTAGTGGGTGTCTGAACTTTCAGGCTTGTTCTCAAGCCACTGGAGTCTCAGATACACAACTATCCTTTGTTATCATCTCGCTGTTCCCTTGTGCCCCTCCCCCATCTGTTTGGTGTGTGCACCTCTTGTCTCTCATCCTACGTTCAGCCCCTGAGCTCTTTGGGACAAGGATTGTCTTTATGACACGTGCACCGTGCCTTGGACAATTGGAGGCCTCTCGCTGCCACCACAACACAAAACCTACCTAGTGATAATAATCCCTAGAGGTTATCTTATCTCTCACCTGGAGCAGCATGGAATAGGAGGAGGGCAACAACAAAGAGCAGGTAGAGGCCCCTCATGGCTGAAGGTCGGCTGGGATCTCAGTGTCACTGCAGAGAAGAGGCACCAGGCAGAGCGAGATGGAGGTGGTTTACCAGATGGAGACAGAGTGTCCCAGTATTTATAAAAAGCAACAGCGAGTCCTGTGGCACCTTTAAGACTAACAGATGTAGTGGAGCATAAGCTTTCGTGGGTGAATACCCACTTCGTCACTATTTATAGAGCTCTGTGAGGTGTTGACCCATGGGACTTAGGTGCACCTGATGCAATCTGTAGCCAGAAATCCCTGCAAGCAGCTTCACCCATCACTTGCCCTGAACAATCACCCAGAGTTTCACATGTATGAACAGGAGGTGACAATTCCTCTCTATCCAGGCAGTGAGGCTGTCCTAGGAGTGCTGGCTGGGTGTGTTCCAGGGGTTCGTACGATGAAACAGTTGGCTACTCTAGAGAGAAAAGCAAAGAGTACTGTACATTTAGAATGGGGGTGACACTCAGGTGTGGAACACGTCCAGACAGGGCCGGCTCCAGGCACCAGCTCAGCAAGCAGGTGCTTGGGGCGGCCGAGGAGGAGGGGCGGCACGTCGAGCTCTTTGGCGGCAATTCAGTGGCGGGTCCCTTGGTCCCTCTCGGAGGGAAGGACCTGCCGCCGAATTGCCGCCGAAGAAGAAAGCGGTGCGGCGGCGCAGTGCGGTGGAGCTGCAGCCGATCGCGATCGCGGCTTTTTTTTTTTTTTTTTCCCCGCTGCTTGGGGCAGCAAAAACCCTGGAGCCGGCCCTGCGTCCAGAGGGTGGAGTAGGAGTCAGTTCCAGCTGCAGGTCACTCGTAGGCCTCCAGTCCCACATGCCACCAGGAGTACAAAGACACCTGTGTGAACTCCAGGGAAAGCGTGTTGTGTAACGAGGCCCCATCTGCACATATGCCTTTGTGATCTGGGTAACTGAGGCTGGGAATGGGGCGGGAAACTCCATTTTTTCACCATTTATTCCACATGAGGAGAGCTTGTTCCTCAGAGTTGAGAGCTGCGCCCCAGTTTGCAAACTGCAGCCACTGGCGCTGAGGTGAAACTCTGAGGGGTGGGACATTTTGGGAAGGGTGGGAAAGGAGTTAGTGTTGGCTGCAGGCTGCTTGTCAGCTTCTGACACGGCACTGCAACAGAGATCCACACCACCGTGTTTGTGTGAATTGTGGAGAATGCATATCTGAATCCTGCCCCTCCCCCCCAGCTCAGATGTGTGTATCTTTATGTTTGTTTTGGCATGATTGGGGTTGAGGGAATGTGCTTTTTCAGGACAGAAATAACAGTATTTTTTCCACACTTTGTGGTCAGTGAGGGAATTTAGAATCCAACTTTAGGTGTAAGATCCTATTATGATCAACTGGGGACTACCAGAAGCAGTGATTAGCACCCGCATGTGCTAACACTCAACCCTGTGGTGTTAGCAAGAGGTCTCTATAGAAATGAATGAAACCCACTTCTGTCCTTTCCCTCTCCCTCACACCCCCATTCTCCCTACCCCCCACTCCCAAGGAAGAGTCATGTACTCAAGCAGCTATGATTTAACAGCTTGTCTTTATTGAAAAGAGGGGAGCAAACATCTTTTTGGACAATCCGAGGCCCCCCCTGTGCAGCTCAGCATGGTCTCTATCTTTTGCAGCATCTCTCTCTGAAAGGACATGGTCCGTACAGAACCCGTCCTGAGGGACAATGCTGCCCAGGCCTTATGCAGTGACCTCCGATGAACCTACAGGAAATGATCCTTGGCTCTTCCCCAGACCCTGCACAAAGGAAAAAGAGCATAAAGTTGTTTGTTCGTATCTATACACTCCAGTCAAATATGAGCTGTGACTTTAGGTCATAAGGCGTGACAGCTATTTCCCATTCACTGAAAGATGAACACAGGTATGCTCAGCTTGACCCATCAGCGCCATCATCTCTCAGTGAATTCACATTGTCCACTGTATATATTTCTTCAACAGCATTTTAGTATCGCAGGAAGGATTTGTAGTTACAGTTGCACTCAGCAGCAGTCCCCAAGAAGAGAACAGGCTGAAGTAATTAAACAGGTATTAAACATAAAGTCTCAGGCCAGGAGGGACCATCGGGATCATCTAGTCTGACCTCCTGCACATTGCAGGCCACAGAACCTCACCCACCCACTCTTGTAATAGACCCGTAACCTTTGGCAGAGTTACTGAACTCCTCAAATCTTGATTTAAAGACTTCAAGTTACATAGAATCCACCAGTTCCTCTAGTTTAAACATGCAAGTGACCCATGCCCCATGCTGCAGAGAAAGGTGAAAAACCCTCAGGGTCTCTGCCAATCTGACCAGGGGGAAAATGCCTTCTCAACTGCTAATATGGTGATCAGTTAAACTCTGAGCACGTTGGCAAGACCCGGCAGCCAGACACCTGGAAATGAATTCTCTGTGGTAACTCAGAACCCTCCCTATCTAGTGTCCCATCTCAGACCATTGGAGATAGCAGTCACGGATGGGCTGTATGCCACTGTATACAACCTCATCATACCATCCCCTCCATAAACTTACCAAGCTCATTTTCCCCAAAGATAAGGTTGAGTTACATGCATGAATCTAACGTGTGGTGCTGATGCTCTCCTCACTTAAACCAGTTTTACAGCAGCGCGGCTCCATTGATTTTAAAGGAGTTACCCCAATTTATTTCTTAGGTTAACAGTTCCTCAGGGCAGGAGTTATTTTCATCTTACTTTCTGTTTGTCCAATGGGGCCCTCAGCCTGATCGGGCTCTCGGAGTGCTACAGCTGTATAAATATTGACCAATACTACTAAATAAAATGTAAGTGAGAAGAGGATTGTGTGATGTGTATCTACCCGGGCATGCACTGCACTTGCATTTCCTTTTCCACTGTGGATAACTAACTGAGCCCCCACACCGGGGAGCACCTCAAATACACAAATAGAGATTTAGTATAGCCAGGCACCTGGTGACATGCCTAGTGTTTGGGCAATGTGTTTTCTTTGCTAGTGTAATTCAATAGGACTGAAGTCTAGAGCCCTTTGCATTTTCACAGAACTGGACGGACAGTAACTAATTAACTCTCACAAAGCATGCGTAGGCTAGGTAATATTGTTTCCCCATTGCACATAGGGAACTGAGCATAAACAGTGTAAAAGACGTGTCTGAGAACCCACCCCACCTAGTGTAGCAGTGGAAGAGCTGGCGTTAAAACTCATTAGAAAAGCCTCTCTTCACAGTTTTCTCTCTCACCTGGAGCAGCTTGGAAGAGGAGAAGGACAACAGCAAAGAGCAGGTACAGGATCTTCATGGCTGAAGGTCGGCTGAGATTGAGGCGTCACTGCAGAGGAGAGGCACCAGACGGAGTGAGATGGAAGGGCTGTGCCAGATGGTGACAGAGTCCCTGCGTTTATAGGGCTGTGGGGTCTGTGAAATGCTGTTGTGCAGGATTCTAACTTTGAGGGTTTGATACAATCTTGACCCAAAAATTCCAGTAGACAGCTCTAACCACCACTTAGCCTGGATGGTCACTGAGAGTACCATGTGTCTGCCCAGGTAGGTGAGAGTTCCTTTCCATACGGTTATTAAGGCTGCATTCGGGGTGCTGTGTTTGCTTTAGGGCTCCTTATTCTGAACATGGCTGCTATGGTAGAGATAAACCAAAGAATAGCATTTTCTACCATATTTAAATCTCTCCCTCTGACAGTGTCCATGCAGATTGGAGGGGCTACAAGTAACCACAGGAACTTGAATGACTGGCAATTGCTGGCCCCCGCTGCCGCTTTCTGCTATGTTAGGAGGGACATTTAAAAAAAATCACCTGCAACCATAGAGTTGAGCAGATTGGTTGAAAGCATTTTTACAAAAATTGACATCTTTGGGACTTGTGTTCCTAAGTTACTTAAGTGTTGTAAAAATACCCCCCCTCCTCCCCCACCAAGGCGATTAAATATGGACTTAGGAGCATAACTGTAGGTATCTGTTTTTGAGAATTTTGGGCTCTGTGTCTTCTGGTGCATTCATTTCTTTCCCCCTTGCCTACTCTTCCAACATGTGGGGTGTTCAAACCAATGGAATTTTTCCCCAGGGAAATTTTTGACAAAAAAACTAATTTCATTGAAATTTTACAAAGAAAAATCCCCCAAAATAAACATTTGCAGTCAGCCCCTTGCCAATTTTCAGTTTTATGGCAGAAAAGTTTTCAGTTTTCATGTGTTTTCAGTTTTTCAATGAAAAATTGAAACTTGCATGGAAAGCAGAAAGCTATTGTGAACATTTTGTAATCAAGGAAACCCCAATTTTCCACCAGAAAACAATTTAAAGAGAACATTTTTGACCACCCCTAGTGGAGTAAGCTGATGTGTTGACTAATTAACCCCAATCATTTTCTCTTGGGCTGTGGTTTATATCACAGTTGGGGAGTTGCTTTCCTGATGGAATGAACCATTCAAGAATGTAAGAAATGGGCTGCTGAATGAAACACAGCACTCCTCTCCACAAGTGAAGCTTATGCAGTTGTAGGCAGTGTGGCCTAGTGGAAAGTGCAGTGAAGTGAGACTCAGAAGCTCTGGGTTCTGAGCCCCGTTCTACCCATGGCTTACTTGGGCAAGTCACGTCACCTCCTTGTGCCTCAGTTTACCTATCTATAAAATGGGGGTAATGATGCTGACCTCCTTTGTAAAGTGCTTCTGAGATCCCCTAATGAAAAGTGCTATATAAGAGCTGGGTATTATTAGGAGTCTCCCTAGAGAAGAATGAAAGAGCTATCCAATCTTTTCCCCATTCATGCCCCTACACATACACACACATCACAGGAGACAATTCATGCCTTTATTGAAAGAAGGGGAATAAACGTGTCTCTTGTTACTTGTGGATTTCGGCAGCTCAGGTGGGTCACTAGCATGTTATGTAGCATCATCTTCTAAAGACACATAATGCTTTATGGTATTTTATCCAAGTGACATCTCTCATAAAGCCACCTGCTATAGTCTCCGTGAATTATAGGAAGGGATTTGTGCCTCTTGGCTGAACCTCATACAAAGTTATTTGTTCACACCCATAAGCTCAATTAAACGATCCCCGAGATTTTAGATCAATGTCTATTTCACATTCACTGAGAGGTGAGTACAAATATATCCAGCCAACTCCAGCACAATTATCTCCCAATGAATTCACGTTTCCTGCTACATAGGTTTTTTTTTTCTGGAGGATTTTAATTAGAGCTTGTCAAACTATTTTGTAATTCAGACATTTTTTGACAAAAGAAAGGGACACGTGTTTTTCATGCAAGTTTTTCATGATTTGCCCCCAATTTTCAACCACCCACTAATTTTAATATTACAGCAATGGTTCATGGATTCCAAGGCCAGACGGGACCATTGTGGTCATCTAGTCTGATCTCCTGTATAACACAGGCCAGAGAACTTCCACAAAATAATTCCTAGAGCAGATCTAGAACATCTGATTATAGTTACACTCACGTTCACTTGCTGATACCAAGGTGAGAATAAAAATATTTAAACGGGGTATTGGCTACTTGACTGAAAAGCTAACCCTGAAGACTGAGGTCTCGCCCACCAATCAGCACCCCGGCCGACCATATAGTGTGCAGAAAGAGACCTTTATAAGCTCCCCTGCACACTAACTTCACTGGCGAAGGTTATCGGGGTGTTTGACTCATTCCCAGAAACACCAGCTTCCAAAAGCAAAGTTACAGGCGAACATCATGAATGCTGAGTGAACAGCACCAGACCATAATTCCTAGAAACACCATCATCTAGAAGAGGTATTATCCACTTAGAAATTACATCAAAATTCTCCGTTGCCATGACATCTACAACAAGCTTGACAATGGTTAGGCTGTTGGTGTGCAGAGATCACTGCCTATCATGCTGATCAAATTTGTCTCATTGTTCTCTTGGACTCATCTGTCTGTCTCCATCTGTTGTCTCTTGTCTGGTACTTAGGGTGTAAGCTCTTTGGGGCCGAGACCATCTTTGTGTTGTGTTTTGTACAGCACTTAGCGCGATGGGGTCCTTGAGTAGGGCTCCTAGGGGCTACGGTAATAGAAATAATTAGTAAGAATAATAACATAGAATCATAGAAATGTAGGGCTGGAAGGGACCTCAAGAAGTCATCAAGTCCAGGGCCCTGTGCTGAGGCAGGATCAATAGAGGGGGATAAGGGTTCACTTGTCAGCTGTGGGTAGATTTGCGGTTACCACAAGTTAAAAATATTCCAAAGTACTGATGGGAACGAAGCCCTTCTAGCGAAATCTCCCCAAATATGTATCTGTTTCACCCGCCTGAAATTAGTAACTGTGATCCTGATTCTCCCATTATTGAAACCAGTTGAGTGGGTCTCCACTGACTTCAGAGCAGGTACTCCTGATTTACTACTGTTTTTATGATGGCAGCGCCTCAGGGCTGCAAACAGGAACCAGGGCCTCTTTGTGCTAGTTCCCTATAGAAACACTTATTGAAAGGACAATCCCTGCCCCCAAATAATTTACAATTAAGGATTTTTAGATTGTAAACTCTCCAGGACAGGACCCTGCCCTGTGAATCGTTAATATAATAAACACATAGGGCCTAGCATTGCCCTAACTTGCAACTCCCATTGACATCAGTGAGATTTGCTTTTGTGTAAGCGTGCCTTGGTGTGGACAGCGCCTACCTGGTCAGGAGTTAACCTCAAACATTTTCACTTGGACTCTGAGCAGCGATTCAGATCTCAGTTTGGGAGCTAACTTTCCTAAGAGACTGAAATATTCAATGGTGTAAGAAGCTGGCCCCATTCCCTTCCCACACAAGTCTCCATAGAGAAGAACAAACAGAACATTCATCCTTTATAATATTCTCACATACACTACTCTCCCTCCGCACACTTGGAGGATTCATATTCTTATTAGCAAATATATGGGTTAACAGCCTGTCTTTTGTCAAAGAGGCAGAAAAAACCCTGCTCTTCCAGTGATACAAGGTTCTCTCGCTGGGATTTCTGCTGTTCACCTAGTTCTCTGGATCTTGCAGCATCTCTGTCTGAGAAGGAGAGATGCAATAAGTCATTATTGACCTGATGGAGAGCTCTCATGAGGTCCTTGTAGTTCTATCCCTTCAAATTACTGAAAGGGATTCTTGCCCCTTTGGCCAGAACCTGCATAAATACAAAAAAAGATTCTTTACTCAATGAGGGGGGAAAACAATAACAGAAAATGTGGAAATGGCAGAGGTGCTTAATGACTTATTTGTTACAGTCTTCACCAAGAAGGTTGGTGGTGATTGGACATCTAACATAGTGAATGCCAGTGAAAATTAGGTAGAATCAGAGGCTAAAATAGGGAAAGAACAAATTAAAAATTACTTAGACAAGTTAGATGTCTTCAAGTCACCAGGGCCTGATGAAATGCATCCTGGAATACTCAAGGAGCTGACTGAGGAGGTATCTGAGTCATTAGCGATTATCTTTGAAAAGTCATGGAAGACGGGAGAGATTCTAGAAGACTGGAAAAGGGCAAATATAGTGCCAATCTATAAAAAGGGAAATAAGGACAACCTAGGGAATTACAGACCAGTCAGCTTAACTTCAGTACCTGGAAAGATAATGGAGCAAATAATTAAGCAATCAATTTGCAAACATCTAGAAGATAATAAGGTGATAAGTAACAGTCAGCATGGAATTGTCAAGAACAAATAATGTCAAACCAATCTGATAGCTTTCTTTGACAGGGTAACTAGCCTTGTGGATGGGGGGAACTGGTACACGTTGTATATCTTGACTTTAGTAAAGCTTTTGATACTGTCTCACATGACCTTCTCATAAACAAACTAGGGAAATGCAACCTAGATGGAGCTACTATAAGGTGGGTGCCTAACTGGTTTTGGAAAACCATTCCCAGAGAGTAGTTATCAGTGGTTCACAGTCATGCTGGAAGGGCATAATGAGTGAGGTCCCACAATGATCCGTTCTGGGTCCAGTTCTGTTCAATACCTTCATCAATGATTTTGATAATGGCATAGAGAGTACACTTATAAAGTTTGCAGATGATACCAAGCTGGGAGGGGTTGCAAGTGCTTTGGAGGATAGGATTAAAATTCAAAATGATTTAGACAAACTGGAGAAATGGTCTGAAGTAACTAGGATGAAATTCGATAAGGACAAATGCAAAGTACTCCACTTAGGAAGGAATAATCAGTTTCACACATACAAAATAGGAAATGACTGCCTAGGAAGGACAAACACCTGTCAGAGATGGTCTAGATAATACTTAGCGCTGCCATGAGTGCGGGGGACTGGACTAGATGACCTCTTGAGATCCCTTCCAGTTCTATGATTCGATGAAATGTTTTGTTCAAACCAATAAATTAACAGTGACAATACCGAGTTAGATATGGGCTGTGATTTTAACACAAAAGGCATAATCAGTCTTTCCCGTATGTACAGATACACCAGTCCAGGAGCAGAATGACTGAAAGCACACTCGACTAATGAAACACAGTGCAGAAGTGCTACTTACATCCTTGGAAAAACTCTCCGGGAATGCTCAGGGATAGGGGCCAGGACTCTGTGACCTAGCAACGTTTTGTGGATGTCCCATAGCCTGCATGTGCCAGAAGATGAATTCTGCAGTGAAGGGCCTGTGCACCATGGCGGTAGATATATTCTGTCTCCTGCTGCATATCTCTAACTGTTGATAAATGGGGAACAAGTATCTGGTGTGGGTAGTGTGTGACAGCCATGAGGGTTTAGTTTTTAAGGAGCCCGTTAAGAATCCAGCCCATTTTTAGTAACTTCCTACAATTCTCAGAGTCCTGAGTGGATCAACATTATGCCCCAGAGCTCATCATATGCTCTCGGGTGGCCCTCAAAACCACCTTAACTCCTTCTCTTTCCCTAGCCTTCCTAAATATAATAATGGCTCTGGAGCAATACTCCCCCTGCTCTGAGTGTGTCTAATTAATACAGGGTTTTGCAGCAGCATCTGCTAATTCTACTTTAACCAACATATGGAGAGTAGGGTGACCAGACAGCAAGTGTGAAAAATCGGGACAGAGGGTGGGGGGGTAATAGGAGCCTATATAAGAAAAAGCCCCAAATATCAGGACAGTCCCTATAAAATCAGGACATCCGGTCACCCTAATGGAGAGTGACGTTAACAACTAAGGGACACATGCTGTGACCTTTGCTCTCACCGAGCAGCACTTAGCAACACGAATTGTCCCAGCAACCCACTGAAATGCTTTGGGCGCAATATTAGGGAGAGCAAAAGTGAGAGGTTAAACAGTCGACTGTGCCAACTCTGCACAGCCAGTTAGATAAGCAGAGCCATTTGGCATCATAAACGTTGCAAGCAGCAAGCATGCACATGCAATCATAGCTGTGTGCTGCACTCCATTGGCTACTGCAGAGGGGTGTGAGGGGATGGAGGAAGAAGAGGTTACTCTGAAAGCTCACTGCAATCTACAGAAAGCGAGAAAGAGTCCTGTGGCACCTTATAGACTAACAGACGTATTGGAGCATAAGCTTTCGTGGGTGAATACCCACTTCGTCAGACGCAAGATGCAGATGCAATCTACAGAGGTTCCCTTCAGTTTTCAGAGTGCTGCTGCTGGTCATTGATCTGCCTGGTAGCAAGAGCTGGGTGAAAAACGGATTTTTTTGGTTTGCTGGCAGTTTTGAGATATTGGGGGAAAAACTGGGTCTGGCTGGGATAGGGTGACCAGATGTCCCGATTTTATAGGGACAGTCCTGATTTTTGGGTCTTTTTCTTATATAGGCTCCTATTACCCCCCACCCCCTGTCCCGATTTTTCACATTTGCTGTCTGGTCACCCTAGGCTGGGACCCAAACTGAAAATGTTCAAAATTTCTGGTGAATTGAAAAATAAAAATCATCTTGGGATGAATGAAATGCCTGGGCGTGACAGAAATCAGAATATTCCCACTTTTTTCTGAGCTTTTTGAAATTAATTTTTGAAAAAGAAAATGAAAGGCCATCTGAAAATGAAATGTCACTTCAAACTGGCAAATAGAAACATTCAGCTTAGAAAAAATTGACACTGGCTGTCCTGATTCTTTTGGAATTTTAATTCCCCCCAGTGAACAATTTGGTAAAACAGACACAAATTTGCAAAATGTTTCAGTGTTGCTAAATCTACATTTTTTTTCACTGAAAAAGAGTTTTGTGTGAAATTTTTTATCCCGCTCTACCTGAGGCCTCCTCCCATGCTCCATTGTGGGCCTCCAGCCCTTCCCTGTTCTCAGTGGGCAACCTGAACAACCGACTCAGAGCAGCTGTATTGCTGGTGAAAACATGTACTTGGTCCTGCTAGTGAAGGCAGGGGGCTGGACTCAATGACCTTTCAGGGTCCCTTCCAGTTCTATGAGATAGGTATATCTCCATATTGTGGGAGGGGTAGCTCAGTGGTTTGAGCATTAGCCTGCTAAACCCAGGGTTGTGAGTTCAATCCTTGAGGGGGCCACTTAGGGATCTGGGGCAAAAATCAGTACTTGTTCCTGCTAGTGAGAGCAGGGGGCTGGACTCGATGACCTTTTGGGGTCCCTTCCAGTTCTATGAGGTAGGTATATCTCCATATATTAACTCCTGCCTGAAGCGACCAGCCTTGCCCCCTTCTCCAGCGATGGGAAGAAGCCCCAGATGGTGCAGTTAAGCTGCACGATGGGAGAGGAGGAGGGATCTGAGGAGTGAGTGTGAAGGTGCATGGACATGGGCTGGACACCAGTTCCACACGAAGGGCTTTGGGGTCTGCGGGAGAGGGGAGGGCAGAGGAACCATGAGTTCTGAACCTCCAGTCCTACCCCAGTGAAGAGGGGCCTTAGGGCCATTGAGACACCCTCCCCATGGGGTGGCTTCACTGTTGCTCTGCAGCCTGAGGGGATAATTTCCTCACATCATCTCCCACAACAAACACTAATCTCCAGCTGGGATACTCGGGTGGGTTTGGCCCTGGAGACACTGGTGCAAGCCTACTGACTGTACTGGGGTTGCACCAGTGTCAGTGGCAGCAGATTTGGCCCCATGCCACTAGACAACAAAAGGCTTTTTCACAGAGTCCTGACCCAAGCTGTGGGCCCCACGTTTCCAGGGGGGGTCTCTGGAGCCTCGCCATTGCATTCCACCTAGTGTCAGACGGGTGATAGCTACACCCTGCATGGAAACATGTGTTCTGCTTGTTCTATCTTATGACGCTGGGCCAGCTCCTGGGGCTCGTGTCGTGACAGCCTGGGGTGGTTCACATGCTACTGTGCTTGTTGGGAATTCCCCATTTCATCCGTTTCCTGGTTGCTGATCTCACCATCTGTGGATGGTTTTGACACTTGTAGACAGGCCTTGTTCTGTCTGCCTTGATCAGACTGGATTAGACAGGTCCGGGATTTTCCATGCTGGCCATGGGGAGTGAGAGCCAGCCCCTCCAGAGCTTCAGTCTGGGCCCTGACACTGACGCTTTGGGCATCACTTTTGTGCCTCAGTTTCCCCTTAAAAACAAATTGTAAGGGATTAAAGCCGATTCTTAATTTTTGTAGCCAAAACATTTCACTCTTATGGCGCCGCTGCCAACATACATGCTCAGACCCTGATTGTTTTGCCTGTGCCCACTTTTTTTGATAAGTAGAGATGCCCAAAGCAAAGGGCTCCATCTTGAGTTCTTTAACATATGTCTATGAGGGGGCTGCAGGGGCTGTCCCCTTAAGGGTAGTAGGGCCTAAGACTCATCCCACCCTGTCCTGTGATGTGGCCCCTTTAAGGTTTGCGTCCCAATGGTGGAAAAGTTTTTAGTTTATGTAATGACCCATCCATTCCCAGTCTTTACTCAGGCTTAATTTGATGGTGTCCAGTTTGCAAATTAATTCCAGTTCTGCAGTTTCTCGTTGGAGTCTGTTTTTAAAGTTTTTTTGTTGAAGAATTGCCACTTTTAGGTCTGTAATTGAGTGTCCAGGGAGGTTGAAGTGTTCTCCGACTGGCTTTTGAGTGATATAATTCTTGACGTCTGATTTGTGTCCATTTATTCTTTTGTGTAGAGACTGTCCGGTTTGGCCAATGTACATGGCAGAGGGGCATTGCTGGCACATGATGGCATATTCTAAAAACTGTTACCCCATGCTATTCCCCCCTCCCCTGCTCTTACTCACACCTTCTTGTCAATTGTTTGAAATGGGCCATCCTGATTACCACTACAAAAGTGATTTTTCCTCCTGCTGATAATACCCCCCTTTAATTGATTTGTCTTGTTAGAGTTGGTAAGGCAACCCCCATCTTTTCATGTTCTCTGTATATATATATATCTTCCTACTGTATTTTCCACTGCATGCATCTGATGAAGTGGATTTTAGCCCACAAAAGCTTATGCCCAAATAAATTTCTTAGTCTCTAAGGTGCCACAAGGACTCCTCGTTCTTTTTGCTGATACAGACTAACACAGCTATCACTCTGAAACCTGAACCCCAGTAGAGGCCAGTGTGCCTGCTGGGCCTTGCTGGACCACAAGGGGGTGCTCAGGGATGGAGCCCTGCAACAATGTCCCAATGTGGGCCATCCTCAATGCAACTGAGATTTGCAGGAACTCAGCAACTCACAGACCCAGATCCTTATATAGCTCCGTAAGAAATGCACATGGTTCTGTAGGGTGGAAGAACAGAGGGCTTGTTTAAATGAACACTTAGTTTGTGGCAAGCTTGCGTGTAAATCTAACTTGCAGTTACCTGCTGTGCTCTGTGTCTGTGTGGACCCTGCTGCTGTGCACTAAAAGTTCCCTAGTGTGCTTTAATCTACCTGCTTTGAAATGGGACTAGATTAACCTGCACCAGGGAATGTTTAGTGAGCATCAGTGGTGGCCACATGGACACTTAGTGCAAGGTGGGTAGCATTACACCTTAGCTTCCCACGAATGAAGTGTTCATGTAAACAAGTCCAGAGCCACACAGATACAATGTCCCTGCACTGAAGAGTTGACCAGCTACAAAAGGCAGGGACTGAGGCAAACACAACAAGACAGTGGGAAAAGTGAGGGGGGGGGCCATTTAAGGGTAGGTCTACCCTGCAATCAGGAGATGCTAGCTAGATCAACGCTAGCTCGGGTATGTCTACTTGTGCTAGTCATGACTCTGATTGCAGTGTGGACACACCCTAAGTGTGAATGCTTCTGAGGCATGAAGGATTTTGAGTAGCTTCTTAAAGGTGAAGAGATGGAGGGAAGTTGAAGTGTATAACAGGCCCTGTTTTGGCAAAGCACATGCTTAGCTTCAAGCACATTCTTAAGTCCCAGTGAAGTCAAGTGAGGTTACTCAGGCATGTGGAAAAAAGCATAAATGCATGCAAACCGAGGTCTGAAATGTACATATGTAAACCATGCCTACTTGGTATGGCACTCTGTCCCCCTCTAGTGGTGGCTAGACCAGGTAGAGCTTGATGAGCCTGCTCCAGCGGTAGCTAAGAAAAATGCATCTTTTAGCTCAGGCAGTAAAGGCTCATACATTAAGCTCCAGAGGTTCCCAAGTTTGATCCCAGGTGCCTGGGGTCTGTAGGCATTACACATGGGTCACAGAAAGGCTTTAATCCTTACTGAAGAAACATAGCTTAACAGCTCGGGACTGATTCTCCATTACCTTGTGCCTTTTTGAACCATTTACACCCGTTCACAGTGGATGTAAAAAGCTACCCTTCCGGCGAGGTATCATTCTACGCCCACTTTGCACAGATGTAAAAGACTCCACACAGTGCGGCTAGTGGAGAATCAGGCCTGTTGCTTTCAAATAAACTAATTCATCTCAATTCTATTGCCTATCTAGTGAGTCCATCACCATAGCATCTAGGCACCAATGCAAGACACACATTTATTATTCGATTGTTTTATTTATTGTTTGACTGCCCAGAGCAGGCTTGGTACAGTGCCCAGAGGGTCCTGCCACCTGGAGCTTACAATCTAATGTTACTAGTCTCCATTCTTGGGACGTTCAACTCAGCACAGTGGGTTCTTTAGTGTGTTGGGTGGCAGCAGGTCATTAACCCAGCCAAGCATGTTCCAGTCCTTTTCTCACCAAATTTGCAGCCCCACAGTCGGCACCGGCCACCCATATGATACCAGTTGCTTTTACATTTCCGAGTGTCTTTAAATGAAAAGCTTCCTGTAAAATAAAATTAAAAGTCACTGTGGTTTCAAGAAAGAAGACGCTGGCAGCTCTTCAGTGCTGGAGAGTGAGATATCTAGTTCAGAGACTGGTACATCTACATTCCAGTGAATTCATTCCCACTGAAGCACAAGAATTCAACAATACCACCTTGTGATCTCCTGATATCTACTGAACTGTGTGATCCAGCAGGAGCTGAATGGCCAACTTTACTTAGGAACAGCACCAGAACAGAGACATTGAGAGGCAACATGGTGACCACAGGAGTGGGGTTCCAGATCTCCCGAGATGCAATCTGGACTCTGGCTTTGAGCAAGCTACTACTGTGACACAGTTTCCCCACAAAATAGAGAAAATAATAAGATACAGCGCTTGTCATCTGTAGACCTCAAGGGCAGGTAATATTCATTATCATTTTTATAGATGAGGAAACAGGCTGAGGGAGTGTAAATGAATTCCCAAAGGTCACACAGAGGATCAGTAGCAGAGCTGAGAATGGAACCCAGGATTCTAGACTCCAACTTCTCGCTGTGGCCACTGGACCATGTGACCCTAAAGGCACGTTTTGAGGATTAACTGGTTAAGGTTTGACGATGCTAAGTGGGTATCAGTTTTCACCATCCCATCCCTGTGTGCGCCTTACCTTGAGCTGCCTGGAGGCCCAGGAAGAGAACAAGAAGCAGAAGGTAAAGGATCCTCATGGCTGGAGGTGGGCTGGGATCTCAGATGTCTGAAGAGGAAAGCAGAGAAGCAGATCAGGGCTGAAGCTACTTAATAGATGGAGTGGGAGGCTCCCTGGGCCACATTCTGTGTTGCGCCTCTCAGGGAGCACAGCCCAAGGTGGGAGGGAGGGCAGGAAGTGTAGCTACGTATATGCCAATGTTGTGCCTCTCTAATGCTGGGCTGCTCCACACTGTTGCATGGCAGCCCAGAACTGCCAGAGCATAAAGCACTCTGACCATTCCCTCTCTCAGCTTGCTCCTTCCGGGACCCAGCCAGAGTCTCCACAGGAGGGCAGTGTAGGGCTCCTTTGCCAGCCCCGTGCTTCCTCTGTGCAGGGGTGTGTGTGTAGGAATAACTGGGCTCTAGCAGGCCAGCTCCGCTTGTGAGCTTAACTGGTGCAAAGTGCGTAGAGGTTCCTAAATTGTCACAATGGCTCGTGATGCACAATTGTGTAAGAAAGATGGGAAAAGGAGAGAGGGAGGCTGCATTACTGTAAACAAAGAGGTGTAATAATACCACCCCACAACTGTGTTAAAGCCATGTCTGGCAAACAAGAGGAGTTGTGAGACCAGAAATTAAGCCTCATTGGTGGACAAAATAATGAAGGGATGCACTTATTCCATTCATCAGCCCCTTTATGTGGCCTTTAAGAAGTCCTTGGGGAAGAAAAGAGGGCAGAGGAAGGATTTTCATTGTGACACACCGGTGGGGATGCCAGGCCATCACCACTGCACCAGCAAGGACCCCCGCTTGATATAAGTGAGATCCTGCTCTGTTTTCTCCTCCCTTGTGTGTCCCTTTCCGTCCCCCACTATTTTCGGCCTATCTTAACTCTCTCTTTCAGCTTTTCACCTGAAACTGAAATCAACTGCACGGCACAGCACCAGCACAATGAGATGCGATGGCCCACCCAGCTGCGCTTGGCTTGAAAAGGAGCAGTGAAGGAAAGCGACCTGACCAAACCAACCAGATGATGTCCCTAACCGGGGAAGTGAGCCAGGGTCTGAAGCAAGAGCTGCCGTGGCAGACCTACCAGCCCAAAGCATCCACCTGTGACTGACCAGCTGCCCTGTATCCTGAGAAAATCAACAAAAGACTTATTTCCCCACCTTTTACTGTCCTGTCGTCTCTTCACTTTTTGCCTGTGTCTGTTTTATTGAAAGAAGGAAAGTGACTATCATTCCCAACTCAGAAGTGAACAAGAAAACTAACCCTTTCTTCCCCACCAAGAACTGCTTGATGGGCTAAGAGACTCTAACCGAGAGCTCTCCTGCTCAAAAAAAAGACTGCAATAGGTTTTAATTAAATGTGTTTTTTTTTATAATCAGACAGTTTCGGTTTCAATGCTTTTTGCCTTGTTTCGGTTCTTTTCCTTTCATGGCTCTCAATCGATACATTTCTAACCTTTGCCATGAATTTCCTACTGTGTTTGCCATGGTACTAAGCAGGCTAAGGTCTCTGTACTCGAAATCCCAGACCTTGTTTAAAACTATTCATGTTGTACAGTGACAGGTCATGTGAACACCTTTGGCTCTCTGGGTCCTTATGTTCCATCAAAATCAATATAACAGGAGGAATTCTCCATGGGGGCTGTTCCAGACTCCTTATGATCCACATCCACTGCTGGAGCAAAGCACTCCAGGTAAAGGTCCACCTGGTCCTGCCGTCCAGCAGCCAGAAAACCTCTCTTTCTCCAACACAGTGCTCCCCTGCAGCTCCCTCTGCAGCACTGAGAACTGGCCAATTCCAAGGTGCTGAAGACCTGAAATTCACTAACCTTGGGGACAAGCTATTGTCATAGTGTCATTTATGCAGAAAAACTCAACAAGTGAAACCTTTAAGGGTTAGAAATGACTGTACCTCCTCCTGAGGATATCAGCTCCTCACACGGGGAACCCCAGGGGCCCTGCCGCAGCGTTACTCATTTGGCAAGGGCAGAATCAAGCCCCATGAGTTTAAAATGAGCAAAAGAGCAAGTCCCAAACCACACACCTTCCCACGGATGCTCTCCTAGCTCAGTTGGAGGCAGGCAGTTCTCTAGGAGGCTTTCCCTGTGCTACAGAACAGCTCTCACACCAAAGCAGCTAAGATTCATTCCCTTCTCCAGTCCACAAGAGCAGTTCCAGCTTTCACTTTTCTAGGGATTTTAAATCCCTCCTGGAGGGAGGTTGTTTCTGCTCTAAGACCGTGGATACTTTACCTTTCCTGAAGTCTGGTGCAGACAAGACAGGCTGAGGCACAAAGGAAAATGGGGCTTCCTGTTCGCTGTCTCCTAAAAGTGGCAAAGGCAGCAGAAGCTGCTAAATAAAATAGGCCTTAAATGTGCAGGATCAGCATTTATCTACGTTGCAGAATGGAAGCTCATTGGCTGGACACCAGGCAGAGCAGAGAGCAAATGTAAATGAAAAGATGTTCTTTGCCCATGGAAACCCCCATCTTTCCCCAGAAGTGTCAAAATAGGACTATGCTCTTCACTTAAATGCAAAACACCCAACTGTAACACTGGAAAAAACCCATGGCTACCTGAAACTAGAACTGTTTTAACAGTATTCAGGGGGTTTTCCTGACACCAGGTGGGACTTTCAAAAATGCTGAAGTAATACAGGAGACATAGGGGCAGATGGGCAACAGGTTAAGTGGTCAGTTAAAGTCAATGGAGCTATTCCAGTTTACATCAGCTGAGCATTAGTCCGTAAATCTTTCAAAGAAAATTAGGCTCCTAAATCACTTAGGAGGAGTACTGTCAACCCCGACCATTTAAATATCATGAGTCAGGCCCCAAAATATCATGAGATTGGCTTAAACAATGTGAGATTTTTTTAAAAATAGGCTGGGTTCTTTTTATTTGTCTTCTGTTGTCCTAGCCTTTGGGGTTCATGTTTTCAAGTTTTTCTCTGCCAACAGGAGGGCTAGACACACTTTTAAAAAAAAAGAGAGAGCTGAAATTTTCAGGTGATCAACTGATTCCAGGAGCTGGAGCTTTATGAGAAGCACCAAATATCGCAAAAGTTGCAATGAAACCACGCGAATTGGCAACGCTGTATGTGTTTGTGAAAATCCCATCCGCCCCAGCATTTCCTATTAACATTTCAGACTCCAGAAATAAAGTCCTGAGATTTGTGATTGATGCTAAAGAGAAGTCCCAAGTGAGGAGGAGCCCACCACTTCCTCAGAGATTGGTCCATGGGATAATAATGCATCTCACCCTGTAATCTGGAAAATTGGGATTTCCAAACAAATTTTGATTCATTCAGTTTCTGTTCATAGCCACAGAGGCAGACTCTGAACTAGTGGAAATTGACATTGCTCCATTGAAGTCAATGGAGCTCTGTTGATTTACACCAGCTGAGGTTCTGGTCCAGGCATGTTCATTCTGAGAGCACTTTCCATTTCAGCCATTCAAGGGCAGGCCATAAAACAGGATTCACCACTGAGTTACTTCATTGTTATGCTGGGATAACTTCAGTGAAGCCAAAGGAATGACTCTGGGGTAAAACTAGAGTAACACAGTGGGGCGGCAGATCCATCACAAATATATGATGATTGTGCAATGTTTTATTGAGATACACATTTTTATTGCCTTTTACTGAGAGATAGTAGATTTACTTACAGCTGGTATCCCTGGTTCTAAGTCAGGGGTACGCAGAACTGGGCAAAAGAATATCCAGCAATAGTTACAGTGGGTCTGATTCTGATCTCATGTACACTGGTGTAAATCAGGAGTCACTCCACTGCGGTTGGTGTAAAGCAGTGTAAATGAGATCAGCCCAGCTCTGAAGGCAGCGCCACTGCCAGCAGCAGCGCAGAAGTAAGGATTGCATGGGATAGGTGGGTTGTCACTTTTTTGGGAGGGAAGCAGGGCCAGTCTTACAGGTGGGCAACATGGGAAACCATCCAGGGTGCTGGGGTTGGGGGGACGACACTGTGGTCACCCCTCAACACAGCCAAGGCCCCTTTAATACAGAGCACTGGGCCTGGAGCTGAGGAGGAGCAGGCAGGGGCTGGGGGCACCCCGCCCAGGGGCTCCTACTATGCACTGGGCTCCAGCTGCTAGTCCTGGCCAGGCTGGGGAGGTACGGGACTTTCTCTTCCCCTGCACAGGCTGTTCCTGGGGCCAAGTCAGACCCACCTCTGGGAACTTCCCCAGGCTGCAGGAAGCTCTGCAGCTGCTGATTGGGAGCCCAGCTCTGAAGGCAGCGTCGCCAGCAGCAGCAGCACGGAAATAAGGGTGGCAATACCCTGACACCTTAAAATAGCCTTGAACCCCCCGTTTCCCCCAAAAAACCACTTTTGGGTCGGGACCTCCCATGGTTACAACACTGTGAAATTTCAGTTTTAAATATCTGAAACCATGAAATTTAAGATTTTTAAAAAGCTATGACCATGACATTTACCAAAATGGACCACAAATTTGGTAGGGCCCTAGATATAAGAGCCTGCAGGACACAGGCCTGGCCCCAACACACACTGCTGTCCAAATGTTGGCAGAGTACCTTTCCCAGATCTGAAGAATCATAGAGTCATTGAACCATAGGGTTAGAAGGGACTGCAAGGATCAAAGAAGAGCTCTGTGTAGATCGAAAGCTTGTCTCTCTTACCATCAAAAGTTGGTCCAATAAAATATATTCATTCACCCACCTTGTCTCACACCTAGAGTGGGATCCGGATGGATGAATGCTCAAAGGAGACCCTAAAGTTTTTAAATATCATGAATCAGACCCCCCTGGTCTGAGTGGCTTAAAATAATGAGATTTTTTTTTAAAGAAATGGTTTATTTTTATTTGCTTTCTGGTTTGGGTGTCTTTAGGGTTTAATTTTCAAGTTTTTCTCCACAATGATGAAGGCAAGAAACTCAACCCACTTTATTTTCTTTCTTTCTTTTAACGAAAGCTGGGATTCCCATCTAATCACATTTCCCCCAGAACCAGGGCTTTCAAAAATACACTATTTCTTGCCAGAATAAAATCACAAGTGTTTGTAACAGTGTAAATCCACAATCCATTGACTTCATGGTCCTTTTCCAGACTGACATGAGGGCAGAATTTGGGCCTATAACTTTCTAGAGGAAGTTTCCCAGCATGGAAAAGATGTGATTTTCCAGGGCTCTCTTAGTTCTGCTAACAGCAACAAAGCACTGACTCAGTGCAGAATAGGGTGACCAGATGTCCTGATTTTATAGGGACAGTCCCGATTTTTGGGTCTTTTTCTTGTATAGGCTCCTATTACCCCCCACCCCCGTCCCAATTTTTCACACTTGCTGTCTGGTCACCCTAGTGCAGAATGATCACATTGTGGCTTACCATCTTATTTCACTGTTTTGTGTGGGTTTCTACTCCTGCAAGCGCTGGTTAGTTTATATCTTCATCTTCTCCAATAAGAAATGGATTTTATATTAACACATGAAACAATTATATCCCTGGTTTTTATGGCTGTTTTCCAACCAGCTCGAGTTAGTCCCATTTTCTGTTGGACAGGCGTAGGTACTAGTATTTCCTAGCACTGCAGATCACACAGAAAGCAGAAGCAGCTCACAGTGGTTAGAAAGGCCATAGGAATTTTTCTGCTATCACACTGAATTACAGTTTGTCGTTAGTAAACGGGAGGGAACAAATCTCTGGATGCTCTCGGGTTCCCCCTCTGGATTTCTGCAGCCCCGCAGCTTCTCTATTGCAGCTCTCTTCCCAGCATCACAAATTACATCACGGATCACCCTGAGGGGCAGTTCTCCCTTGCTTGCCCCCTGACTACTGATTTTGGGTACCATAAAGGAGTTTGATTTTCAGAAAGTGTGTTAGGGCTTCCCCTTGTCCTCCCTTGGTGCTTGTCATGCAGACAGAAAGCAGAAGGCCAGAGTCCAAAGTGCAGGTAATGAGATATTTATTGGGGTTACCAAGCAAGCATTATCCACAGCTCTGTACACCAGTAGAGCTTTTCCCTTCCCTGTCCCCCTCCTCTTTCTTAGCAGGCTTAATTATACCTATAGAATACTCCCCTGGCACCACCCCTTACAATTTATGGTCATGTTCTGTTTGGAGGGTCGTGAATCTGGGGGCGTCAGTACCACCTCTTTTGTACACCATGGGAGGGGTAGAGAGTGATGTTGTGTTTCGGCCGGGGTCATCGTTTCTTTGGTTTTTAGTGTTTCCTATACCTCTCCCCCCCCCATTCCCCTCCCCCCTCCCGACTGGTTGCTTGACCTTGGCTTGGGAGAGGAGTTGGGCAGCCTTCAAGCGTACACTCGTCTATTAAACTCCCACCATACCCAGCCACACTTTAACTCTATTCCTTCTCTTTCCTCACTGTGCTATAAGCCCCATCTGGCTGTGGGCAGATGCAACACGCAGTGTCTTTGTTCTTTGTTCACCCATGGTAGTAAGGATATAAGAATATCACAGTTCAAACGGAGAAACAAACCCCCAAATTCTATCTCAGGCTAATACACAGGCCTAAATACTATATTACCATCACTAAGAACCGGCCCTCTGGGAATCAGGCCTCTTTACGGTGTCTCCAGCAGGGCATCCCGAAACTGATGCACCCAAAGTCATCAGTCACTTGTTAAAATTGTAGCCTGTATTTCTTCACCTGTAAACTCCATGTCAGATTTGATCAGTTTCTAACATTGGGGGCTTGTCTAATACTAGTGTACAGCTGGCTAGTGCACTGCAGATTTACAACCCAACTTACCATGCACTTACTGCCTGTGTAGACAAGCCCATATTTAACCAGGCAACCTTCATGAGGTGCATTCAGCACAGGGTGCAGTGAAAGGCTGCTGACAGGCACATTGCCATGTACAGACTGCCCCTGACGAGAACTTTGCCCTGTGCTTTTATTGTCACCAGCTGTATTTCCACTTTCAAACGGGCGGTGATCTTTGCCTTACTTCCTCATTTGAAGGAGACAATGGGTCTTTCTGACGTGGCACCTGCAGAATTGCACGTAAATAGCAATGCAGAGGGGCAGCTGGATAGATTAGAGTCAGCAAGTCTAAACTAGATGCAGTAGGAAAAAACATGCGCCAGAGAGATCAGAGCAACATCAAATGGCGTTTGAGACAATTTCCTATCACCAGTCTCAGCGCTAAAATACCCTGCACTATCTTGCATTCTCCCAGACGACTGAGAAGAAGCATCATTAATGCAGAGTTCAGGTTGTCCGGTGGTGTCTTGCGCCCTGTCAGAACATGGGGTTCAGTGCCACTCAAACCTCTGAAAACCAGGAAATGAAGGGGTAAGGTACACACCAATGCAACCTTAGCACAGCCCTCTTTATGTGATGCCCCAATACACCCATACGCCTGCTCTGCCTTTGCAGATAGTGCACATCACTCAGGGAACAGTGCATAGGACAACTGTAGCACAGGCAAGTGCCTCCTCTTTCTTCAGGCCACACTTGTGTTTAGGTGAACTGCACTCAACAGGAGCTACAACTGCTCTGCACTCCAACCCGAGCCTACAGCCTCCAAACAGCCCCACGCTTGCTAAATGTTACAACCTAACCTCTTCGCTCTAACTTCCATCTAACACTATGCTTCCACTTACCAGCATTAAACCTGTAGGCCACTCTCATAGCTGACCTCCCTGTTAACAAGCCTATGGCGAGAAGCCCCCTGTGCCTCGCTACTGACACAACGTACACAGCTCAGTGCAGAAATGATGCATACAAGAACCCGCGTGGTGTACATGCCCCCCTTGCCTTTGATCACACATCTGAAGGGTAGGGATGGCTCAGATTTAACTAGAAGGGCAGGGCTCCCTCCACACCTCATATCACAGTCCCAGCTCAGCGACACTCCTCAGACTAATCCCCGCACCATTGAATACAGCTGCACCTGACAGAGTGAATGCAGCAGATAATTCCCAGTGGCCATTGCCAGCTCCAGGGTGCAGAATTAAGGTTGCGTTGGTGCGTTCCTTAACTCTTCATTTCCTGTTTTTTTCCAGAGATCTGAGTGTCACTCAACTCAACGTTCTGGAAGGGCACGAGATACCTCCCGGCAACCTTAACTCCCTGTTAACTACGTTTTTTGTCAGTGAAAAAATCCAGTGACACACCAGTCACAATGTTTAATGTGCTTCAGTGCTGATTAGTTTCTGGTGCCTCTTATATCCGGCAAGACTGAGATCCCAGCTCAGCCTCAGCCCCAAGAAAGCCCTAACCCTACTGAACAGGAGTGTGCACCTTACACATTTCACAAGTCAAGTGAATCAACAGGACAAAACCCATTTCAAGGCCAGAAGATGAGCCAATCTAGCTGAGAGGTGAAGCTCGGGGTGAAGCTATTCAAGGTGTTGCGTTGTGGTGGCATGGAATGGCCCCAGCCAGAAATCAGGGCTCCATTGTGCCAGGCGTGGCACACACATCATAAAAGATGGTCCCTGGCCAAAAGAGCTCACAGCCTAAATGCATGAGGAGAATCAACAGTGTTAGGAGCATCAGTGATGATAATGTGGGATTCAGGCCTGTATATTTGCCTGAGATAGAATTTTAGGTCTTGTTTGCCCATTTGACTTTTGCTATTTTTATATTCTTACAATATGTGTGAACAAGGAACAAGACAGTGGGTGTTACACCTGCCCACAAGCAGATGAGGGGAAAAGAGATAAGAGCTATATGACTTATGAGGAGAGGCTGAAGGAACTGGGATTGTTTAGTCTGCAGAAGAGAAGAATGAGGGGGGATTTGATAGCTGCTTTCAACTACCTGAAAGGGGGTCCCAAAGAGGATGGATCTAGACTGTTCTCAGTGGTAGCAGATGACAGAACAAGGAGTAATGGTCTCAAGTTGCAATGGGGGAGGTTTAGGTTGGATATTAGGAAACACTTTTTCACTAGGAGGGTGGTGAAGCACTGGAATGGGTTACCTAGGGAGGTGGTGGAGTCTCCTTCCTTAGAGGTTTTTAAGGTCAGGCTTGACAAAGCCCTGGCTGGGATGATTTAGTTGGGGATTGGTCCTGCTTTGAGCAGGGGGTTGGACTGAGGTCCCTTCCAACCCTGATATTCTATGATTCTATGTTGCTGGGTAGAGTGAGAGTTTAATATGCGAGTGTAACTTGAAGGACAGTCCTGCCTCAACTCCTTTCCCAAGATAAGATCAAGCAACCAGTCAGGAGGGGCGAGGGGGATGGAGGGGGAAAGGTGTAAGAAACACTAAAAGCCAAAGAAAGGCCTGTCCCTGACCGAAGCACAACCCCACTCCTTACCCATGGGATACAAAGGAGGTGGTACTGAAGCCCCCAGACCCAAGACCCTCCAAAACGTAACATGACCATAAATGGTAAGGGGTGGAACCGAGGGCGTGCACTACAGGGTATAATTATGCTGGCTAAGAGAGAGGAGGAAGGCGAACAGGGACACTGGGAAGGCTCTGCAGCGTACAGAGCCATGGATATGCTTGGTTGATTCACCCCGGTAAACATCGCATTGCCTGCACTTCTGATTTCCAGTGGCCGCGGTTCACCACTCCAGGCCAATCGGGGCTGCAGGAAGTGGCGGCCAGTACGTCCCTCGGCCTGCGCCGCTTCCCGCAGCCCCCATTGGCCTGGAGCGGCAAACCGCGGCCAGTGGGAGCTGTGATCGGCCGAACCTGCGGATGCAGCAGGTAAACAAACCAGCCCGGCCCGCCAGGGGCTTTCCCTGAACAAGCAGCAGCCCTAGTTTGAGAACCACTGATCTAGACTTAAGGAACTAAACTCAGCAGCAGCTGTTTCTTGTGCCTCCACCACACTCTTCTCTGATCTACACTTTTCTTCAGGAATGTGCATGGTTACATCCATTTGAGATGGAGATATGGATGCTGCAGTAGCTGCCAGGTCACCTGCACTCAGACTAACTGGAAGATCAGGCATCTCCTCACCACTCCCATCCTCACTGGGGCCGGAAGGCTCACCGAGAACATTTGTGTCTATGTATCTCAGGAGAGCTCCTTCCTGCTTAGATAGAAAAGCTTCCTTTGCTTTCTTTCTTTTTCTGAATGCTGCCCCAGAAGGGCGTTTTCTTCTTTCACTCATGACTCATGCCAGCAATAGTCGCTCTCAACACTCAATTGAAGGGGACAAATAAGCAGGCTGGTAGCAGGGCCTGAGTGAGGGAAGATATCAGCATCTTAAGGGCCTAACTGGCTCCTTCTACTTCAGTTGACTGCCTGTTCTCCTCAAGTGGGTTCAGGGAAGCAGCAGGAAACAGGAAGCTCCCTGGGAAGCTGGTGTTAATCAGTCCAGGCTCCTGGGGGTGCTAGAGAGGTACATAAGAGGCTCCTCCTCCTTTCTCTCCATGCAGCTCCTGCTGCTTTCTGTTATTCCCTCTCACCTTTTCTCCTCCCTGCCTGTTATGTCTCTTGTGCCCTCCTTCCTCCAGCACAGCACTCCACCATCTCTGTGCATCTAGAGCAGAGAGAATACATATGCACCAGCAGCAGACACAATTTTCTACACTCTGGGTCCTAGTGGCGCCCCCGCCCCCCACAGTCTGGCACCTGAGGCGGCCGCCTCAGTTCACCTCATGGTAAAGCCAGCCCTGTCCCTAGTCCTCTTCTTTCTCCTCCTCAACAGGGTCAGGCATTCTGCAGGTGTGGAGGGGGCACCCCTCAAGGCCACAACGGCGTCAGCTGTTGATAAAAACAGACAGATGTATCATTGCAGACCCAGCAGAAAGGGAAAGAGGAGTTTCAAAACTCCCTTGTCTTGTTATAACAACGTTCCATAAGACATGCTTACAGACACTTCAGCTGTGGAGCACCTCAGCACAGCACCACTCTCCAGCCCCAGCCATGGTGAGTCTGGCCCTCCAGGGACAAGGTGGGTGAAGGAATTTCGGTTGCATGAAACAATAAAAATTCGGTTCCTTTTCTGCGTGTAATAGTATAGGGCAATAGCACTGAGTATTGGCACTATTTTCCACAGGCGGTGGTGGTTTTAGCTGATAGCCCATTCCTGAAGGTAACTGTGATGGGGCAGAGCGGCCCCGCACTGGTACCACAGGGGTTAACCCTTCCTTCCTAGCCACACCCCTGAGGCTCTGCTGGGCCTGCTCCAACTGGAGAACAGGTTTAAAAGCCTGCAGAGCGGCTCAGTCTGGACTGACCACCAGAGGGGAAGGAGGCACACCGCCAGCTCCCGAGGAGGGACAGCCTGTGCTACAGGGGCCAGCCAAGCCAGGATGCACCCCGACGCCCAGACAGAGTACGTCACAGGAGGGGAGCAGTCCAGAGGACCCCCCGAAGCAGAGAACCTGGAGGTTATGGTAGGAAGTGACCCAGGGGAACTTTAGAGGAAAATGGCGTTAGAGCTGCACAGAGGCTCGGCGTGTTTCGGGTGGATCCCTGCTGAGCCGGTGGCAAGGGGAACTTGCCACTACCAGGGCCCTGGGTTGGGACCCAGTGGAGAGGGCGGGCCTGGGTCCCTGTACCCCACCCCCCGCATGGGAATCATACAGCCTCTGTCCGCTAGGCCACGCTACCCTGTCTGAGAGGGGTGATTATATGGACTCTGGCCATTGGGCCTCACTGCCCTGACACTTGGGGCGAGTCACATGGACCCTAGCCGCTAGGCCGCACTACCCCGCCTGCGAGGGGGGAGTTATATGGACTTTGGTCATTGGGCCGCACTGCTCTGATGCTAGGAGTGATTTGTATGGACTCTGGGGGAGGGATAGCTCAGTGGTTTGAGCATTGGCCTGCTAAACTTAGGCGTATGAGTTCAATCCTTGAGGGGGCCACTTAAGGATCTGGGGCAAAAATCAGTACTTGGTCCTGCTAGTGAAGGCAGGGGGCTGGACTCGATGACCTTTCGGGGTCCCTTCCAGTTCTAGGAGATAGGTATATCTCCATATATTATATTACCCCGACCAAGGGGAGACTGCGTGGAGGGAGGCCATTAGGCCGCATCGGGGCGAGCACGCGAACGTGGGAGTGGCGAGGTTCGAAACCCCATCCCACCCCTGCCACAAAGGGGCGGGGCGGTGCCAGGCCCGCCACAGTAACAAAGGCGCAGAAAACACAGCTGCGACTGGTGTCCTGAAGCCGCCCAGGTCTGTATGCCGCTAGCCTGTGTACTGCATCGGTACCAGCTGATATAAGCACGGGGTGGCATGGGATAGTGACCAAACATGGAGAAAGAAATAAGGCTGCCATCTTTCGAAACCTTGGGCAGAGAATTGCAGAGTATTTTAGGGTGACCAGATGTCCTGAGCTTATAGGGACTGTCCCGATTTTTGGGTCTTTTTCTTATATAGGCTCCTATTACCCCCCACCCCCTGTCCCGATTTTTCACATTTGCTGTCTGGTCACCCTAGAGTATCTCCATGAAAGTTTCATCGAGTTCTCTCAGGAGGATACAAGGGACATCCCTGTGCACCTAAACAAACTGTTCCATGTGGCACTCCCTGTCTAACCCTACAGGGGATTGAAGAGCAGATGCCAACTCTACCTCTGTTTGTTGTACCGCTACCGCTTCTCGTATGAACAAAAGAATGAAAAGTCCATACCTGTGTCTTGTTAACTTGGGGTTGGGCTGGGTGCCATCTTTACATTTAAACATGGTAAGGCGACATGCATGCACACACTCACCTGAGGTCCCTTCCCCTGCATTGGGCTTGCCTGTGCTCAGCTGGCAGGAGTGGCTTGACGGTGGTGGAGTCTCAGACAGGTCCTGGTTTGTGGCCTGGCCAGAGCCCCCCAACATGTCTCCCCCTCCTCCTCCTGCTCCTCTTCCTTCTCACTGTTCACAGCAGGGGTCTCTGTCTCAGGTTCCTCTGAGACATCCACAGCGGTGTGCAGGGTGTTGGTGGGGTCTCCACCAAGTATGGCATGCAGCTTGTGGTAAAAGCAGCAGGTCTGTGGCTCAGCCCTAGGTCGATTGTTGCACTCCCAGGCCACAGGATACACCTGGCACGGTATCTTCGCTTTCATACAGCCCTGCTACTGATCCCTGTCGCCCCCTTTGGCCAGCAGCCCCGGTGCAATCTGCTCATAGCTGTCCATGTTTCTACAGCTGGTCCATAGCTGTGCACAACTTCTCCCCACGGCCCCAGAAGATCCAATAATTCGTGTCTGCTCCAGGCAGGAGTGCGTCTAGTGTGTGAATCTAGCACAGTTGTCTGGGCAGTTGGACACAGCCAGGGAGAGCTGCTAGGTGTGCTCGCTAAGCTGGACAATCAGAAAAGGGCCTTTCAAAAATGCGTGGGGGGTGTGATGGATGGTGTTTGCTGGTGGTGGCATCTAGTAGTTAGGGGGATAGTTCGCCATGCCTCCCTCTTTCCCCCGGGCCACCTTTACACCTGGTAGTGGTCTGTCTTTTATGGGTTTTGACTCATCCCTCTGCTCAGGTCACCCCTCAGTCTTATCCACCCCCGGTGTGACAGGGTTCCTAGGAAGATATGAGGTTCGGTTATTGACCCCCAGGCTTGTCCAATCCCTGCCAGGGATTTCAAAAGGTATTTATCCTTTCCCTCCCTTTCCCAGAGGAGGACTCTAGAAGGTGATGGTTTCGTGCCCTTCTTCATGTGGGGAGGGGGTTGGTAGGGGAGCCCGGGCCATCCCATTCCACCAGACTCCACCCCAGGGCCCTGTAAGGGTTACCAAATGACCAGCACCCAGGCGAGCCTTAAAGCTGGCTCCCTCAGCTGTTTCCTATTGCCCACTCTCTTGCCAAAGACTTGCAGTCGGTCTCAAAGCAGTAAGAGAAAATATGCTAGTTGAACGGTCCGCCCCTCTGGGAGCAGCAGGCAGGCTCTCCCTCTCCAGGAGAAGGATTCTGCAATGACCTTGCCCCCTTTGGCCAGCAGCCCTGGTGCAATCTGCTCATAGCTGTCCATGTTTCTACAGCTGGTCCATAGCTGTGCACAACTTCTCCCCACGGCCCCAGAAGATCCAATAATTCGTGTCTGCTCCAGGCAGGAGCGTGTCTAGTGTGTGGATCCAGCACGGTTGTTGGGGCAGTTGGACACAGCCAGGGAGAGCTGCTAGGTGTGCTCGCCAAGCTGGACAATCAGAAAAGGGCCTTTCAAAAATGTGTGGGGTGTGTGATGGATGGCGTTTGCTGGTGGTGGCATCTAGTAGTTAGGGGGATAGTTCGCCATGCCTCCCTCTTTCCCCCGGGCCACCTTTACACTGAGAGCTGCTGGAGGATGTCAGGGTCGACGCAGGTCATGCGGTGTCTACACTCGCACTGCATCAACCTCAATAGGTCAACCATGGCTTTAAGCCATTCAGGGAGGTGGTTTTACTGTGTTGCCATAATGGGGCTCTTATGTTGGCCAGAGACAAATTTGACTGTAGATACACGCACAAGTAAGTCTCCCTAACTTTGTAGTGTAGACCAGGTGTGAGAGAGGGAGTGACTCGGACAATGTCTTCACTGCAGACTTATCTCAAGTTAAAGCCTCCTGAGTTAGTCTAGTTCTAGTCAGAGTGGCCACACCACAAAACAACACGTGTGCTACACAGAATGAATGGATAACTGCACAGATTGATTGTACTAGCACTAAAGAGTGCTTGGGTTAGTAGCTGGCGAGTGGTGCTAACTCTACTTGTAACCTACACCCCATGATGGATCAGTCAACTTGAGTTAAAAAGCCCCATCAGAAATGAATTAACATTTTTTGAGTGTGGCTGGGACTGAAGTTACAACTCAAGTAAACTCTGCAGTGAAGAGAAGCCCTTAGATTCTAATGACATCTCACTGCCCAAGTAAGGGTATGTCTACACTGCAAATCATCCACTGTGTAACTCACTTGACTTCCCTGGAATTACTCCAGATTCAAACCAGTGTAAGCGGGCAGACAATAAGGACCTCAATTTTTTAACGTTATAGTTTTGTGCATGATGGATCAGCTAGTATTGAGGTTGGTTAAAAGCCAGGTTGCAATCTCTGACATACATCATGCTGGCAGGGCCAGAAATTGTGGGTTTGTTTTTTTCACAAGGTTGCTGCTGCCAGGAATAGACTCATAAATGCCAAGTGTAATTAAGAGAGAGAAGACGGGGAGGTAATATCTTTTATTGGGCCAACTTCTGTTGATGAAAGATGCAAGCCTTTGAGCTCCACAGAGCTCTTCTTCAGGTCTGGGAAAGGTAATCAGCATGAACAGCTAAATACAAGGTTGAGCAGATTATGAGGCATACGCAGGGCCGGCGCAACCCATTAGGCAACCTAGGCGGTCGCCTAGGGTGCAAACATTTGGGGGGCGCTGGCGCCCCGGTCGGTGTAATTTTGGGGGCGGGACCTTCCGCCGCCTAGGGCGGCGAAAAAGCTGGCGCCGCTACTGGGCATACGGAACATATGTTGAAAGTAACCGTTAAAAATGAAGTGGGCAATTAACACCTCTGCAGTTATAGGACATAGGAGAGTTGGTGGATTACAGATTGTTGTAATAAGACATAAACCAGTGGCTCTACTCAGTCCATGATTTTTGGTGTCTAGCAGAATTATGAATGTAAGCTCTCAGGCTTGTCTTTTGAAGCAGGTGTTGTGCAGGTTTCCTTTGAGGATGAGGACTGAGAGGTCAGATATGGAGTGATCATTCTGTGAAAAGTGTTTGCCCACAGGTGACAGGGTGTTTTTGTCTTTTACCATTTTTCTGTGTGAGTTCATTCAAGAACATAGTGGTTGTCCTGTTGCACCCACATAGCTGGTGTTGAGGCATTTGATGCACTGGATGAGATACACCACATGTGATAGGCATGCGTAGGACCCATGGATTTGAAAGGTGTGTTGGGGGGGGGGTATTGATTATCACAGCAGTGGAGATATGGCTGCAGGGTTTTCATCTGTTCATAGAATATCAGGGTTGGAAGGGACCTCAGGAGGTCATCTAGTCCAACCCCCTGCTCAAAGCAGGACCTAATCCCAACTAAATCATCCCAGCAAGGGCTTTGTCAAGCCTGACCGTAACAACCTCTAAGGAAGGAGATGCTGTTGTTCTGGCAGGGTCAAGTGCCACTTTTAGTTGGTGTGTCCTGGTCTATGGGGAGCTTCTTTCTGATGATGAGTTCCACAACATCAACATCCTACCTGAAAACACCATACTTGCCATCATGGATGTCACCTCCCTATACACCAACATCCCTCACTGTGAAGGCAACACTCCCTGCCTCAAATATCTTCCAGAAAACGGACAACTCTCAGATATCCACCATGACACATCACCAAACTCATCCATTTCATCCTCACCCATAACAACTTTACATTCGGCAACAAACACTGTGTCCAAACCATGGAAACAGCCAGGGATAGTAGGATGGCTCCTCAATATGCCAACCTCTTCCTGGATCACCTTGAGGAAGAATTTCTGGAAAAATGCAACACAAAACTGCTGATATACCAGAGATATACTGACGATATTTTCATCCTCTGGGCAGATGACCTAAACTCCCTCATAGATTTCCACAACCACCACCACACGTCCATTAAACTCTCTCTGGAACACTCCTACACATGCCTATTACAACATGTGGTGTACCTCCTCCAGTGCAACAAATGCCCCCGCAAAACAACTATGTGGGTAAAACTAGACAATCACTACGCCCTTGAATGAACTCACCCAGAAAGATGACAAAAGGGCTTAGCTCCTTGGGAATTTATACCTCAGCAATTAGGTGCATTGTTCCATGAAGTCAGAGGGGCTGCTTGTGGAGTAAGGTATTACTAAACCAAAGCAAAGGTATCAGAAGCTGGTCCTTTCAAACATCTATTGGTTTAAGGGCAGGATTCAGTCTCCTCTTAGATCATTTATTTTCTCTAGCTATGAGGAAGATGTGTTTTAGAATAATACACACCTATGTCTCTTGTCCTAAACCTCCACACTCACTCCTAGGAAAAGTTTCTGAGCAGAGAAGAAGGAAGAGAACGTTTGTGCTTCATGTGGTGCCTGAACTTACACTCCTAAGTCCTGATGTAGGGACCAAAAGAAAAGTGGCCTGGCTTTCCGAGGGGTCAGCTATCTACCACTGCCACTGACTCCACTTTTGGGTGCTCAGCACATCTCTGAAGTTCACTTTAAAGTTCCTAAACAGGGAGGAGGAAGGTGCCTACATTTAGGATGGGAACATGAAGCCCAGGCTGCAGTGGCTGGAAGCAGGGGGCGCTGTACTGGCAAGGAAATCTGCACATAAAAAGGAACAGGGTTGCACATGCATTCACTTGGCACCAAGGGAAAATGCTTAAAATTATAAAATCTATTGCAAGACTGAGAATCCCAAACTGTTTAGCAACCAATAACGAGTGCAGGGAGAGAATGCACCCCCAGCCCCTGGTTAATAGACTTAGGCTCCTGTCTGCACACTCAGGGCTTGTCTACACTTGAAACGCTGCAGTGGCATAGCTGCAGCACTGCCGCTGAGCCACTGGGTGCTTCACTATAGAGACTGCCTATGCCGACGGGAGGGGTTCTCCCAGTGGCGTCGCTAATCCACCTCTCCAGGAGGCCGTAGCTAGGTCGACAGAAGAATTTTTCCATCGACCTAGTGCTGTCTACACTAGGGGTTAGGTTGGCTTTATTACATCACTCAGGGGTATGGATTTCTCACCCCCCTGAGTGATGAAGCTGGGTCAACCTAATTTTTTTAGTGTAGACTGGGCCTGAGGTAATGTATTGTATTTGCTTGTGTACAAAAAACCAGACTGATTTAAAAGCACCCATCCTGTATTTTCTATATGAGAGTGCGGAATCATTTAGAAAGGGGGGTTCTTCCTTATTTTAACTTTTTTTTGTATTAAAATTTTTGCAATGTTTAACAGACATCCACAGAAACACCTACTCAACTCTGACAGCCAAACACTGTAGCAACAGAACAAATTCAAGACAGCATAGAACCGTGTACTTTAGATCTTATCTTACAAATATATTAGGTAAGTTCCTCAGGTGGAGTAACCTGGTTTAGCTCCACTGAGTTCAAAGACCGTTCAACACGAGCTGAGGATCGGGTCCTAAATGTCAGGACATGAAGCTTAAATCAGCTTGTGAGTAAATTAAGGACACAATTGTTCACAGAACTGGGGACTAAAAGTACCTGGAGATTAGCTTTGAGACTGGCTTAGGCTCTGTCCTGGTAATGCCAGAAATGGAGTCTCTCTTTTTCAGCAAGACAGGTCTTTATTCGGAGCAATGAACTCACCAAAGCCACGTGCAGTTGCAACCTTCATTTTCCAACACATGCAATGCTGAGAAAGCTGTGATCAGTGGGAATTCAGGGCCGAGACACTGGGTGGAGTTTTCCTTTAATTCAAACGAAAGGAATTGAATGTATTGGTTGCAGTTTCTTGGTGCTACTGCAACATGAAACCTACATAGTAATAATAATCCCTAGAGGTTATTTTATCTCTCACCTGGAGCAGCATGGAAGAGGAGGAGGGCAACAACAAAGAGCAGGTAGAGGCCCCTCATGGGTGAAGGTCGGCTGGGATCTCAGTGTCACTGCAAAGAAGATGCACCTGGCAGAGCGAGATGGAGGAAGAGACAGAGTGTCTCAGTATTTATAGAGCTCTGTGGACTGAAGTGTTGACCCATGGGACCTTAGGTGCACCTGATGCAATCTGTAGCCAGAAATCCCTGTAAACAGCTGCATGCATCACTTGCTCTAAACAATCACCCAGAGGTTCACACGTCAGAGCAGGAGCTAACAATTCTTCTCTATGCAGGCAGTGTGGCTGCACTAGGAGTGCTGGGTATGCTTTAGGGGTCTTACGATGAAACAGTTGGCAACTCTAGAGAAAATCCAAAGAGGGGTATCAAAGATGATAAAACAATTGAAGGACATGATGTTATAGGAATAAAATGTTTTAGCAAATGCTAGAATTTATAAACACTTGCCTCTGGGTAGGAATTTCCTCCTGTTCAGGGTTAAATCTCATTTCTACATCCCTAATTCCCCTTATACTGCAAGGAAGTCTTTTCTGGTTCCTCACTCTTTCTGGATCTTCTCCTCTCCTTCCCCCACCTGATCGTCTGCCTCTCCCTCTCAGAGAGGAACTGCTGTTCTCTAAACTCTTGTGACTGGGCCTCACTACCACCTCCTGGCCCACTAACTCACCACCCATCCAACAGGTCCGTCACACCAACCAGCGCTGAACCAAAACGTACGTGCTGTGGTCTTTAGAACGTGGAAACTGGAAATTGCCTCCTCTTATGCAGAGAAAGAACATTGTCAGGTAGAAACAATTGCATGAATTATTGCAGCATCTGAACATTCAAAAAGCCTTCACATAGTCATTTCTCCGCCTGCATTTCACATTTCTTTGCAATCACTGGTTCAAAGCTTAGTCCTTGTCCAGACCAGGTTTTAAAGGTGCTAAATTAGATTATCTAACTGAATCTAATTAATATCTTCTTAAACCCTGGTCAAGACAAAGCCATTGTACCTTGGCACCTTCTAAACTGATGGAGGAAGGCTGTTCTCACTGCCAAAAAAAGGGGTGTGTTTATAGTGAGATAAGTAACACGAGTTAGCTGTCTCACTGTAAAATCTGAGTGGAGACAAGGCAAAGGTAGTTTTTACTACTTTGTAGGTAGAATCATAGAAGATTAGGGTTGGAAGAGACCTCAGGAGGTCATCTAGTCCAACCCCCTGCTCAAAGCAGGACCAACCCCAACTAAATCATCCCAGCCAGGGCTTTGTCAAGCCGAGCCTTAAAAACCTCTAAGGATGGAGATTCAACCACCTCCCTAGGCAGCCCATTCCAGTGTTTCACCACCCTTCAGACAAAATAGTTTTTTCTGAATATCCAACCTAGACCTCCCCCACTGCAACTTGAGACCATTACTCCTTGTTCTGTCATCTGCCACCACTGAGAACAGCCGAGCTCTATCCTCTTTGGAACCCCCCTTCAGGTAGAATCATAGAATATCAGGGTTGGAAGGAACCTCAGGAGGTCATCTAGTCCAACCCCCTGCTCAGAGCAGGACCAATCCCCTAGTTGAAGGCTGCTATCAAATGCCCCCTCACTCTTCTCTTCTGCAAACCAAATAAGCCCAGTTCCCTCAGCCTCTCCTCATAAGTCATGTGCCCCAGCCCCCTAATAATTTTTGTTTCCGTCCACTGGATTCTCTCCAATGTGTCCACATACTTTCTGTAGTGGGGCCCCCAAAACTGGATGCAATACTCCAGATGTGCCCTATAGCTCCTAGCCAGGGGTGACCTTGTCTAGCTACATCTAAGTAAAAATGACAGTCTTGTCTAGTTTAGAAGGTGCTAATGTACAATTGCTTTGTCTTGACTAGAGTTTTAGAAGGTATAATTTAGATCGAGCTAGTGTCACTTGAGCTAACATCACCTCTTTAAGTTCTAGGCCTTGTCTACACACAAAAGTTGCATCACTTTAACTACTGTACATGTGTTTTTACTGGTATAAATGGGCTTATACTAGTATAGCTTACTCCTGTACAGAAGGGGAATAGGCTATATCATTATAAGCCCATTGAGAGCAGTATGTCTGTGTTTACATTAGGGGTAACATCAGTCGAAATCACATCCCTTACCAACATAGTTATACCGTGACAAAAATGTATGTTGACTGGACCTTATTCCAGAAAAGGCCTTAAAAAAGGTCTCTGGTCCTTAGTACACCTCTTGCATGGGCATCACCGCATTTTCTAGAATGTTTTCTCACTATTCTTGTCACACTCTTGACTTGTCTCCCGGTAACATTTCTCGTTGGTTTCACAAGACGCAAAGGAAAGTTAATATTTTCCCTTCTGCAGTGGGTCCTTCTCCCAGCACAGCCTGAGAGGTGGCTGGAGTCCCACGCTGCCACTGATGCCATGAGCAGATCTTGTTTCCACATTCAAGAGGAGCAACACTGGCCTTTTTACGTCAAGTGGGGAAAATATTTCATGTAGGGCATGGTCATGAGAGCTTGAAGGAAGCAAAGCAAGAAAAGAAATCTCCCCAGTTTTCTTCTCTCCGCCTGTTTCTGTAATGCTGCTCCCCTAACTCCCCTGCTCAGAGTAGTTCACATTTTCCATCATTATGTCCAGTGAATTTTTTTTTTCAGAATCTGAATATTCCCAAATAATGGGATCCCTGAACCTGATCATCCCAATTCATATCAGCTACATCCCATCCTCGCTGGGTGTGTATGCTCTGTGTGTGGCTCACATTTGAGGCCGGGACCCTCAGATATATCATAGGGGTGAATGGAAATTGAACAGCTCCAAGATGAGGCCACCAAAAATGACACTATGGGCCATCCATGTGGCACCCCGAGGCTCATGTGTGAGCCATTTGTGTTTAGGAATCAAACATAAATATTGATTACTTTGATTTTTTTCAAATACCAAGGACAAAAAGGTGCCTGACACCCACTGCATGGGTGGCTGGAGTCTGCTGTGTGTGTTAGAACAATCTGTGAATGTGGAAGAAATTCTTATGTGGTTGCTGGGGGCTACCAATGTTATTGAGTTCACCTAAGCAGCCATACTTATTTAAAAGGATCACAGAACAAAGCAGAGAGGGAAATTCTGTGCAGAAGCTTCATGATGCTTTTGTTCTTGATATTTTGCATGATCCGCAAAAGACTGGAAACTCACCAAAAGGAGTGCCGTTTGAGAGAAGTCCCTTCACAACCTATAACACTTTTCTAACACCCAGGTTTTCTCTCTCTCCCCCAGGCAGCCCTGTTTCGAATCCACAGTATGCTTTAGCCTTAAAATGGGCCAAATTCTGCTCTACATCTCACTGGGGCACTGCACTGAAGTCAACGAAATAGCAGCAGTGTTGGAGAGGACAATACGCTTCATTAGTTAGACCCTATGCTGATGCTTTTTCGTTTTACTAGGTGCTAGCTTGTCATGTATGAAATTGGCAAGGGGAGGCCCCTACAGCCAGAGGTGAAGGAATTCTGTATGTGAGTCATTCTGCTGGGACAGAAGGACTTCTGCCAATTTCCAGTGGAAAAAAACTAAGATAGGGTTAAGGCACGCAGTGAACAATGTGCATTGTATAAAGGGCAGGTGTACATAGCAGTGTCAAGGCCGCTGGGCCAGAACAACATTAAAGGGTGTTGAAGCGTGAACACCATGTGCCGTCAGGAATGGATCATTTCATATATTAATCAACTGAGTTGAAGGGGGCATCTCGTTTGAGTAACTCCTCAAGTTATCCACCAGTGTGGGTAGGGGGTTTATAGAGTGGCTTTTAGCACTGCCATAGGGCATTGTTCTGGCCATGCTCTGGGGCTGCAGAGAGCTGGGGAGCAAGTTGTAGGCCAGGGGTCGGCAACCTTTCAGAAGTGGTGTGCCGAGTCTTAACTTATTCACTTTAATTTAAGGTTTCGCGTGCCGGTAATACATTTTAATGTTTTTTAGAAGGTCTCTCTCTATAAATCTATATATTATATAACTAAACTAGTGTTGTATTGTAAAATAAACAAGGTTTTCAAAATGTTTAAGAAGCTTTATTTAAATTAAATTAAAATGTTCATCTTATGCCGCCGGCCTGCTCATCCCGCTGCTGGTCTGGGGTTCTGTTCACCTAGGCCGGCAGCGGGCTGAGTGGGGACTGCGGCCGGGACCCCAGCTGGCAAGGGGCTGGCAGCTGGGACCCCAGACCGGCAGTGGGCTGTGCGGGGCTGGCAGCTGGGACCCCAGACCGGCAGTGGGCTGAGCGGCTCAGCCCACTGCCGCTCAGGGGTTCCATCCGCCGGCTCCTGCCAGCCGGGATCCCGGTTGCCGGTCTGGGGTCTCGGCCCGGCCCACATAGAGTGGGTACCTACCTTCTCCCTGGTTCTGGCCCATTCTCTTCCTCCCTCTGCACTGAGCTGAAGGTGGGAGTGCACTGAGCACAGGGCTGGGGGTGAAGGATCTGGCCAGGAGCTAGAATGAGGGAGGGGGCTCAGGGTTGGGGCAGGAGGTTGGGTGTGGGGCACTTACCTGGGCAGCTCCCATTTGGTGCGAGGGGTGCAGGTGGGAATGTGGGCGGGGGGGTGCAGGAGCTTCCATTTGGTGCTCAGGGTGGGGGTGGGGATGTGGGGGGTTCAAGAATCAGGATGTGTGTGGGGGGGGCATGGGGTGTGGGGGGGCTGCGTATGTGGGGGGGGGGTGCCAGAGTCAGGGCTGGGGTCATGGGGTGTGTGTGAAGGAGTCAAGCAGAGGGCTGGGG
>QXTE01000305.1:1244891-1326969 GCA_003942145.1 Platysternon megacephalum
GGGCAGGGCACTGGGGTGTGTGCCCCTATTCCACCCACCTACCCACCCCTTCCCCAAGGCCCTGCCCCCGCTTCTTCTCCCCCTCCCATCCAACCCCCCCCCTGCTCCCTGACTGCTCCCTCCAGAGACCCCCCCGCCCCTAACCACCCCCCGGGATCCCACCCCCTATCTAACCCACCCTGTCCCCTGACTGCCCCGACCCCTTTATCCAACCCCCCTGGCCCTGGACCCCTTACCATGAGGCTCCTAGCGCTGCCCCGTGGGAGCGGGCAGCCCCGCCCCTCAGAGCGCTGCGCGTGCGGTGGCATGGCTCCAGGGGAGGGGGGACAGCGGGGGAGGGGACGGCGGCTTGCTGTGCTCGGCCCGGCGCTCTGGCTTGGGAGCGCGGACCATGCAGCTTGCCGCACCGGGAGAGTGGGGCCATTGGCCCCCTGCCCCCGCAGGGGGGCGGAGAAGAGTGGGCCGGCCAGGCAGGATTTTTAATGGCACGCTGCTCCGGCAGGCAGCAGCGTGCCATTAAAAATTGGCTCGAGTGCCGTCTTTGGCACGCGTGCCATAGGTTGCCGACCCCTGTTGTAGGCAAAGTAACCTTGGTTAAGAAGCACCCTGCAGCATGGGAGATACAACTCCCGATGCCTGCTGACATTTACACTGTTTCCCCCTCTTTAGCTCCATTGGGGTTACCCTGTATTCTGTCTTGGGGCTGCCGCACTGACAAAGCCAGGGGACGAGTCACTCATTTGTTCGTAGCAGGCTGGCTTTTACCAGCAGTTGGACTAATCTGGTTTAAAAATCATTGGGGCCAGACCTTCAGCTGGTGTAAACGGGTGTAACTCCATTGACTTCATGGAGCCACACCTATTGGCCCCAGGTCTGTGACTGGCCCTTTATTTTTGGGTTGAGAAGGGCTTCTCTTCATGGGAACCTAGGGCGGAGCAATTGGGAGGGGTTTTACTTTGATGAAAACTCAAGGACTTTGATCTGCTGTCAACTGTGCTGCACCAACCTTGGTCATGGCTTCAGGGACAAGAATGAGCCCTATATTCCAGGGGTTCCCAGACTGTTTACTAAGGTGACCCACCAAGTGCCTATTGTCTTTTTTTGTGATCCACCATTACATACGTGCACCCTCTGCCCTGGCACTGCCACCCTAATCCCCCTCTGCTGCTCTGGTGAGGCCCCAGGGGGTCGAGTGGGGGTTCTTCAACCATCTCTCAATCCCTCTTCAAGACCCACTTCGGCCACCCTGCCTACAGTGAAACAAACTGACTGTTCCTTTCCCTCCCAATCTCTGTCTGTCCTGAGCTTGTGAGTCCTTTGGGACTGGGGCTTCTTGCGTGTCTGGGAAGCAGCGGGCATACGGCTGCTGTAAACAATCAGTCATGGTCACTGGAATTCTAGCAACCTTTGCTGTGGCCCATGCAGTACAAGGAAGTCCCTCAGGCTCAAGTGGATCCACAGTCCTGGATCACCTAGACTTAAGATGGCCATGGCTGTATGAACTTTGCTGATACTGGCACGTGTGAGGAGAAACTTGCAACTATCTTACATAGAACCATAGAACCCATGTGCCGCTGTCAGCAAAGTTCATACAGGCCTTGTGCAGGATAGAGACGGGATCTTCAGGAGGGGATGCACTGCAGGGAGCAGAGGGCCAGGCAGGTCCTTCCACAAAGCCATCCTCCTCCCTGTATTCATTCACATGTGCCAAAAAATCGTCAGTAGGGTAACTCTCCATTGCAAGCCTGGCCAGTCACAAATCTGGATTCAGGCCTGACAAAAATCATGAGATTGTCTTTGAGATCGTGATTAAAAAAAAAAATTATTATGGCTATTTTTCCTTGGCCTTCTGGGTTCTGAGACTTTATGGAACATTACAGTCTCATTCTTACACTTCCCCACAAACAGGAGGGCTAGAAACTGGGAAACTTAGTTTTTGTTTTTTAACTGAAAGCTGAGAGTCACAGACTTTAAGGACAGAGGGACCGTTATGGGGATGGCCTAGGTATACTTCATCTTGCCTCAGTGCAGGGGGATGGACTAGAAGACCTCTTGAGGCCCCTTTTAGCACTACATTTCCATGATTCCATTATTATGATCATCTAGTCTGGCCTCCAGCATAATATAAGCCAAAGAACCTCACCAACTAATTTTTGCATCATGTCCATAACTTCGGTTTCAGCTATACCATGTTTTTTGGAAAGTTAGCCCAGTCTTGATTTAGTGATGAAGAATCCAGCACAACCCTTGTTCCAATGGTCAATTACCCTCGCAGTTAAAAATGTGCACCTCATTTCTAGCCTGGATTCTTCTAGCTTCAAACACCATCTATCAGCTCTCATTATGCCTTTCTTCTGCAATTTCTTGATTTCAGCAGCTGGGGCTTAAACAAAAGCACCAAATATTGCAAGACTCGCAATGAAATCATGAGTGAGGGCTGTGCAAAAGCCATTAGCTGTGGGGTTGGCCAAGGGGATTTAGGTGCCTGTGGAGTTAGGTGACTGCTGAGTGGTAGCAAACAAAGGTTGATGTTCCACTTCACCTGACTCTCTATTTACTTGTCTCTCTTCGGGCTGTGAGCTCCTCGAAGAAGGGATCACACTTTCATCTACGGTCTGGAAAGAGCCTAATGTGGCTGATGTAACTGTCCTAGAATGTGAACCAGGTGCCTCAGCTGACATGTAGCCTAATGCACAGTGGAATGGTTAGCAGATGCTTCACAAGAGAAATAATAAGTGACATGGATAACTGTGTATGTTACCTGAATAAGGAGGAGATGAGAAACAGATACTGGAGTTATCTACACATATGAAAACAAAGGAAAGAGAGCAGTTAGATTACATGGTATGAAGGTGATTGCCACATAGTGTGGGACATTCTCATGCTGCAGGGCCCAGGTTAGCTCATCACTGAGCTCCAAGTAAGATGGCATCCACATCCTGAAGTTCTGAAGCCACTTTGCTCATCCCAGGCTTCCATGCCAAGATAATTCCACCACTGGTTGGCCAGACCCAAAGAATTATCTCCACTGAATCAAATACCAGGTCACCATCCAGCAATTAGCACGCTCCGTGGAATCTCCTGGCAACCACCGCAGACCCGTATCAAGTGGAGACCCGTATCAAGTGGCAGCCGGTATCAAGTGGAGTGCCCCAAGGGTCGGTGCTGGGGCCGGTTTTATTCAATATCTTCATTAACGATCTGGAAGATGGTGTGGACTGCACCCTTAGCAAGTTTGCAGATGACACTAAACTGGGAGGAGTGGTTGATACGCTGGAGGGTAGGGATAGGATACAGAGGGACCTAGACAAATCAGAAGATTGGGCCAAAAGAAATATGATGAGGTTCAACAAGGACAAGTGCAGAGTCCTGCATTTAGGACGAAAGAATCCCATGCACTGCTATAGACTAGGGACCGAATGGCTGGGCAGCAGTTCTGCAGAAAAGGACCTAGGGGTTACGGTGGACGAAAAGCTGAATATGAGTCAACAGTGTGCCCTTGTTGCCAAGAAGGCTAATGGCATTTTGGGTTGTATAAGTAGGGGCATTTCCAGCAGATCGAGGGATGTGATCATTCCCCTCTACTCAGCACTGGTGAGGCCTCATTTGGAGTACTGTGTCCAGTTTTGGGCCCCACACTACAAGAAGGATGTGGATAAATTGGAGAGAGTCCAGCGGAGGGCAACAAAAATGATTAGGGGGCTGGAGCACATGACTTACGAGGAGAGGCTGAGGGAACTGGGATTGTTTAGTCTGCAGAAGAGAAGAATGAGGGGCGATTTGATAGCTGCTTTCAACTACCTGAAAGGGGGTTCCAAAGAGGATGGATCTAGACTGTTCTCAGTGATAGAAGATGACAGAACAAGGAGTAATGGTCTCAAGTTGCAGAGGGGGAGGTTTAGGTTGGACATTAGGAAAAACTTTTTCACTAGTAGGGTGGTGAAGAACTGGAATGGGTTACCTAGGGAGGTAGTGGAATCTCCTTCCTTAGAGGTTTTTAAGGTCAGGCTTGACAAAGCCCTGGCTGGGCTGATTTAGTTGGGTTTGGTCCTGCTTTGAGCAGGGGGTTGGACTAGATGACCTCCCGAGGTCCCTTCCAACCCTGAGATTCTATGATTCTATGATTCTATGACCCTTCATTGTGCTTCTCCAATATAAGGACAGGAAGGATGGTCCCGGGGCTAGGGACCAACCTGGGATGTGAGGACCTGGCTTCAATTCCAGGTTTCACCACAGACTTCTTGTGTGAAGCTGGTCAAGTCATTTAGGCCCAGTCCCTTAAAGTTTCTTAGGCATCTAAGTCCATCATTTAGGTGCCACCGTCATTTTCAAAGCTGCTGCTCAGCTGCCACCTAACTCCACAGGCACCTAAATCCCCTTGGCCGACCCCACAAGTAATGGCTTTTTCACAGCCCTCACTCAAGCCCAAACTCTGGAGGTATGTAGTGGAATTTTTCAACTAAACAGGAGAATAGGTCCCGATCAAAAATAGGCAATCTTATAGGCGGGCTCTGAGCATGCCTAAGACCTGTTACCCCAACATCAGGAAGGTCAGAGACAGGCTATGGTTAGGTGGGGATGGGCAGCAGACCATCATCAGAAAGGATGGCCCAGAGCTCAGGGAAACATAGGGTGAGCGTGAGAAAGATATTGAGCAGCAGACTGAAAGGGAGTGAGTCTTGGCTTCTATGGCATGGGCTACCTAAGCGACTGACCTTGCTTAGAAGCCTAACTCCAGGAAAGAGTTTGTGACTGTGGATCCCAACCAGAAGGAGGCACCTATCTCTGGCCCATCATTGTCCTCCATGCAGCGTGACATTGTAAGTTTGGTGAGTGAGAGGTCACACTGTGAAAAGGACACCATTTTGTAGAGTAGTTCTTCTGGGATGGCGAACGTATTCAGAGGCCAAACGAAATCATCCCCATGGGTTGTTTTTCCCCCTGTAGGCCACCAGTTGAAGCACCATGAGCCAGGTGCACCAGGTCACCTGCTTAGGCACCTAAGCCCCTCTCTTCTCCCCACCCCTCTCCTCAGCATTTCACTCTTGACTAGCTTAGCCAGCTCCCCACTCAGCTGGCCTGCTTGTGAAAATCCCTTCCATAGACACCTAACTCTCCCCATATGTTGTATGGGAAACTTGGGCACCTTGCTCAGGCTTGAAAATCCCACTGGGCAGCAGGGCTCTAATGGTTAGGCATTGCACGAGTCAGTAACACAACACTTAAGTGCCGTTAAGGATCTGGACTTAGTCTCTCTGTGCCTCCATTCCCCATCCTTAAAATAGGGGTAACAGCACTGCCCTCCCTCACCGGGGTGTTGAGAGGAGAAACACCTTAATGACTGTGAGGCACTCAGTAACAGATAAGTACTTTACCTAGCATACCAGAGGATCTGCTTTCCTCTCGTTCTCTACACAGGACTGCAGTACTCGTCAGTCATGATGGCACCACGTAGTTTGAAAATGGCACAGGAATCAAATGAGTTTCTAGGAAAGAGAGGAAATAAGGAGGCCACCCACGGTCCATTGTGAAAACTTCCCAGAAGGCTTTGAGGCTGGAAATAGTGCAAAGGGCCCTGGGAGATACTTACCCACAATGCAATGCCATTCAATCTATGTGAGCAGCATGCTGTGTAGACAAAAGCCTCGCACTGCGATATGGCTTGTGACAGTGTGAAGGCACAAAACCCATTTGATGCAATGGTTTAGCTACATTGGTAGAAGATAAAATAGTGCAACATTTGTGTGTAGACAAGCAATAGGAGTAATGGGGACTCTCTATAGACCGTATAGAGACCCTAGTGCCCTAGTAGCTGAGCACCTAACCCAGTGTAAATTTGGACTGGCAATCAGTAAATAATCCCCACCATAAGCACCATTAGACAGTGTTAGCACATCGCAAGGGAAGAGGTGGAAGCCGCATTGCTTGGGACATTTTCCACTAGACTGCACAGGACACAAGGCAACGGACTGCTAAACTCAATCTGGCACTGGTCCCGAAGGGCAGACTAGGTGACCTACCTGTTCTTACCTAACGTCTGATTGTCACGAGTCAATGGGGGGGAGGGATAGCTCAGTGGTTTGAGCATTGGCCTGCTAAACCCAGGGTTGTGAGTTCAATCCTTGAGGGGGCCACTTAGGGATCTGGGTCAAAAATTGGTCCTGCTAGTGAAGGCAGGGGGCTGGACTCGATGACCCTCCGGGGTCCCTTCCAGCTCTGAGATAGGTATATCTCCATATATTATTATAATGATTTCTATGTTGTGAACACTCCTGCAAAGCACAGGGGCCTGCCTGGATAACACCGTCGTCTTTTCTGGCCCTACGTCATCTGTAAGGGTGGGGGATTAGAGGAATGAAAAGGCCCGTTGTTCTGATCTGGGGCTCTCCCCTGAGAGCCGTAGCCTTTCAGTTTATTCTGGAGTTGCTGGGGAACCTCCCTCCTGTTCANATGATTTCTATGTTGTGAACACTCCTGCGAAGCACAGGGGCCTGCCTGGATAACACCGTTGTCTTTTCTGGCCCTATGTCATCTGTAAGGGTGGGGGATTAGAGGGATGAAAAGGCCTGTTGTTCTGATCTGGGGCTCTGCCCTGAGAGCCGTAGCCTTTCAGTTTATTCTGGAGTTGCTGGGGAACCTCCCTCCTGTTCACCACCTGTTTCACTGTTTATTCAGTTGGGCAGACACTGTACAGCATCAAGGGAACCCTTGACTTTTACAGCAGGTACAAAGACAATTATCCTTTCACGGCTGGGAGTAGATAACACACACACACACATCAAGGAGGAGTCCTTTCAATTGGGCTGTTTTTGTTCCTAAGTTACTCCTGATGACGTCCTCACTCCTCAAGGCTTTCAGCTTGCTTTTCATGCACGTGCTTTCCCATGGGCCTCTCTCTCTCTTCTGCCCAGGAGCCTGCAGGTTTCCATGTTCCTATACCCACCTTTAATGATTCCTGGTGGAGTCCTGCTGCCGCCTTTGGGTTCTATTCTCATGAGCAGCAGGAATTGTTCAGATTCAGGCTGCATCGCTCACCAGCACACAGGAGAATTTAAACCGAACAACCAGCGAATCCCGAATCCCCACTTATAAAGAAATAACACAGCTGGATTTTTAGATACCTATCTGTGTCACTTTTCTGAGCATAAATGTATATTAAAATACTGTAAGATTTTTCCAAAGCCGCAAGTGATTTTGAAGGGCCTCACTTTGGGGGTACTCAAACTGGCACACCTTCAAGGGGCCTGTTTTCCCCCCGAAAGAACTGAGCCCCTGTCCTCTGACACTCAAGACCTTTCGAAGGTTTCTGAAGTTCAGCACCCAAAAATCACTGATCACTTTTGAAAACCTCGGCCCTAGGCTATTGCTTTGTTTATTTTCTATTTGTAATTCACGCTGTACGATTTGTAGGGCTAGTTTAAAAAAAGGGGGGGGGGAATTCTCTTCTAGGAAAAGTTTTTGACAAAATGAATTTTGTTTTATTTTGTAGAAAAATGTTCACTGAATTTTCAACAAAATGGTTCAGTACAAAAATTTTATTTTGATTTGAATCCAATGGGGTTGAAATTTTGTGGGGGTTGAGGTCTCACCCCCCACCAATGGATAAAAAGGGGGAATGAGTGAGGGAATGAAGGGTTTGTTGGGGCAGGGACTGTGTTTGTACAGCACCTAGCACAATGGGGGTCCTAGGCCAAGACTGGGGCTCCTAGATACTACCATAAAACAAATAATAATTTATAATAATTCTTTCTTTCCAATGAGATGGAATTGGAAAAATGTTCAAACCACTCAAAGATTTTGGATTTTTTGATGAAATGTTTTGAAATGAACAATTTTTGTTTTGATTTGAATCAAATGGAACAAATGAAAAATGGTTCAGTTTTCATTTTTTATGGGCTTTCCCCCCTTTTCTCTCTCTCTTTTCCCCTTAGAAAGAGAAAAAAGTGCAACTGCTCCCCCACCCCCCAAAATGAAAAAGTTTGGATTTGTTTCCATGTGATTCAAATCAAAACAAAAATTGTTCATTTCAAAACATTTCATCAAAAAATAAAAGCATTTCTAATAGTACCAAGATATATTTTTTTAATTCTACCTCAACTGCAGGGAAGAATGGATCCCCCAGGAGAACAGTCAAACAGCTGGAAAGCAGGAGAGATTATCAACTCCAAATCTAGAATAAATAGACCTGCAGGTGGAGAGCAGAGACAGCAGACCAGAGCAACTTGGAATGAAGTGGGAGGTAATTTTGCAATAACCTATCTGTATGATGGATAACTTCACTGATCCCATTCTTAGGGAAACTTACTAGCTGATTTCCATGCAAATTATTAGTAGCAGTCTTCTTTCAGATAGGCTAACTCATAGTTACTTAGTAAGTGGAGATTTTCTAATTTACCCCACAGGGAGTCCCTTGTAGTCAGCAAGCACGTCTTTCAGTCATAGGTTCATAAGGTCAGTTTATCCATTGCTATTATGTGGGCCAGGCCTTCTGTAGATGGACTGGATAATTTCCAGCTTCTAGCTATTCCACTTTGTGCAACCAAGGAGAGAAGAGGACAGACATCTCATTGGTAGCTCCTGGGGAGGAAGCTCTGTGTAAAACCCTGGGATCTACGGCCCATGAACTGTAGCAGTGTCCAAAATGCACTGGCTGACCATTTGCCAAAAGTCAGTGATGTGAGGAAACTCCCATCATATGTTCAGAAAGGAGCAACCTATGCCAGAGTAGAGGAGAGCTAACAGTGATGTGTTGAACTTTACTGCTCATGATCCATTTGTAGCTGAGTTTCCCTTTCTAAGTCATAGAGACATTTTACCAGTTGTTGCCAATTTTTGTCAACTGGGCATTGAATAAGTGTAGTGTCTAGGTCTCTCTGCCAGACAGGTGTTTGTCTGTCTGTGGCCCTACTAATTGCATCCCCTATGTGTAGTTCCCTGACTATTTTACATTTTATCTGGAGACTGATTCTCATGTTCATTAAGGCTCCTGTAGTATGGCAGTGTGCAAGGGGCTCATTCCTTCTTTAAGGCTTTACACTGTCCTGACTCTGTCCAAGCAGCTTCAGCATCATGCATTCATACACCTATCTTTAATAGGGGAACAAAGAGGACTGGAGGAATTTAAGACCAGTTAGCCTAATTTTGATACTTGGCAAGATACTGAAACAAATTATTAAACAATCAATTTGTAAGCACCTGAAGAATAGCAGGATTATAAAGAATAGCCAGCATGGATTTGTGAAGAAAAAAATCATGCCAAATCAACCTAATTTCCTTCTTTGACAGGATTATTGGCCTAATGGTTAGGGGGAAGCTGTAGACGAAATATATCTTGATTTTAGCCAGGCTTTTGACAAACTCCCACATGACATTTCCATAAGCAAACTAAGGAGATGTAGTCTACAGCAGTGAGACTCAGACCTCAGTGGTTCAGGAGCCAAATTAGTGATCAACATTACTTAAAAGAGCCACAGTTGTGCAAATTCATTTGTTTCATTTACAATAGTACTATTCATATGTCAGGGTTCCCTCCCCACTCTGAACTCTGGGGTACAGATGTGGGACCCGCATGAAAGACCCCCTAAGCTTATTTCTACCAGCGTAGGTTAAAAACTTCCCCAAGGCACAAATCCTTCCCTTGTCCTTGGACGGTATTGCTGCCACCACCAAGTGATTTAGATAAAGATTCAGGAAAAGGACCACTTGGAGTTCCTATTTCCCCAAAATATTCCCCCCAAGCTCCTTCACCCCTTTCCTGGGGAGGCTTGAGAATAATATACCAACCAATTGCCTTTAATAAAAGTACAGACCAGACCCTTTATGTTTAGGACACTAAAATAAATCAGGTTCTTAAAAGAAGAACTTTATTATAAAGAAAAAAGTAAAAGAAGCACCTCTGTAAAATCAGGATGGAAGGTAATTTTACAGGGTAATAAAAAGATTTAAAAACACAGAGGATTCCCCTCTAGGCTCAACTTCAAAGTTAAAAAACAGGAATAAACCTCCCTCTTAGCATAGGGAAAATTCACAAGCTAAAATAAAAGATAATCTAGCGCATTTCCTTGCTATTACTTACAATTTTTGTAATCTTAGATGCTTATTTCAGGTAGGATTTTAGGAGATGTTTTTTCCTGCCCTGGTCCCTCTCTGTCCGAGAGAAAACAACAAAGAGAGCACAAACAAAAACCTCCCCCCACAAATTTGAAAGGATCTTCTTCCCTTATTGGTCCTTTTGGTCAGGTGCCAACCAGGTTATTTGATCTTCTTAACCCCTTACAGGTAAAGGAGGGATTTTATGCTGCCCTTAGCTGTATGTTTATGACATCATATTTAAACAGTATGACAGTGGAAATATCTATCTATCTATCTATCTATCTATCTATCTATCTATTCTTACAGCAAATAAGTTAATTGGTTAATCACATAGTAAAAGCATCCTGACTGGTTAATAACTTAGATTGGTTAATAATTAAATCACACAGTGTTTTAATAACATGTGCTGCAAAGAGCCACAGGAGACAAATTAAAGAACCACTGGAGACAAATTAAAGAACCACTTGCGAGTTGCAATCTGAGTGTCACTGGCCTAGAGAAAAGTCCTATGAGGTAATCACACAACTGGTTGAAAGACAATACTCAAAGAGTTTTTATCAGTGGTTTGCTGTTAAACTGGGAGGACATGTCTAGTGGGGTCCTGCAGAGGACTGTCCTTGGTCTGTAACTGGTCAATATTTTCATTAATGGCTTAGATAATGGACTTAAGAGTCTACTTCTGAAATTTGCAGATAACACCAGCTGGGAGGGGTTGCAAGAACTTTGGAGGACAGGATTAGAGTTCAAAAAGACCTGCACAAATTGGAGAATGGGTCTGAAATCAACAAGATGGAATTCAATAAAGACAAATGCAAAGTGCTACACTTAGGAAGGAAAAATCAAACGCACAACTACAAAATGGGGAATAACTGGCTAGGTGGATGTACTGCTGAAAAGGATCTGGGGGGTTTAGTGGATCACAAATTGAATGTGAGTCAACAATGTGATGGAGTTGCAAAAAAGACTAATATCATTCTGGGGCCTATTAACAGGAGTGTCACATGTAAGACATGGAAAGTAATTGTCCTGTTCTACTCAGCACTGGTGAGGCCTCAGCTAGAATACTGTGTCTCATTCTGATCACCACATTAAAGAAAGATGTGGATAAATTGGGGAGAGTCCAGAGGAAATCAACAAAAGTGATAAAAGGTTGAGAAAACCTGACCCACGAGGAAAGATTAAAAAGACTGGGTATGCTAAATCTTGAGAAAAGGAGACTCAGGGGGACCCTGATAACAGTCTTCAAGGGGCTATTATAAAGAGGATGGTGATCAACCTTTTTCCATGTTCACTGAAATAATAGGTTCAATCTGCAGCCAGGGAGATTTGGGTTAGATATTAGGAAAATCTTTCTAACTATAAGGGTAGTTAAGCTCTGGAACAGGCTTCCAAGTGAGACAGTGGACTCCCCATCGTTGGCGGTTTTTAAGCAGGCTTGGACAAGGCTGTGTGCCTCAGTTTCCCCTCTTTACATGGAAGATAGTGCTACCCTGCCTCAGAGGAAGGTTGAGAGGATAAATATGTTAACCCTTATGAGGTGCTCAGATACTGCAGTAATGGGGACTGGCTAAGTACCTTAGATAGGTGATTCCAAAAGACAAGGATGGTTTCCTAGTGAAGACCAGGCCTGTGAGGGGAGAGGTCAAGCATAATGTTGGCATGTGATCTCAAGTAGTTCTCACTGTCTTTTCTGCTTTTGGCAGGGAGCTGGTATTTATCTTTCTCTCTGTTCAGACGGAGATGACAGACCCCTCAAGTGCTTTGTTTGCATATCTTCAAACAGATGGGGAGCAGGAGGGATTATCATCAGCAAGCCTAAAGTAAATAGATTGGATGTGCAGCTGAGGGCAGAGCCCTAATCAGAGTAACTTCAAAGGGAATTTGGAGGAATTTCATTTACACACGCACACACACAATGTCCTGTCCTCTGCTTTATAAACCCTCATAAAAATCGGAACTCTAGCCTCTTTTACCTTTTAAAGCAGCACAGTCTCAACCTGTCTCTGAGTGTTTTCTCCGCAGGGCCACTAAGATCCCAGACGAGCATCAGCCATGCGGGCTCTTTACCTTCTCTTTGCTCTTCTCTTCTTGGTTTTCCAGGAACAGGCCCGGTCTGAGGACCAGGATGAACCCCAGGAACCTGCCTTGCTGGACGAGATAGAAGGATCCAGGGTAGCCCAGGGTAAGACGCCAATTTGCATAGGCTTGTAAATGGGCTGTGTCTATCAATGCGAGGGAAACACACCAATATCAGCTGATTGCAGGTCTCCAGGCTAGATTACTGTTGAGATATATTTAAGATGCCCACTCTTGTTACTATTAATTATTTTTCAAGCACCCTCCAGTCAGCATGGGGGTCTGAAGCTCTGGAGCTTCAGGTGAGGATGAATCTCAAAGTGAAGCTCGGCCCAAACCTCAGGGCTCCAGCTGGCTTTGGGCTAGAACTGTGTGAGCTCGGGGATTTTGGGCTAGAAACACGTGAGCTCAGGGATTTTGTATAATGCCAACTCACAAATCAAGCCAGGTTTGTCTCAGACTGGGACAGGCTCCCATGGGAGATCTATTGAACCTGAGCAAAGGTCTCGCAAGACCTGAACCTCACAAAAACTGCCTTTGCCCTGAAAGGCTTATAGTGTAAATAACTGTTGCAGTGTTTCCACAGTAGGTGCTAATACTCAGAGCCAGGGAAATACAGACCTGCTCCAACTTCCAGAGAAGACACTGGGGAGACAGGGCATGTAATAGCACAGACCAGTAGGACACTGGACTGAGACTTGGCGCTCCTGGGTTCTGTTCCTAACTCTATCTAGATTAGGTACTTTGATGGCCCCCATTATCATAGTGTTCACAGGCTTTAACACATTTCTCTTCCCACCAGCCCTGGGAGGTAGGGAAGTGCTATTATCCCTCTTGAACAGGTAGGGAACTGAGTCCTAGAAAGTCTAAGCCCTGGTCTTCACTGGGAGGGGGGGGGGCAATCTAAGTTACGCAACTTCAGCTGCGTGAATAACGTAGCTGAAGTCGACGTACTTTGATCGACTTACCGCGGTGTCTTCACTACGGTGAGTCGACTGCTGCTGTGCCCCCGTCGACAGTAGCGGCGCCAGCTTTGCCGGCGCCCTAGGCGGCGGCAGGTCCCGCCCCCGAAATCCCACCCCCAACAGTGGCGGCGGAAGGTCCCGCCCCCAAATTTCTACGGGCGGCGGGGGCGCAGGCGCCCCCAAAATAGCAGCGCCCTAGGCAACCGCCTAGGTCGCCTAATGGGAGCGCCGGCCCTGCCCGTCGACTCTGCCTGCGCCTCTCGCCGAGCTGGACTACAGGAGTCGACGGGAGAGTGCTCAGGGATCGACTAGACGCGATAAATCGATCCCCGCTGGATCGATCGCTGCCCGCCGATCCGGCCGGTAGTGAAGACATAACAAAGGTGACTGGAACAAGCATTGAGGGACTGTCTCTGGCTATGTGCTTGTACAGTGGGGCCCCGATCTCAATGGAGACTGCTTGATTCCACTGTAAATAACGAATAGTAATAAAGAGATTATTTTGCTGTGCAGATGGCCAGCTCTCTGACAGTTGCCCTAGGCTGTAGCTGTTGTATGAGTGCCCATCATTAAGTTAACTGGCAATTTCCATTGTTTGTATCAATCTAAACTCACAGTCACTGTTTCTCTGTCTTTTGTGAACGGCACTTTGTCTGATCCGTCTTTCCTCTTTGCAGAAATACGTCGCTCCTGTGTTGCCAAGGGGGGTCAGTGCCGACTTGGGATCTGTCCCTGGAAGGAAACTAAGATTGAATCCTGCGGTTTTGGTAGGCCCTGCTGTAAAAAAGTGATATAAAGAACCTGCTGGAATCTGAAGAAATCCACACAGGGGATTCTCAGCAGCCAGAGAGAGGAAAAGCCATGTTAATTCTGCTTTTCTGAACAACTGATTTGAAATCATGTTCCTTTAATAAAGATGATTCTTGCATTGCTACGGCAGCAGAGGGCAGATGTCTTTTCTACTTCACCCTTCTGAAGTGACTGATACTAAATGGGGGTAGAATAATCAACTGCCCTGATTGGCTAATAGGATACACCCGGCACAGATTCGAACTTGTCAGTAGAGAGGGTTGGAGCATTTTTGATTAATTGAAACTTTGTTCAAACCAAACCGTTTCAACAAAGATTAGGGTGTGTATGGAAAGGGAGCTCTGGACCCCCCCCCAAACCTTCCCAAGTTGAAAGGACTCGTTTTCATTCCAAAGCAGAATGAACACAGCACTGGCCTGGGACAGCCAGTCCAGTACTACAGCACTGCAGTATCTGAGAGTGTCAATTAAAAACCTGTGACTGGCCCGTGCCAGCTGACTTGGGCTAAAGGGCTGTTTAACTGCAGTGCAGAATTTGCGCTTGGGCTGCAGCCTGAGCTGTGGGCCCTTCCCGCCTTGCAGGCTCCAGCCCAAGCCAGAACATCTTATACCACAATTAAACAGCCCCTTAGCCTGAGCCCCATGAGCCTGAGTCAGCTGGCACGGGCCAGCCGTGGGGGTCTCAGTGCAGTGCAGACATTCACTAAGTGCTCAGGGGAGGTCAAGGGCTCCCATTGCGCCCAGCTGTGCAGTGTAGGAGAGAAACTGCGCCGACCAGATCTGCCCCCGTGGCCCTTTGGACGGGTGAGACCTGCTTTGACAACTTCACGCAAACGTGTGGGTGTGACATTTTTTACACGGGCCGTTCGTAAAATGCAGCTGTGACTGCTCCAGGCCAACCCTGCTTTTCTAAAGGTCAGTAGCTGTTCCTGTTAATGGTATTTGGGATGCGGCTCATTAAATCCAAGGAATCCCAGCCTGTGGTCTTATACTAGGGCATGGCCCCTGTTATTAAGCATACAGAAGTCAGGGTTTCTCAAGGATGCTGTGCAATGAGCCGTAGGCTCTACATGTGACTCACAGGGTTCTGCGTAGACCTTTGGGCAGGCCATGCATGAGCTCTCGGTTGCCATGGTAACAGGGCTTGGATCCAAAGGGGCTTCAGTTGGGGGCCTTGAGAGTTTAGTTAACTTCAGTTTCTCAGCAACTGAAAGTCACATAAAGCATAAAATCCACCAGCACCTCTCTGTACCCGAGTCTCTGGCCCGCCCCAGAGATCAACAGCTCAGTGGCTTCCCACTGTTTCGGGCTTGTCTGTACCACAGATGCAGCTGTCCCGGGGTAGCTGGTAATAACAGCTGCCCCCCAGCCATGGTTAAAACACAGCTTCACCTTGCAGTGTAGACAAGACCTACCTGCGTTCTCCAGTGCGACAGCCTTGGCCAGAGCAGAGCAGCAAAATTGATGGGAAGGAGGAGCAGAGAGGGGAGCAACTGGATAAGGAAGCTTGGGAGGGAGGCGAAGAGCAGTCTTACACTATGGTGGCCACGGATATCTTGTACGTGCTTATACCCCTCCCGCCCAACAAGCTATAAAGGAGGAAAGAATAATGGCTGGAACATGAACAACTGTCCAATAGGGACCATCCTGTTCCGTCGGGGTGGGGCAGATGACCTGGTACGTCTTTCCCGTCTCTATCATCTATGAGGTAGCAGGGTCATCTGATTAGCACATAATACAACGGTTCTGTCTCCAGTGCCAAAGGAGGTGTGTTTTCCCAGTAAGATAGTTAACATAAGTTAGCTGCTGTGCGGTAAGGACCTAGTGGAGACAAGCCTCTGCCGTTTTTACCTCATTGTAGCTAGTCCGAAGTAAACCCCCAGCGGGTGGATACAGTGTTGTCTTGATTGGCTACAGTGAGGTAAAAGCTACCTGTGCCTTGTCCCCACCAGGATTTCACAGTGAGCGAGCTGTTCTGGGTTACTCGTCTCGGTGTCGAAACACAGCCTGTTTGGCAGGAAAGACACAGCCAAAGAATCTCTGACCCCAGCTCAGCCACTGCCTCTCATTTCTTACAGTCCCCATGTCCTCTATGGATACACAGCATCAGGCTGTACCAGACACACACACACCCAGTGCCTTGGCCCCAGTTCACGTTCTGTAATCTATAGAACCCCTCACTGGCAATTCACCCTGTGGATTGCAACTCACAGCCTTGTAGCCAGGATGCTGACAACAAGGGGGGGTGAGCATAACCCACCTGCTTCCCAAAGGTCTGGAAATGCTTCTGTACCAAGCAATATACCAAACCTCAGCATTGCCCGACCATCCCAGAGCTCTGTAAATATAGAGAGCATCTCATTTCAGCAGCAAAAAATGTGTGTTGGTGCCTACTCTCTGCAGTGATGCTCGGCTCAGCAGAGCTGCAGCACGGAAGAGCCTTTCCTGTCTCTTGGCTGTTCTCACCTTCTTTGTCCAGGCTGCTCCAGCTGATGGGGGCATTGCTTCAGTGTGCAGTTGATCTGGGTACGGAGACCAGCATTTGGCACCTGTGCGAATTTCCACCTATTTGTACCTATGAGACTACAAAAAGAAGGGCTCAAATTTTGAGTATTTAAAACAGGTCATTAGCATTCCCCTCTATCGCTCCCTTCCACTGCCCAGATTCCCCCAGCACCTTGCTCCTTCTCCAAATAACCCTCCCCTTCCCATTGCCCACAGGGGCGGCTCTATGTATTTTGCCGCCCCAAGCACGGCAGTCAGGCGGCCTTCGGCGGTGCGCCTGTGGGAGGTCTGCTGGTAACGCGGATTCAGTGGCATGTCTGCGGGAGGTCTGCCGGTCCTGCGGCTTCGGCGTACCCGCCGCCGAATTGTCGCCGAAACCACGGGACCGGCGGACCTCCCGCAGGCTTGCCGCCGAAGGCAGCCTGACTGCCGCCCTCACGGCGATCGGCAGGTCGCCCCCCGCGGCTTGCCGCCCCAGGCACGCACTTGGTGCGCTGGTGCCTGGACCCGCCCCTGATTGCCCCGCAAGCTCCCCCATGGTATGAATGATTTGGAATTAAGGGGAGTGTCAGTCCCTACTTACACATAGAGCAGTGCCCTCCCTCCAAAACTCAGGCTTTGCTTTTGGTGGTAGGGATTTCTGCCCATCCATGGCTGGACACCACATGGAGCCAGGAGTTCACACATAGATTTTTAGAAACAAGCGTGACTATCCCAGATTCCAGGCCAAATCCTGCAACCCTTGCTCGGGCCCTTCTTACATACAAATCTCTTCTGTGTAAACGGGCAGTATGCCTGAGTAAGGACTGCAGGATGTGGCCCTTCTTCATCAACAATAAATCAAAGGACACAAGCTCCCTGTAGAGAAGATTTAAAAAAAAAAAAAAAAAAAGGCAAAATCCAGCTGTTTCTTGGTACCATTCACCGGCCGCTTGTTTTATAGGGCGGCGGAGGGATGCTAAGAACACATCCCCAGACAACCATCGTCCCTGTGCCCTGCTAACCAGCCGGGGTAGAACAGCAGAGGTTCTTGGCCCGCATTACTGGGAAGACCCATGAGGGCAAATACATCCCTGGTGTAACTACAGTGAAGTCAGTGCAGCTACACCAGCGATCGGTTTGGGCCATTGGCAGTAGGCAGGGGATTCTGTGCGGGGGCAGGGCATACAACCCCCCAGGGAAGGCATCATTCCTATACCACGTCCTCTTGGGATGGGGCTGAAGTAGATCACAATGCAGCTCGGAGTGGCTGGTGGGTGCTGAACACCCCCTATTTTTTTCTGTGGGTGTTTGAGCCCTGGGCGCCTATGGAGTTGGGGCCTATGCCTCGTATTACCATGTCCCATTGATTATCATAGTCCCACCAACTTTCTGTGGTGCCTGCCTATTATAGCAATACCTTTTTACCCAGAGTAATATTTAGACTTCTAGCATTTGTATCCAAGCACTTATAAAATTTGTCTATATTTAGTTGTCTGCCTTCATGTGATGTAATTGAATGGGGCTTTTTTTCATTTGAGTGTTTCTCTTCAGTTCTTACCTGTACTTTATCAACTTCTATCCTCTCTTCTTTACTAGGATATAGAGAATCCCATTTAATAAATCCTCCCGTAAGGGATGTGATTTTCTGAACTGGATGCTTCTCTGGCTTTCCCCGAGCCCTTTGTTTAAAAACTCCTTTATGTCCTCTTTAATTTTACATGTCATCAGTCTGGTTCCATTTTGGTTTAGGTGGAGCCCATCCTTTCTGTACAGGATCCTCCTTTCCCAAAAGGTTTCCCAGTTCATAATAAACCGAAATCCCTTATCTCAACACCATTGTCTCATCCACACATTGAAACCCTGCAGTTCTGCCTGTCTAAGTGGTCCTGCCCTTGGAACTAGAAGCATTTCAGAGAATGCTATGAAGGAGGTCCTGGACTTTAATCTCTTACCTAGCAGCTTAAATTTGGCCTCCAGGACCTCTCTCCCACCTTTCCCTATGTCATTGGTACAGCAAGTACCACAACCACCGGCTCCTGCCCAGCACTGCACATAAGTCTATCTAGATGTCTCAAGAGTTCCAAACAAGATCTATTTAATTATAGAGATCATAGGCGCCGACTCCATGGGTGCTCCACCCCAGAGCACCCATGTAAAAAAAATAGTGGGTGCTCAGCACCCACTGGTAGACCTGCTGAACAGCTCCTCCCCCTCTCTCCTAGTGCCTCCCACCTGCTATAATCAGCTGTTCAGCAGCATGCAGGAGGCGCTGGGGGGAGAGGGAGGAGTGGGGGCGGGAAGAGGCAGGGGCAGCGGGTGGGGTGGAGTGGGAAGAAGCGGGGATGGTGGTTTGGGGGAAGGAGTGGAGTGGGAGCGGGGCCTGGGGCAGAGTGGGGGTTGAGCACCCCCAGGGAACTGAGGAAGTCAGCGCCTATGATAGAGATGACATGGATTGGAACACTCTTGTTTATGGTGAATGTAAAACAGCATTGTTTCCAGACTATATAGCAAGGACTAGAGGTTCAAGGTGGGTGAGGTAATATCTTTTATTTGATCAACTTTTCTTGGTGAGAGAGACAATCTTATGTGCTACACAGAGCTCTTCTTCAGGTCTGGGAAAGGTATTAAGAGCGTCAGCTAAATGCAAGATTGACCAGCTAGTTCAGCATAAACAGTTAGCACATATTCTAAGAGACCATTCAAGGTGAAGAGGCCAATTAACGCTCCTGTAACATAAGACAAAAAGGGGAATTAGTGGGTTACAGGTTGTTGTAATAAACCATAAATCCAGTGTCTGTGTTAAGACCATGATTTTTAGTGTCTAGCAAAGCTATGAATATAAGCTCCCAGGCTCAGCTTTTGAAAGTGTTGTGTAGGTTTCTTTTGAGGATGAGGACTGATAGATCAGATATAGAGTGCTCAGTGATAGGTGAGACAGTGTTTTTGTCTTTTATCATTGTCCTGTGAGACTTCATTTGAGAGCGTAGTGATTGTCTGGTTTCACCCACATAGGTATTGGGGCAGTTAGTACACTGGATGAAGTTCTAGAGGTGAGATATGAAGACTAGAGGTGAAATATTAGTGGTTCCCAATGCTTGTGAGTGAGCTTGAGTCCAGTTGCTGGGCCATAGATGTTGTGTGCATTACAGAGATGAATATGTGGTATTTAAGTTGCAGGCATAGGTGCAGGAATGGTAGTTTATTGTGTGGCAGAATAGGAAGAGATGGGAATTCTCTTCTTGGTCTTTACTTTGGGTCATGACCTCTAGAGTTGTATGTTTGTTGATGGGCATTGTGTATACTGATGGGTATTGTGTATGTTTATTGAAGGGCATTTGATATAGGTGAGTGGCTTGTAGAACTTTCATTATGAATTTGTAGACCTTTGAATGTTGGTTTTATTTAAACCGTCTTGCCCAAATCCATCATATCTTTAGACAGCCCCATTAGTTAATTTTCAAATGTTGGAAGGGACCATTATATTTTCTAACTCTGGTATTCACATTCAGCAGTCTGCTGTTTATATGACTTCACTTATCATGTATAAGTGCAAGTTAATGGCATTTTTGCTCTGGTAATTATTAATACGATTAAACTGTTGATGTGTTTAATTTTTAGTTGATTCCATTTGCCATACGGGAAGCTTGAGCAGCTGGGAAAGTAGCAGAAAGGTGAGTTACCTCAGTGCTTACGGAGGAGATCACAGTATGATAAACTTTAATTTCTTCCGCCCACCTTGCCCAGTCTCCAGGTCCTTCCTAACCTTCACTCTTTCCCCCAGTTTATAGCCTCGTTCACTGGAATGTCCCACACTCTTGCAACCACCTTCCCACCTCTTGTGGCTCTATTAGAGGGCCTGTTTTGTCATGCCAGGCCCTTCCTCTTTCAAAAGGCTGAGGAATGATGTCTTTAGGATGTCCTCAGCCATTACTGGCGACAGACAGACCCAGATTCACAGAAGATACATGCCCTGGAATGTGAATATGAATAAACCAGGAAGAAACCTCTGGTTTTTCTACAGAGGAAAATCAATTAAAAATTGCCTTAATTAAACAGCTTGTGTTTTTCCCCCTACAATCTCTTCCCATTATAACAATCTTAGATGTAGCAGTTCAGCAGGGGAAACATTTTTGGACAGAAGGGTGATGGGTTTTGGGGTTTTTTTAAGTGTACAGTGTCCCTTTAAGAAGCTTCTATATGGGAGAAGCTAATCAGAGCCACAAATAAAACAGAGATTGACCCATTGGGAGGCTAGCAGCTGCCCTCTGCACTTGTCGGTGGAAGTTAAACAAGACCCATTGGATATCTGGGTCTGTGTTCTCTCTTCCACCCATGGCAGACCATGAGTATCTCTCATTGAAGTCAATGGTTCAGATCCTCCACTCGTGTAAATTGTTGTAGCAGTTGAGGATCTGGCCCCAAAGGCCCTTGTTTCTTGCAGAGGAAGACAAAAGCTTTGAGATTTGCACAGTCCGATATGAACTCTGGAGTGGGAGCAGCATTTCAATTTGCATGAGCGATTGTACATTGAAAAGTCGCTTTTAGGGCAATAGGAAAGTTCCATGACTCTGGTTCTTTAAAAAAAACAAAGACCATAGAAAACTGGTTGTTTAAAACTGGGCCAAACCAGTACAAACGGTATGAAAAGTAAAACCATTTACACAGCAATGTCCTGAGGGGGGACATGTAATGGGGCTGTGCACAGAAAAATGCCCACTTGCAATTCAGACTCATGAACGCTGGTGACCTGCAGATCTCTCTTTAAGGAGCAGATTCTGATCTCTAATTCAAATTAGGAGGAACTTTCTTGAAGGGGATTAAATTTGTGAGTTCTCAGCACCTCTGCAAATCCAATCACTTGCTTAGTTTTCTAAATGTGGATTTAGGCCTGGTCTACAAGTATAATTTAGATTGCCATGGCTACGTTGCTCAGGGGTGTGGAAAAATTCACACCTATGGGCACTGTAGCTATGCCGACCAAACCCCCTTTGTAATGCAGCCAGGTCAAGGGAAGAATGCATCCATTGACTGAGGTACCATCTCTCAGGGAGTTGGTTACCTATGGTGATGGAAACACCCTTTCATCACTGTAGGAACTGTCTACACTACAGCAGCATACCTGTAGCACCATAGCTGTGCCGCTGTAGCACCAGTAGTGTAGACAAGCCCTTAAATGCCTAGCTTTAGGCTCCTCAGTCTGAAAACTTTGGCCTATGGCCCAAATCCTCAAAGGTAGATTCCTGACTGACACATTCATTCCCTCAAGTGTATTTAAGAACTATCACTTTTCAGAGTTCCTCTTTGCAATCTGAGGCTCTGTTCCAGGACAGGTCGCCAACTGCCTTGTGTCCTTCCAGCAATATGTAACAGCCACCATCTTGGCTGACATGCAGGGGACCACCAAAGCTAACATACAGCTTGAGCTAAGGGTTCTTAGCTGAGGCTGTAACAGACTTGTATCCTCTGTGGATCAGGCATTGAGGGGGACCTGTAACATACACACACCAATGGGTTACAAATGAATTTGGTGTTTTAATTTCTATTCCCCACAAGAAGCCATTTTTCCAGGTTAGAATATAAGAACGGCCATACCAGGTCAGACCAATGGTCCATCTAGCTCAGTGTGCTGTCTTCTGACAGTGGTCAGTACCAGATGTTTCAGAGGGAATGAACACAACAGGGCAAATTATCAAGTGATCCAGCCCCTGTTGTCCAGTCCCAGCTTCTGGGAGTCACAGATTTATGGATAACCAGAGCATGGAGTTGTGTCTCTGACCATCTTGGTTAATAGCCAATGATAGACCTATCCTCCATGAACTTATCCAGTTCTTTTTTTTAACCTAGTTGTACTTTTGGCCTTCACAACGTCCCCTGGCAACACAAGGGCATGTTGTGTGAAGAAGTACCTCCTTATGTTTGTTTCAAACCTGCTGCCTATTAATTTCATCGGATGAAATGAATGTTCTTCTGTTATGTGAAGGAATAAATAACACTTCCTTATACACTTTCTCCACCACATTCATAATTGTATAGACCTCTATCATAGTCCCCTCAGTCTTCTCTTTTCTAAGCTGAAAAGTCCCAGTCTTTTTAATCTCTCCTCATATGGAAGCTGTTTCATACCCTTAATAATTTTTTTTGTACTCTGTACTTCTTCCAATTGTAATATATTATTTTTGAGATGCGGCAACCAGAACTGTATGCAATATTCAAGGTGAAGGCATACTATGGATTTATATAGTGGTATTTATTATATTTTCTGTCTTATTATCTATCCCAGTCTGTTACCTTTTTTGACTGCCGCTGCACACTGAGCAAATGTTTTCACAGAACTATCCATGATGACTCCAAGATCTCTTTGCATTTATCAACATTGAATTTCATCTAACATTTTCTTGTCCTGTCACCGAGTTTAGTGAGATCCTTTTATAATTCTTCACAGTCAGCTTTGGTCTTAACTATCTTGTGTAATTTGTATCACCTGCAAACTTTGCCACCTCACCCTTTTTCCAGGTCATTTTGAATATGTTGAACAGCACTGGTCCCAGTACAGATTCTCGTGGGGATCCCTCTATTTACCTCTCTGCACTGTGAAAACTGACATTTCTTTCTACTCTTTGTATCCTGTCTTTTAACCAGTTACTGATCCATGAGAGAGAAGTTTTTCAGTTGTATATGGCTAGAGCCTCATCCCCACAAATCATCAGCAGGTTTTTTCCTCATAGGGATTAGGTTGAGGGAAAGATTCCCCAGGAGAAATGGGAAGAGAGAGAATTGGGGAAGGGAAGATGCTGACTGCAACCTTTCTATAGCCTCTAAAAAACACAGCTCTCTGTTTTGGACCCTGCTGATTCAAATAGCTTATTATTATTATTATTATTATTATTTGTATTACTCGAATGCCTAAGGGTATGTGTAAACCTCAAAGAAAAACACACAGCACCGAGCTGACTTGGGCTGACGGGGCTCAGGTTGTGGGGCTAGAAAATAGCAGTGTATGTTCCCAGTCAAGCTGGAGCCTGGGTCCAAGACCCTACCCCCTTGCTGGGTTTCAGAGCCTGGGCTCCAGCCTGAGCAGGGATGTCTACACAGCTCTTTTTAGCACCACAGCCTGAGTCCCACAAGTCAGAGTCAATTGACGCGAGTCTGAGACTTGGCAAGATGAGTTTTTCTTTGCAGGTAGACATACCCTAAGAATTTTAGCTAGACAGGCAATGTGTTTTGACAGCCAGGCCAAAGTAGCCACTATTACATCACCTGGGATTCTTCCACAGACCATGAGCCAGAACTTCAGCTGGGGTACATCAGCCCAGCTCTTTTGATGCATGGAATGTAAAGGGGCAGCAGGATCTTTTATTCTAGTTACTCCAAGACTGCAGCAGTTCAGAATCCAGATTCACATGCTCCCTAGGCAGAGCAGGTTGTGATAATGCTTCCTGCTCTTCCCCACTGTAGGGCACCTCGTGTAAGTAGGGGATTTGTCCTACCATAGTAGGAGAAGTTCTCTATGTACACAATACCCCAGCTGACCCAAGTGGAGTCCTCCTCCACCCCCGCCCCCCCAATTCACTTCACCCCGGTATCTGCCTGCCTTTACTTTCCCTCCCAGTCTGTGTGAACAGGACTCACATCACACAGGAAGGACTGAGTCCAGAGGTTCCTGGGTGTTTACCCCAGTCTCTCTTGGGGCAACTCTGGTCAGGAACAAGGATGCCCTTAGTCCAGGATAAGACTAATTTACTTGTAACCCTCTTAACCCATACTCACTGCAATTCACTTAAACATATATACAATTGATTTACACTGGAACCATCTCTTGGGGATTAAAGAATACTTTGCAGTGTAAACATTGTGAGGTAATGGCCTACATAAGGTTCAGTGCAGCAGTCGGTAAAGTGCAATAAACTTTATAGTAAGAACTAATCTATGACTCCAGTTTCTTGTTCCTGGACCTGGATGTGCTGCTGTGACACTGCTGCTGTGGCACTCCCCCAGGGTGGGTTAAGACTCTGTGCGATGGAATCCTTTCTGCACCTGTGGTTATGGCCCTCCTGTCAGGCCACGTCCCCCTCTGGGTCTGACACTGGATTCCCTCGTGATCAGCCACGTCCCCTACTGGGTCTAGCACTTGATGACCTCTCGACCAGCCACATTCCCTCTGGGTCTGTCACTTGATGCCCTCTCTGGGTGCTTTGGGAAGGGGCCCCCCTCTCCCTCGACCAGTGCACACAACCATGCAGCAGAGCTGGAGACTTGCTCCACCACTCTCGTTCCAACACTTCTCCGGACTTGCGCCGCTGCCTCTCACCCAGGCCTCCAGTCCTCTGATCAGCAGCCCTGTTCCCCGTGTGGCATCCTCCCGACCTCCCCCTATACTGCTTCACTCCCTGGGGCAGATAGGCTGTCCACTGGGGGAGGTGTTGGGCTGTACCACTCAGCTGGGGGGCTGTACCACTCAGCTGGGGGGCTGTACCACTCAGCTGGGGGGCTGTGGCAGCTGGCTGGGCCACTGGGACTATGACACTGGCAGATCAGGTGCCAGCTGATGCCAAGGCTCCTAGGCCCCAACTGAACACTGACAAATGCAGAGCTGGAAACCGGTCTGGCTCACCTGTGTGTTAGCATTGTTAAAATAGGTACTAGATTCATAAAAATGTGGTCAGTGCTTAGACTTTATGAAAGGCTTATAGGATGCTTACTTAACCTCCGTACCCCATGGTATATTAAGGGTTTACATTGTAAACTTCTGTAGCTGTGTAACTCCCCAAGCAGGACAGAAGCATTCATTAATGGAAAGGCTGGCTTCCTGCAGAAGGGGTTAGGTTCTGCACACAAGAAGGCCCATTGAAACCAAATGAGCCCCTGTGAAACATCAAAGACTTTGTTAATTGCTCCCCACCCCCCCACTAAAAGGAGACGAGCAGGTGGACTCATCCCGTCAGCTTGAACTCTGGGGGGAGGGAATAAAAATCCCTGAGAAGAAGAAACTGGAGAGACAAGGTGGGGGAGGTAATATCTTTTATTGGACAAGGTGGGGGAGGTAATATCTCAGTTGGTGAGAGAGACAAGCTCGAAAATGTGTCTCTCTCATCCACATAAGTTGGTCCAATAAAAGATATTACCTCGCTCACCTTGTTGGATTTCAAGGCTGACGCATTCCAATTCTCCTGGTGCTGCAGTTTCTTTGTAAGTTGGAGTCATTGTATTGGTGGGGGTGTTTTTTAATTACACAGCAAGTACCTGTTTCTGGAGTGGTTATTGTGACCCCACGGCTGTGACACTTTTGGTAGCTGATATTTCCACCTTCACAAGCACATTCATCCTCCCGCTCCTCTTCACCCACTCGCAGCCTCCCACCCCCACGTGTAAAATGAATTCTCACAAACTGCAGTTGGATTTCACAACAGCTTATTTTTATTGAAGGGAGACATTTCCTCTTGAGGCTGCTGCTCACTCAGGCCTTGTGGACTTCTGCAGATCAGGGGGCTTTTGTCCGTTTGCAGCAGCTGATCTTTCCGTTGATGCAGGTTCCAATGAGCGTGGTGGAGATGGGGCAGTCCCCCGAGTGGCAGAAGCCAAAGTTACTTCTGCAGGTGATATTATCCAGGAAATCAGCGTTCCCTGAGCAAAGAGAGAGCGTCGGTTAGAGTCTGAACTTTTATTCATAAATAGAGGGAAACCATGAGCAGAAACCATTATATATAGATACATAAATTATGAGACCAGAAGGGAACATTATGATCATCTAGTCCAGTGTTTCTTGGCCTTTTTGATACCAGGGAGCGGCTTGCTAGCTTCCTAAACTGGTTCAGGGAGATCTTAGGGACTGGTGCTGGTCCACGGACCGGTCATTAAGAAACATTGATGTAGTCTGACTTCCTGTATAACACAGGCCCGAGAATTTCACCCAGGGATTCCTGCATCAAGCCCATAACTTCTAGTTGATCTAGGGCACATCTTTTAGAAAATCCTTAAATAACACCCCCCACCCCAAAAAAAAAAAAAAAAAGCAGAATTAGATGTATCATTATCAGAGGTTGACCCCAAGATTTCCAGCCTGAGTGTGATCTTCTATAGCTTGAGCTAACAGACAAAACCTCTTAGCTCCATGGGCCCTGAAGGTTCCTATAGCATTATTTTCAGTGAATCTGTTGCCTGTTGTAAAATTCCCATCACAGAATGTGACTATTGAAGAAAGCGTTATAACAATGTGCAAATTCAGATGCAGTCTCCACAGTCAGGAAAGACAAAAGGATTCCAACAGCTGTGCAGGTTACCTGGTTGAGGAGTCAGGTGCTGCACCTTTTAACCTGCCTTTCTTGTCCTAGAACACACACCCTCTTTAAACTGTAAGCTCTTTGGGGCAGAGACTATCTGCTTCTCTGTGTTTGTATAGCCCCTGGCAAAATGGGGCCCCAGTTTTGGTTGGTCCTTTGGCATTACCAGTAATCAGCATAATAGCACACCCCTTTTACACTAGTGCAATTTAAATGATTTCAGCAGAATTACTCTTGATTGAATCCAGTGTGAGAAGAGAATCAGACCCACCACATCTATGTCTGGGAATGTGCAGATGAAGATGACCTAAGGCCTGATTCTCCACTGCGCTTTGCTCTGCTTTGCACAGGTGTAAATGATAACACAGGGTGCAGGGCAATGGCCAATCCAGCCCATTGGTTGATTTTGATCTGTGGAAGCCTTTTGTAGGTTAGCTCGGGATGGTCACTGTAACTGGTCATTCATCATCCTGACAGCTGGAATACTCTTGCTAGGTCTTGTCTAGCTCAGGGAAATTTGCATTGTTGTAACTACATCAGCGGAACTACACAACTGCAAACCCCTGTAGTAAGTGAAGGCCCTGATAAAGGCCCAGTATGAGGCCCGAGGCCTGAACTGAAGTAATGGTTAAGACTTTGCTAGCATAAAGCAAAGTTAAGCTGTGAGCCAGAGGCAGGCCCTGCTCACAGAAGCTGGCAAGGAAAGGGCTGATGCTGCAAGAAGATACATACCTAAAAGGTACAGAACACTAGATATCATGTATACATTCCACACAGATAACATGGAACAGGCCGACCCATCCCAATGACAGGGGCAAAAGGGTAAAATGATGGATAGAGTTGTTTTGATCGAACCAATCTGTACAAGGTGAGAGGCGGCACCTTACTACGTAGAGGGGTTGNCGTCGACTAGGTTTATTGCGATCTTGGACACAATTGCAGTTCCCTGTAGGTTTCTTAGCCTAACTCAGGGCATACTACGAGAAAGTGCCTCTTGGCAAGGACCCGGCTTAGTGGCGGGACTTTCCACTCCCCCTACGGCCGGACAAAGACACTGCCCCAGGGATACGTTCTTATACACAGGTACAAACAAATTACACATCACTCCTGACGTATTAAGGTGCAACCCTTCTACACAGCAAGGTACAACCCCTCTACGTAGTAAGGTGCCGCCTCTCACCTTGTACAGATTGGTTCGATCAAAACAACTCTATTCATCATTTTACCCTTTTGCCCCTGTCATTGGGATGGGTCGGCCTGTTCCATGTTATCTGTGTGGAATGTATACATGATATCTAGTGTTCTGTACCTTTTAGGTATGTATCTTCTTGCAGCATCAGCCCTTTCCTTGCCAGCTTCTGTGAGCAGGGCCTGCCTCTGGCTCACAGCTTAACTTTGCTTTATGCTAGCAAAGTCTTAACCATTACTTCAGTTCAGGCCTCAGGCCTCATACTGGGCCTTTATAAGGGCCTTCACTTACTACAACCCCTAATGAAGATATGCTGCCCCTGGGCAAAGAATTGCACTAGTGTTACTTACAGAGAGATTTATATGAATAGAGTTTGATGGGGTGTAGGTGACTGCCCAAGGTTCAAGACAGAGGAAAATCAGGACAATTGTCCTATCTATTGCACCAGCCCTGACTGCAGCTTGAGGATCAGGAAATGATCCTGCATTAGCTCATTATTTTAGCATCCTCATCCTCTCATACAAATATCCCATCTTATTTATCCTCCCTATAATTACTTGGATCCATCTCACCTGGAGCACCCTGGAAGAGGAAGAAGAGAACAGCAAAGAGCAAATAAAGGATCCTCATGGCTGAAGGTCTGCGGGGGGTCTGTCCGTCACTGCAGAGGCAAGACTCTGTGGGAGATGGAGGTGCAGATCCCTTCAGGATGGAGAGCCCCTGTATTTATAAAGGTTTGGGGATTGTGGAATGCTGAGGTTTTGGACTCTGGTCAATAATTAAGCCATTTATAGCGTGGTTACCTTTGCTATGGCTGAGCGGTTACCTCAGCTATCGGTGAACTTAGTCAAGTGCGTCCATTATCCTGCAATCTGCACAGTGAACTAACAGCAAACAGCTGTGTACATTACATATCCTAAATCACAGCTTAATCATTTATTGGACCTAAGATTTCTTCAAGCTGATGGCTATTCCCATGGACAAGTGTGACGGAGAGCAATGTTGTCTACTGTTCTGAGCAGAGGACTGGGAGACTGTGTCCAGTGTCTAACATTGACTCCCTCTCTGGCCTCAGGCTAGTCAGTTTCCCCATATATAAAATGGGGTTAATAACAATGAATTGCAGTATCTTCCTCATAGGGATTGAGGATTTATGTGTGGACAGTCCTTTCTGCAATAAGACAAAAGCTATCATTCTCGGAATTGTTACGCAAAGTAATTTTTAATCAATTAAAATGCCTGAATTATTTTTTTCCATTAGCCAGAGACATGTTCTGAATGGAATCTATATGAGCAAGTATGACCCAGTATGGCAATTTCTATGTTTCTCTCAGTGAGATTTCTATCAAATCCAGCACCTTCAACACCAAAATAGCCTCTACTAGTGGAGTCAGTTTAGCTGCAATGAAGCAGGAGGCTGTTTAAGTTACAGCCTTTAGAAATATGACCACACACATTAAGCCAGATATTATGTCCCCATTCTTGTTGCCTTGCTAATAAAGAGCCTGATCCTGTAGTCCTCACTCTGGCAAAGCTACCGGTGACTTCAATGCAAGTCTTGCCTGAGTCAGGACTGCAGACTTGCACCCAATGTCCACACTAGCGTATTTAATATTCTCAGTCTGAGGATTTGCACCAATATATATTAAATCACATTCATCCCTGAGATAAATATGGTGACTCTAATTGAGTTACGCTGGGGTTAAGTTGGGCCTCTGGGTCAAATTCAGAGCCAATGTAAACTCTACTGACTCCCTCTTCCTTCCATTATAAATCCCCATTGGGAATCCCAACCTCCTTTCCTTTTAACCAGACTGGGGCTGCTGTGGTGTGAATGTCCGGTGATGAAGCTTCCTTTATTCATATGAATAGATCCTTTTTTTCTGACAATGGTTTGGTTTCTTCTCTCTTTCCCATATGAAGCCCCCAAAGCATTTATTAACATCAGAACAGCACTTGAGAGGAACTTTTATTAGCAGAGCATTTAGCTTATAAAGGATCCGGGGAAGCACATTCATATGGGTAAGCCCCGTGAATGTCCAGACAGAGCAGTGATTGGTCAGGGAAAAGATTCCTCCTATGTAGGTTGAGTGTAAATATTTGCATGGTGCACTTTGTTGAAAACAAAAAAATCGCCCATGTCTTTCCTCTTTAAGACCTCACATATAAATACTACAGACAGGGCTTCCCTCAACCATATTTCAACCTCATTTGGCCGGGCCGCCAATCAGCTGTTTGGCAGGTGGTGGGAGGTGCTTGAGGGAGGGCGGACAGCAGCAAGCAGCAGGCGGGAGGGGGCCTCAGGGAAGAGGCGGAGCAAGAGAGGGACCTCAGGAGAAAGGACAGAGTGGGGGAGGGGCCTCAGGGTGAAGTGGGGGTGGATCACCGATGGGTAAAAATAAAAGTCAGCTCCTATGATATTAGGGTACAAAATATGTAAGGATGAGAGAGTAGGTTGTGCTGGTGAGGGTGTGACACTATATGTGAAAGAAAGAATAGAGTCAAATATAGCAAAAATCTTAAATGAATCAAACTGTACCACAGAATCTCTATGGATAGAACTTCCATGCTTGAATAAGAAGACTACAGCAGTAAGAATACAATACCGACCACCTGACCAGGATGATGACGGTGATTGTGAAATGCTCAGGGAGATTAGAGAGGCTTCAAAGGCAGAAAACACAGTAATAATGGTAGATTTCAACTATTCTCATATTGACTGGGTACATGTCACCTCAGGAAGGAATGCTGAGGTGAAATTTCTAGAAACTACTAATGACTGCTTCTTGGAGTAGCTAGTTCTGGACAGGGCCGGCACAACCCATTAGGTGACCTAGGCGGTCGCCTAGGGCACTAAGATTTGGGGGGCGCCGACCGCCCCAGTTGTCAGCGGTAATTTGGGGGCAAGACCTTCCGCCACCTCTATCGGGGGCGGCATTTCGGGGGCGGGACCTTCCGCCGCCTAGGGCGGCGGAAAAGCTGGCAACGCTCCTGGTTCTGGAACTCACAAGGGAAGACACAATTCTTGATTTAGTTCTAAGTGGAACACAGGATCTGGGCTAAGAGGTGAATATAGATGAACTTCTCAGTAATAGCAACCACTATGTAATTACATTGGGGCGGGGGATGCCAAAGAAACCCATCACAGTAGCATTTAACTTCAAAAAGAGGAACTACACAAAAATTAGAAAGCTAGTTAAATGGAAATTAAAAGGAATAGTCATAAAAGTGAAATGTCTGCAAGCTGCATGGAAACTTTAAAAACACCACAACAGAGGCTCAAACTAAATGTATACCCCAAATAATAATAAAAAAAAAAAACAGTAAGAGGACAAAAAAAAGTCACCATAGGTAAACAGCAGAATGCAAGAGGTGATTAGAGGCAAAAAGGCATCCCTTAAAAATTGAAAGTCACATCCTAGTAAGGAAAATAGAAAGGAGCATAAACTCCGGCAAGTCAAATGTTAAAGTATAATTAGTCAGGCTGTGACAGGTTTCCCCCCTTTAAGGTGCCACCTGATGTCCTGGGATACCACTGAGCCCGCCTGTTCTGCCAGCCTGGGACCCCTTTTACCCCATCTTGCTGAGCCAGGCTCTTCTGCCTCCACTAGCACACACACAGGCAGGGACACACCCAGGTGCAGAAAGACACAGACACTGAGATCAGCTCTGGGAAGACTCATCTTAAGGGACTTGCCCCAGCACTCAGGTGCCCACCTCCCTTGGAGTGAAGACCCGAAGGTATATTGTGAAATCCGCCCCCTCCCTCATTGTGGAGCCTCTTCACACACACACCCCTCCCATTATGAATTGCACAAACGGGGTTTCAGAATAAACAAAAATACGTTTATTAACTAGAAAGGGTAGATTTTAAGTGATTATAAGAGATAGCAAACAGAACAAAGCAAATTACTGAGGAAATAAAACAAAACATGCAGAATAAACTTAATACACAAAAGAAATTGGCTACAAATAGTAATTTCTCACCCTAAATGTTGTCTCAGGCAGATTACAGAAATTCTTGAAAGCCAGCTGCACTGGCCTGCAGCTTGAAGCTTCAGGTATTTTCGCTTACAGGCTGGACACACCTTCTAGCCTGGGCTCAGATCTTCCCCCCCCCCCCGAGTTCAGTTCTTGTTTCCAGGTCTTTCCCAGTGTCTCTTTGGGGGGGGGGGCAGAGGAGAACCACGATGATGTCACTCCCCTGCCTTTTATAGCTTTTGTGTATGGCGGGAACCCTTTGTCTTCCAGTGGAAAAACACTGGCATTCCAAGGTGGGGTCTCGTACCAGGTGACTCAGTCACATGTCTCTGCAGGATCGTAGCAGCCATTACTCGCAGGCTGTTTGGAGCGTCCACAGGAAGACTAAGCCCTTTCACAGTCCATTGTGTTTGCTGATGGGCCATCAGCCCCGTCTGGCTTTTTCATTGTTGTACCTGAAGGGCTAGTTCTGGGTGTCACCCGAAGTAGCACATTTGGAATACAGATACATGGTCAATATTCCTAGCTTCAGATACAAAAAGGATACATGCATGCAAATTGGATAAACACATTCAGTAGATCATAACCTTTTCAATGATACCTCATATGACCCCTCTTGCACAAAACATATCTTAGTCATGCCATATTCATATCATAATGATATTTCTATGAAGAATATGGGGTGTAACGTCACACAGGCCGAAAAAGAATTTGAAGAGCAACTATAAAAAGACATAAAAACAAATAGTTTTTTTTAAGTGCACCAGAAGCAGGAAACCTGCCAGTCAGTGGGGCCACTGATCAATCACAGTGCTAAAGCTTCACTCAAGAAAGACAAGGTCATTGCAGAGAACCTAAATGAATTGTTTGTATCAGTCCTCACTGCAGAGGATGTGAAAGAGATTCCCACACCTGAGGCACTCTTTTTAGATGTCAGATCTGAGGAACTGTCCCCAATAGAGGAGATTTTGAACAAATTGTTAAATTTAACAGTAATTAATCACCAGGACCAGATGGGATTCACCCAAGAGTTCTGAAGGGACTCAGATATGAAATTGCAGAACTATTCATTGTGGTATGTAACCTATTGCTTAAATCAGACTCTTTACTCGATGATTGGAGGATAGCTAATGTAATGCCAATTTTTTAAAAGGGCTCCAGAGGCGATCCTGGCAATTACAGGTCGGTAAACCTAACTTCAGTACCAGGCAAATTGCTTGAACCTATAGTGAAAAACAGAATTATCAGACACATAAATGAACACAATATACTGAGGAAGAGACGACACAACTTTTATAAAGGGATTTCATGTCTCACCAATCTATTAGACTTCTTTGAGGGTGTCAACAATCATGTGGACAAAAGTGATCCAGTGACTATAATGTACTTGGACTTTCAGAAAGCCTTGACAAGGTTCCACACCAAAGGCTCTTAAGCAAAATAAGCAGTCATGGGATAGGAGGGAAGGTCCTCTCATGGATCAGTAACCGGTTAAAAGACAGGCATAGGGTAAGAATACATGGTCAGTTTTCTCAGTGGAGAGAGTTAAATAGCTGGGTCCTCCAAAGAACCCAGCTATTTGTAGTGGAACCTTTGCTGTTCAACATATTCATAAATGATCTGTGTGATAGGGGGCTCAAAGGGCTGGGCAGCCTAGTGGTGAGAGCATCTCGCCTCTCTGTCAGGGTGGTAGAGGTACCTGTTCCTGACTGTAAGCTGGGAGTCTTCGGCTTTCCACCTTCATCTGGGCCTTGGCCCTTAAGCGGGTGTGGTAGGGGCACCTAGGCCCTCCCTCTACACTGGGTCCTTCCCGGAGTGCTGTGGGAAGCAACACTGCCAAGATTGTCCCTGCAACAAGTCTAAATTCACTTCCCTGGGCTACTCCCTACCAGTAGGCATGGCCCCTATAGTCCAAACAGTCGGTGGCTCAACCGAATAAAGAGTCCAAACGAGCAAGGCCCTGCAGGACATGCTGGTTTTCAAAGAGGGTGGTGGCAAGTGAAGGCACTGCTTGTGGGTTTTACCCATTCTGTGGTCACCTCTTAGGCTCAACCTTCTGCCTAGCTTCCCGGAGAAGGATTCTGCTCTCCTGCAACTTGTCTACTCCTTTTTGTCTGGGCTACTGATCTCCATTTATCCTGCTCCTCCTGTTGAAACATGCTCAGCAGACTCAGAGGAGCAGGGCTTTTCTGGATCCAGTATTGCCTTCAAACTCCTTTGGCCCAGTGTGGGGTTCGTTTACCCCATCACAATCTGGAAATGGGGGTAAACAGTGAGGTGGTGAAGTTTGCAGGTGATACTAAATTACTCAAGATAGTTAGAGCCAAAGCTGACTGCAAAGAGTTACAAAGGGATCTCACTAAACTCGGTGACTGGGCGAGAAAATGGCAGATGAAATTCAATGTTGATAGGAGAAAATAATGCATACTGGAAAACATAATCCCAACTATACAAAAATATATAAAACTATATAAAATTGAAGGAAATTCCAAAAAAGAAATGTCTTTCTAAAATGAAAAGTTAAAAGGTTTAATTTTGGAGATGCTGAAATGACCGTCTTGACATTTCCAAAGTTGTTTTTTTTCTATTTCTGACCAAAACAATTCGCTGAAATTGTTTCAAATTGATCAATTGTTCCAGCTGACCTGAATCTGCATTTTTTGAGGAAAAATTATTTTGCACAAAAATTTTGCCCAGCTTGATTGTTTAATGGGATTAGACCCACAGAAGCCATGAGAACACAAAGAACTCAGTGTGACTTGGACATTATTCAAGTTATATAACATATAGACACGGCTAATGGAAATTCACACTGCAGATTGCAACATTTTGGTCACATACTTCAGTGAAATCTGCAATAACAGAGGTAATCAACCTGCTCCACAAAAGATTAGGCATGGTTATTTATTGACAAGGCACCCACGCATCAACATTTCCTAATCCCCAGAACCCTATAAAGACAGGGATTCCATTATCTTAATCTAACGAACTTCAGTCTCAACTGGTCTTTGAGTCTCTTCTCTCCAGTGAAACTAAGCTCCCAGCCAATCTTCAGACATGAGGATCCTTTACCTGCTCTTTGTTGTTCTCGTCTTCCTCTTCCAGGCTACTCCAGGTGAGATGTACAATACATGATAAGGAGGATGAAAAGGGATGTAAACGTGGATGGGAAAGATAAAGTAAGGAACTAATGACAGACTAAATCCTGATCCTGATCCTGATCCTGATCCCAAGTTCAGAGTTAGAGCAATATTGAGGACAGTATATTTAATAGCTTTAGATTTCATTAGAAGACATCTGCACCCAGTTCACTGAAAGCTTCTATGGAAAGAAGCCCAACTCAGCTGAGATAAACTGTGACTATAATTTACAATAGATATTTTAATTATGTTTGGCAGCCTAAAATGGACAGTGGCTGTCTTTTTCGAGTACTACATGAATCCCTAGAGTAACTACATGAGGAGCAGATACACCCTGTAGTCTAGCAAGCAAAGACAAACCCAAGATCCAAAGGCCGGAAGTTGAATCTTGACAATTTCAGACTGGAAATAAGGCACACATTTTAAAAGTGAGGGTAACTAACTACTGGGACAGATTATCAGTGGATGTGGTGGATTTTCCATCACTTGAAATTTTTAAAGCAAGAAGGTATCAGCTAGAGCTAGTCAAGAAATTTTCAACAAAACCTTTTTCTTTTTGAAAATGCTAATTCATCAAAACCAAATCTATTTGCAGGGAAACATTTTGAACAACATTTGACAAATTTCCCATTTAGACAAAAAACGGGGTGGGTGGGTGGGTGGGAAGCAGTTTGAAATTGCCAAAACAGGAATTTTGACAGTTTCTAAAAGAAAAAAAGTTCATTTTCGGGGTTCAAATAAATTTTTGTTTCAAAATTTAAGCTAATTTATAGTTTTTAAAGATAGTAAAAGATCAAAATTGCAATGAAACGTTCCAAAATTATCAAAATGAGATGTTTCAATTGACCTGATCTGACTTTTTGTTTTCCTTTTAGCTTTTCAATTCATGAAAAGTTTTAAGATTTTGACTTTTCATCCTGATTTGGAACAGGAAATTTATTTCAAACTCTTGAAAATTCTCACAGGATGGGAAAACTGTTCCCTGCCCAGCTGTAGCATTAATTAGATTGAGGTAACTTGATCTAATATCACATCTTTAAATCTTAGTCTACACAAGGCTTTCATGGTGCATAGGAAAGGAAATCCTTGAAAGGGCATGAGCACCATCCTTAAACTTCTTATTCTGCAGTATTTATAGCTAGCTGTATATTTGCAGCCAAAACTAATCTGGTACTCACGGGTATAACTCCTGACTCACTCTATTGAGTTGCCATTCAGGATATACTGTACAGCAGTTGTTATAGTACTGGACAATGAGTATTCAGGCTGATGCCAGTAATGCCATTTTTGGAAGCTGGTACTTGGGGAAAAGAATATAAAACCGCAGCAGCATTCACGGCAGAAAGTCAGTGGTGTAGCTCCAATCCCCTTTCCTTGTCTAGGAGCAGGCACACAGTGCATAGGTTGTTGGCAGTAGGGACTGAACGTGGTGTCTCTGGATTTTAACAGCTGAGATTCTGCTGCCAGAACTAAAAGAGCATAATTTGTTAGCCAAGGGTGTAGCAAGCTCATTAACCTCTGTCTAAGACTCAGCCACCACGAAAAGCGGACAGAACACTACACCGAGTGGGTTACGCTGGAACAAAGGACCCATCCATATTTGCAACTACAGTCAACAGCTCATTAGCCTGCAGGCTTTTTGCCTGTTCTAATCCTGGAGCATCAGGCAGAATGTGCACACAGCTCTCATGGTTCCTTAGAAAACAGAACGCTGCAGTGCAGTTTTGTAGTGGACAAAATAAATTCAATGGAAACTCTGGATTTGTCGAGGAGTATCTGTGCTAATCCCTCTGCGAATGGGCTCTACTGCTGAAATAACTCCCTATATTTTCCCTATGTTTATGACTGAAAACTGAGAAGCTAACAGACTCTTCTTCACTCAGGTGTTGCTGATGAGGGTCCTCCTCCTGCTGACACTTTGGCGTGTAAAGCCCAAGGAGGTTTCTGCCGGTTGGTGAACTGTCCCCCAGTCTTTTCTGTCTCAGGAACTTGCCACGGTGGGCAGCTGCAATGCTGTACAAGGTAAAAGGCCGGCTGAGCTGTGGAAAGTCACTAGAGGACATAGCAGCCTTACAGAAATAGTTGTCACTCTGCCATCAAAATAACACAGGCTCCTATTTCCTTAATTAGGAGGTGAACCGATATGTAGGGAGGCTGTGCGGAGAGGGAGGATGACTGTGTGTGTAGGATGGGTTTATGTTTAAGGAGTGAGTGTGTAATTGTGTTTGATCACTGGATGAAATTTTTCATTCATAATTTGAATTTTTGGTAAGAAAAGAGGTTGACATTTTCGACAATGGTTATGTAAATTTCTCTCTCTTTTTTCACACGCTGTTCAAAATGTTTTTCAGAAAAAAAGAAAAAAGGAACAATGTCCACAAAACATTTGCATTCCCGCCCCACTGTTTTTTGTTTGTTTGCTTTGACCTGGTCTATTAAGGAATATGTGTTTGGGTTTTTTGGCAGGTGGGAATCTGGAGGGGGGTGTGTGTGTGTGTGTGTGAGAGAGAGAGAACATGGTGGCTGAATGAATGTCTGAGTGAATTTGGAAATGGGTAGAGGCAGCAGGATATTTATTTCACTCTTCTCTTTGAAGATGAATTTCTAACAGTACTGGGAATTTCCCTGGTGAGCGAATCATTCCTTTCCCCTGTGGCTTTAAGTTGTTTCCTATGCACCTTTGGGGATCAGCTTTAATTTGATAAGATAAAAGTTTATCCACCTTGCAATTCGCTTCATAGTAGTTTTGTTTAATTATTTGACACTCAGAGCCATTATTGTCCATTAGAAGTTCAGCTAGGACCTGTTGAATTCAAAGGCAAAACTCCCACTAGCTTCAGCGGAAGCAGGATCGGGCCCATCATCTTCCCACTGTAGCAGAAATATGTTTACATATCAGAGCAAGAGCTACTGAGGCAGATGCTTAGCTGTATCCTCAGGAGTAGAAGGTGTAGTGCCATCACAATCAATGGAGTGACTGATTTATATCAGCTGAGGAGCTGGTCCTTTATGGGTTTTTCCATCAACCATATATCATGATGTTAATTTACTTTAAGTATCAGAGGGGTAGCCGTGTTAGTCTGGATCTGTAGAAGCAGCAAAGAATCCTGTGGCACCTTATAGACTAACAGACGTTTTGCAGCATGAGCTTTCGTGGGTGAATACCCACTTCTTCGGATGCAAGAGTGGAAATTTCCAGGGGCAGGTATATATATGCAAGCAAGAAGCAAGCTGGAGATAACGAGGTTAGTTCAATCAGGGAGGATGAGGCCCTGTTCTAGCAGCAGAGGTGTGAAAACCAAGGGAGGAGAAACTGGTTCTGTAATTGGCAAGCCATTCACAGTCTTTGTTTAATCCTGAGCTGATGGTGTCAAATTTGCAGATGAACTGGAGCTCAGCAGTTTCTCTTTGGAGTCTGGTCCTGAAGTTTTTTTGCTGAAGGACGGCCACCCTAAGATCTGCTATTGTATGACCACGGAGGTTGAAGTGTTCTCCTACAGGTTTTTGTATATTGCCATTCCTAATATCTGATTTGTGTCCATTTATCCTTTTCCTTAGAGACTGTCCAGTTTGGCCGATGTACATAGCAGAGGGGCATTGCTGGCATATGATGGCGTATATTACATTGGTGGATGTGCAGGTGAATGAACCAGTGATGGTGTGGCTGATCTGGTTAGGTCCTGTGATGGTGTCGCTGGTGTAGATATGTGGGCAGAGTTGGCATCGAGGTTTGTTGCATGGATTGGTTCCTGAGNGATAAATGGACACAAATCAGATATTAGGAATGGCAATATACAAAAACCTGTAGGAGAACACTTCAACCTCCGTGGTCATACAATAGCAGATCTTAGGGTGGCCGTCCTTCAGCAAAAAAACTTCAGGACCAGACTCCAAAGAGAAACTGCTGAGCTCCAGTTCATCTGCAAATTTGACACCATCAGCTCAGGATTAAACAAAGACTGTGAATGGCTTGCCAATTACAGAACCAGTTTCTCCTCCCTTGGTTTTCACACCTCTGCTGCTAGAACAGGGCCTCATCCTCCCTGATTGAACTAACCTCGTTATCTCCAGCTTGCTTCTTGCTTGCATATATATACCTCCCCTGGAAATTTCCACTCTTGCATCCGAAGAAGTGGGTATTCACCCACGAAAGCTCATGCTGCAAAACGTCTGTTAGTCTATAAGGTGCCACAGGATTCTTTGCTGCTTCTAATTTACTTTAAGGCATTCTGGCAGGCAAAAAAAAAAAAAGTCAGATGGTCCCCGAGACCAGGATTAAAGGCACCTCGTGTAGTGCTGTGGAAAACTACAGGGACACCATTTAAGACAAGGCACTACCTTGGTCCTTGACATAGTCTACAGCCCCCATCCTCTCATATGAATAAACTGGTGTAAATCAGCATAATTCCATTAGTAGAATGGTGACAGCACAACATATCAAAGACCAAGATGGCATCTATGGTGCTATCATGATTTATTCTGGCTCAGGATCTGGCCCATAATGGTGGCAGGGTGAAATGCAGAAATCTGACCCAAAGTATTCAGAAAAAAGGACAATAGGTGGGTTTTAAGGAGAAGGGTGGATCCAAACCTTCGAGATTACACTTCCGTGAAATAACACATTGTTTTTTATCCTCATAGGATTCCCCGTGCATAAGAAGATAATTTTTGGGGTCAATAAAACCAGCAACAGTCTTACTGCCAGGAGGAAATGTTTTTGATCAACTCATCCTTTTTCTAAGCTCTCCTGCAAATGATCATTAAAATAAGTTTTCTACAAAAATATCCTATTTATAACCACTGTCTAGACATCAATCAAAGCCTTGGGGCTACTCCTTCTTGCATGCACCTTCCAGCCTACCTCACAGGGAGGTTTTGAATATTAATCAGCTTGTGTAGCACTTTGGAGATGTGAAGTATAACATACGTGCTCATTATTATTTTATTTGCAAAAAAAATAAAAGATTTATTAACCTAATATTGGTGCTCTCTTTTTTATTTATACCAGTAATGAGGTGGTTTCATAGTATGGATGCAAAAATTCACTGACTCAAGCATGCCTCATAGACAATTGACTCTAAATCCAAGATGAAAGAGTTTAGGATTTCCCCAGAGAATAACCTACTTGATAGGCCATCCTGATGTTCTTATTCCACCAAAGCTCCCATTGATATTGATGAGAGCAATACTGTTGCCACCTCTGAGGTCCAAAAAACCAGGACATCTGGGATGACCCTGAGCCCATAACACTGGCCAGCTGGCGGTGTGTACTCAACACCCTGACAGATTTCCTGAGACAGCTACCTCAGAAAAGCGATGATCCTGGGCAAACCGGGCATGTGGCAACCCTAGAGAGCAAATTCTTGGGGACTTTTGCCTGAATAATGACTGCAAGCTCGGGCCCAAGTGAGGTCATGGCGCTGTAGTACCCAAAATGTGCGCTCCATCCCCTGCTAGTGATTGATCCAGCTTACTTGTGCTTTCAGCTAACAGGTTTACCTTTATCACAAGCAATAGGAATCTGTGCATTGGAGCTAAAGACCCTAGATTCAAGCAATGGGCCGGGATTGGTAGAGCAGCATGGAAACCTTAACAAACAGTAAGACCCAGACCCATGTCTTTTAAAAAAACCAATAAAGTTAACATCAAAAGAACATGGTGTGGGCAGATGACTGGTCTGTCTCTCCAGCCCAGGAAGCATGGATGGCATGATCACAGTCTGGTCCAGGGCTTCCTTTATTATTCAAACGCAAAAACAAAGCATTTCCCCTAACCAAAGCAGGGCCTTTCCCCCTCACTGAGGCCTGCTCCAAGAGCCAAGCTCCTTCTTGCAGCCCTTCCCCCCAATTGAGCCTCTTGCTGGCTTTTGGAATCCATTAGAACATATGAACACCAGAACGGCCATACTGGGTCAGAACAATGGTCCATCTATTCCAGTATCCTGTCTTCTGACAGTGGCCAATACCAGGTGCTTCACAGGGAATGAACAGAACTGGAAATCATCAAGTGTCGCCCACTCCCAGCTTCTGGCAAACAGAGGCTTGGGACACCATCCCTGCCCATCCTGGCTAATAGCCATTGATGGACCTATCCTCCATGACTTCTCTAGTTCTTTTGAAAACCATTTTATAGTCTTGGCCTTCACAATATCCTCTGGCAAAGAGTTCCACAGGTTGACTGTGTGTTGTGTGAAGAAATACTTCCTTTTGTTTGTTTTAAACCCGCTGTTTATTAATTTCATTTGATGACCCCTAGTTCTTGTGTTCTGAGAAGGAGTAAATAACACTTCCTTATTTACTTTCTCCACACCAGTTATGATTTATAGACCATATCCCCCCTTAGTTGTCTCTTTTCCAAGCTGAAATGTCCTGGTCTTTTTAATCTCTCCTCATATGGAAGCTGTTCCATACCTTTAATCGTTTTTGTTGCCCTTTTCTGCACCTTTTCCAATTCTAATATCTCTTTTTTGAGATGGGATGATCAGAAGTGCACACAGTATTCCAGGAGCGGATGTACCTTGGATTTATATAGTGGCATTATGATATTTACTGTCTTATTATCTATCCCTTTCCTAATGATTCCTGACATTCTGTTAGGAAGAGAGAGACTCTCTGCTCTGCCCACCTTACACACTCTTGCATCTAGCTAATCTCAGAGCATCCCTATCAGGCAGACAGGTATCATCTTCATCTGATAAATGGGGAAGTTGGGGCTGAGGGGTTATCCCATAACTCGCGCAACGCCCCAGAGAGAGTCAGAGCCAGAGCAGCATCAGATTAACCTGGCTCCCAGCCCTGCACCTACATCACTGGAACCTACATCCCCTTTCCTCCAATCCTGTGCCCTCTAAGGGGAAGCTCAGTAGCTGGCACAAGTCACGGGAGCACAAAGAACTCAGGGTGACTTGGCCATTGTTCCGGCTAAGCCATGCACAGTCATGGCTGAATGAAAGAGGTCACAACACATTCATACGTTGCTGACAGCTGCAATAACAGGGGGAATGAACTCATTTTCCAAAGACACGTTGTTGTTTTTTATAGACAAGGCCCTCAAACCTCAACATTTCACAATCCCAGAGCCTCATAAATACAGTGACTCTCCATCTTCATCAGTTCAAACTCCTCAGCCTGCATCAGTCGTTGGATCCCTTCTCTCCAGCAAAGCTAGAACTCAACCGGCTATCAGCCATGAGACTCCTTTTCATGCTCTTTGCTGTTCTCTTCCAGGCTGCTCCAGGTAAGGTGTAAAACAAAAGATCAGGAGACTAAAAAGGCATCTTGTGTATGTCAATGAGGAAGATAAAATAATTATCTACGGAGGGACCAAATCCTGATCCCCAAGCTGTGTTCAGGACCACGGTAATCAGAGTAGTTTACCAAAGACAAGGCCTAGTCACAATCTATAAGTACTTTCACAGGGAAAAGGTACCTAATACTACACGGCTTTTTAATCTAGCAGACAAAGGAATAATAAGATCCAATGTCTGGAAGCTGAAGTCAACACAATTCAAACTGGAAATAAGATGTATTCTTTTTTAACATTAACCCCTAGAACCGATTGCCAAGGGAGGTGATAAATCCTGCCATCGGAGTCTTTAAATCAAGACTAGATGTCTTACTAAGAGATATGGTCTAGTTCAACCATAAGCTATTGGGCTGGATGGAGGAACCACTGGGTAAAATTTAATTGCTTGGGTTAAGCAAAAGGTCAGACTACTTGATCACAGTGGTCCCTTAGGGCTTTAAAATCTCTGAGTATATAGTGCTGTGGGCAATATAGGTAAGGGATTTGGATTGTATTAAAAGAAAACGATGACACTTTAAGTCAGAAAGTTCTGATAGGGAGAAACTTCTGAGTTTATGTGGGGTCCGCTGTAAGACCTGCGCACCATTTAATTCCTGCATAAGTCCTCAAAATAGGGCGTCAGTGGTTCATAGGCCTCGTGCGACCCTGCACGGGGGTGAAGAACAAGTTAGGATGTGAGTAAGAACAACAGCCTCTCATTTGGCTAATGCACCGGGGAGTGAACTGAGGGCCTCCTGAGCTAAAAGCACGAATAACCACGTCTTGAGCTAAGAAATCAAGCCTCTGTAGTGTAGGCCTGTAACAGCTCATAGCCTCTGCCGAATGGCACCCAGGGGGACTTGTGACACTCACCAGTGGGTTACATAAAACTTGTCAGTCAGGCGTTAGACATTGACAAAGGTGCATTCGATGGAATTACTGCATGGGGGACAGCATTGCTTTACAGTGTGGGCCATGTCCTCAGCTAGTGTCAATTGACGTCAAAGAAACTGTACCAAGTTCCGTCATGAGAGGTTCTGGGCCCCATATTTCTTCTTCACTTGCTATTTTATGTTTAATTAATTGTGGTTTTGCAAAACTTGAGCCTGAAAGACAGAGAGAGAGAGAGAGAGAGAGCACTTGCCTTCCTTATTTGAGAGTTAGGGTTAGGGTAAGGAGAGCAGCCACTTTCAGAAGGGTGGTACTTTTTGCCAGGTAGCTGGGTCACCTGTTTAAATACAGGTGGGAATTCTCTGTCCTCAAATGTTGCAGTTGGCTAACTGCGCTGAATTTGACCAGGAATATCTGCATCCATCATTCAGTTGCTGGGTACTTACTGCATCTGTAGATCTGAAACTGAACGTCATATTTTACCTGGCTTTATGGATATAAGCAAAAAATCAGAGAGTTTCTTTTGTCTCTGCAGGAGACCACCTGCCTGAGGGCAACTCTTCCTGTCCATGCTGAATCTCTAGGAGATGTCCCTTCACTTCTAAAACCATTGGCTCCTGCTTCAATGGAAGCCAAAAATGCTTTTCACTTGGCCTGGGAAGAATCTTGTGAGCTGGAGAAAATCCAAAAGGGAAAGCGTCAGTCGGTGATAACAAGATTTGTTATTCTCCTTTTAATAAAAGGAAGAGTAGCTGTGAAATCATCTCACTGAAATTTGCTTGTATGCATGGGGATGGCTTTTCCATCCTTCTCTGTAGAAATCACTTTATTTAATTAAATGACAGTAGGAAGAAATTAAATACACAAATCGCTGTTGCATGTTAAATCCATGCACGGGGATTGAGATCACTGAGACCTGTGCACCTCTATGTGTCACACCCAGAGCACACCCAGATGTATCTTTGTCTGTTTCATGCATGTTCCTTATCCTCTCTTGCTGTATCATTCTCAGATGAGTTTGTTCAGTCACAGTTTGGCTGAATGGCATCTCATGACAAACAAATCCTGCAGGCCACATAAAAACCCCAAGACAAGATTTTCAAACGTGACTAAGGATTTCAAATGCCTCCATTTTGGGAGTCCCAGTTTGAGATCCCTTAAAGAGTTCTGATCTTCAGACAATGCTGAGCCCCTGCCCTCTGAGAAACAGGCCCCTTTAGGGTGTTTCAGTATGAGCCCCCTACAATAGAGATGCCCAAAATCACTATAACATCTATATTCACAGGGCTCTTGGAAATACAGGGCCAAACTGCAGTGAGTGAGGCTGCATTTGCTTACACCACGGTTGAATTTGTCTCACTGTCACTTATTAGCTCCTTTGGATACAGACATCAGTGTCCATTCCTCTTTCTAGTTGCTTGTTGTGCAGTTTATTAGTGGCTAGCGATTCTGATACATGTGAAGACCAAAGGCAGGTTCTCCAAATAGAGTGAGTCAGACACCTTTTCGGGTGAACCACCTTATTCCAGTTAGAAGCGTATGCAGATAAAGTCCTGGCTTGGAGCAGTGTGAGATGTGTGGAAGAAACATGCAGGGGTTTGGTCTCCCCTTTACTAGTAACCTTTAGAGCTGGGCAAATTTTTTCAGCCAAAACTTCTTTTCAGCGAAGCGTGCAGATTCAGGTGGAAAGAAACTGTTCACAAATTCAGGTGTTTTGAACTAAAAAAAAAAAAATGCAAATGTTCCAAATGGTTCATTTGGACATTTTCAGAACAAACCATTTTGATTTTTTTTTCTGGCTAGAGTCACAAGGGACTTAAGCACTCGTCACAGAAACCAAGGAGAATGAGTTGCTGCCTTCCCTCCTCCGCATAGCCCGATGGTTAGGCCTCTAACCTCAAATGGAGGAGACCCACGTTCAAGTCCTTGCTCTAGAGCAAGGAGTCAATGGCACCTAAGTCCCCTTGTGAATTTAGCCTGAAAAATCAAAATGGTTTGTTTGGAAAATGTTGGGAATGAATCATTTTGACATCTGTGATTTTTTTGCTCGACCAAAACAATTTGCCAAAATTGACCCTAATTCACAAAATATTTCGGTTGACCTGAGTGTGCATTTTTCAGTGACTCAAAGTTTCAGCTGAAAAACTCACCCAGCTTTACTAGTAACAACTTTTCGCATGTAATATTTAGCTAACAATCAGGCAGCCACAAGAAGGCAGTCCACATGGCCAGAATAAAGTTATCACTCTGACTTTCAATTCCCCTTTGGCTCTGCTCTTGAAATGTATGTATAGGGCCTTCCCAACACTAGCACTCCTGTTACTGGAAACATTGGCCGAAGGCCTGGCTTGAGGCTCTTCAAAATTGCTGTTTCCAGTCTTTCGTGACTGCACTTTTGCAGCTATGGTTGGTCATCTTTGGTCTCACGTATATTGTGCAATATGCAGTATGCACTGGTAATATAAAGCAGGTATTGCTATTAGCCTCAAGCTGTGTCAAAGGCACAACCCTTTCAAACTTTGAAATGCATATTCCTCAGACAGCCTAGAGGTACTCAGGGCAAAATTCAATAGCTCCTTTCTCTGTCCTGTTTTCCAGTAGATGGTTCTATAAGTAGGGCTGGTAGAGATTTTGTGATGGAAAAATGTTCCCATTGGAAAATGGGGTTTCACCAGAATTGAAATGTTCTGTGGGAACATGTTGATTTTGATTAAAATGTTTGATTTTTCACAGGGAAAAATTAGACTCAGAATGAAAATTCAAAGCAAAGCAAAATATTTCATTTAATTTCAATCTGAATGTTTTATTTTTAAAATTTAAAATCAAAAGGAAATTCTTTGGTAAAGATTCCATTCCAGAGGGGAGAGGGGACCCACATGGCTTTTGGGACCAAACACAAGGAGCACTTAGACAGCAGCTCTGAGACATGGCCCTCCCTGACCCCAGCACGTCTGGGTGCCTCGTGAGAAGATGGCTTCACAGAGCACTCATTCCCTCCCCCTGCTGATGCAGCTTCCTTCCTCACAGTGGTGGCAGGAAGCCATATTTGGTGTCCTACAAGCAATGCAAAGTTTCCCCAGAGCTGAGAGCACTGATGCCTGGAATGGCGAGGGAGTGCAGCTGCTACTCCTACAACTCTCATCTCCTGCTCGTCCCCCCTCACTGCCCTCTCCTCCCCCTCATTTCTCATCCTAACCTGTCCACTGGGTAAATAGGGTTGCTTTGTTTGTGTCCATGGGTAACTTCAGGAGACCACCAAGCACCCACAAGACCCCAACCTCATCTGAAAAAGTAACTCAAAATGACCACTCTAGGACTTCCTGTTCTGAGCTGACATGTCAAATGGTTTGGTTTCTGCTTTAAAAGTGGAAGGTTTTCACTGAGACGTTTCTGATTTGAAACTCTTCAGCATTTTTCATTATGCTAAATTTTTCGCTATCTCAACTTTCTGTTCCAATTTAGAACAAGATCAAAGTTCAAAATGTGGAAATTCCCCATGGAAAAAAAAATCCATTCCTTGACCAGGTCTGGTAGGTAACATATTTGAACAAAAGTCAGAGGGCAGTAACAAGTGGTACATTTAAGTGATACATACAGACAGATAGGGAATAAAGCAATCACTCCTTACTGTCAATTCCCCTTTGTCCTGTTCTCAAAATGTGTGCATGGGATCTTCCTAAACTGGGCACTCCTGTTACTCGAAACTGGCTAAAGGTCTTGCTTCAGGCTGTTAAAAATTAGGTGAAAATCTCCTTGTTCCTGTTCCCAGCACTTAGTAATGGACTCACCTTTCCCACATGTGGTCACCTTTGGCATGACATATAGCATACAACTTGCACTGGTAATACAGGGCAGACTTTGCTCACAAGCCTCAGCCGTATCATGAGAAACCTCCAGTTGCCATTCAGTTTTCCAAATGTCCACTTCCCAGACACCAGAGGGTGAAATTAAAAAGTTCCTTTCTCTTGTCCAAATTCCAGTTGAAGGCCTCATAAGCCAGGGAGGCACAGAGTAAGCTGGACCTCCCAGAATCATATTTTTCAATTCACTCCTTCTATGTCCATTGTACAGCGGAGGGAAAACATTCTGCCTAAAAACAGAGATGAATTTCTGAGCATCTGAGCACCATGGGCTTTTCCAGAGTACCCCTCATTAATGTTGGTGAACCCACCTTGGTGATCCACCAAAGTCCACAGGACCAGGCCTTCCTGTTGATGAACAACCAGGGTATGTGTGGTGGAGAGGAGACAGTTAATAGGCACATGGGTTCCGTCAACACAAATCTAAACTCTAAACATTAAAATCCCTCAATAATCTCCTGTAGACTGCCCGCCTTGAACACCTATGGCACCAGCAATGGGCTCGGTGGACGCCTCATTGCATGCTCTCCAGGACAAGATGATCATCCTCTTCATCTCAATAATAGGAGTGCAACATTCATCTGGGATTCTTCCATGCTAGCAGTTCTGGTAGAGTAAGATTGAAATGGCCAGGGCAGAAGGTCACTAGGTGAATCCTGGGATACAGCAGGCAGAATCATGGGAGTTGGACCCTTATTCCTACTAATTCCTCTGACATCCAGGTGGTATCCCACAATCCACCATGAAAATGACCCAGAGTGCTGAAAGTGATCCTCTTGCACACCCCCTGGGGTGCATGCACCCCACTTTGGAGACCACTGCACTAGAGTATTAAGCCAACCCTGATCTCACTTGAACAGAAGCATTTCCCAGCCTTGCTACCAAAGGGTGAGAATGACAGGAGGGCAAATCACCTGTTCCACAGAATATACCAGGAGCTTCAATTTATAAGGGGGCTGCTGGTCAGTTGGCCAGATCTCTACCATAGCAGGAGTGGGGACTGGGCCAGCCAGTCAGCCACCGGAGAATCATAGGAGTGACAGGCCATTTCCTCAAGGGGCTGGAGGGGAGGCTGGCATTGCGAACACCAAGTGTTCAAGAACCATGAGTCAGGCTCCATACAATCATGACATTGGCTTTCAAATCCTGTAATTTCAAAAATCATAGATGTGGGTTCTTTAGATTTGTCTTAAGCCACTAGGGTGCATGATTTCAAGCTTTTCTTCACAGATTGTTTTCCCTAGGAAAGCTGAGATGCTCATCTGAGCACAAGTTTGGATCCATAGAAACAGGAAAATACTTGAAATATATGTAGGATACTGATAAAAATTGTATAAGACGACAAACCCGCAACAGAGATCCTGTTGCCAAGCCACGTCTCAGGTTACACCGTTTGCTCCAGTGGCATCTGTGGTGTTGTAGGAATGATAATTGTTACTACTAGAGGGTAAAATGTCATGTGCCTCAAGCCAAGACTGCAACACCTCACCATTTCACAACCTCCAGGGGCCTATAAATACATGGACTATTTCCATCTCTTCTATATCTTGGTGTCTCTTCTTTCCAGTGGTGCGGACATCCTGACCAACCTCCAGCCATGAGGATCCTTTACCTTCTCTTGGCTGTTGTCTTCTTGGTGCTCCAGAGTGCTCCAGGTAAGATGTAAATGAAATTGAAGGATAATATAGGTGGATATTTGTGGCCTATAGCAAAGTTGTCTCATACTATCCATTATAACAAAATTTCCAACTGTTTTTCTTCTAACACTTCCATGGTTTTCAGGAGAAACTTGAAACTTGGCAAGGGAATAATCCAGAGGCTAGGGAGGTGCCTTTGTTGCCTCATGAAAATCCATTTGCATGTAGCAGAATTATAAACTTTAGAAAATCCCCTTTTCATTTGTTTTCTCCTCAGTAGAGCTTGTTAGAGGCCTGCTGCTAAAAGCCCCAAGTTTCTGTCTTCACTGCACATGCTCTTCCTTCAGCACGGCACAGAGAACTAAACAGCCAGACAAGACACAGACAAACTGAACCCTCCCCCTTTGCCCTACCTCCCCCAAACTACCCTTTGGTCTGGGGAAAAGTGTATTGAGTTGGGAACGAGGAGCTTGTTAATTAACATCTGATTTCTGCTGAGCAGTGTTCATAATTCTGTTCTCTTATGGCCCCTGGCCCACTTGAGCTACTTTGATTTCTCAGCTGCCCCCGGCTGAGTTTCTGCTTTCACCTTTAGTAACTGCTCCTTGTTTGGGGTGGATCCCACAATCCTGCCCCTTCTAGACCAAAACAAGGATAGGTGCCTAGTTCCATAGACCCCTTTAACTTGCAGGCCCCTGTGCATAAGGCTGTCTACCGAGTTCCCTCCTTCCAGAGAGAGACGAGAGTTTGAACCCTTAAGCCGACCAGGTGTCTTTTAAAAACCAAGTTATTTATTTAAAGGTTCAAATGAAGGCAGAAATAGGACTAAACGAACCAAAACACATACCCTGTCTAGGCATCAGAACATACTATGGATTAAACTAAATAAGACGAATTCTTCTGAAATTACAGACAAGAACTGAACCAACTCAGAGTATGTCTACACTCCAGATGCTACAGCTGCACACCTGCAGCATTACAGACACTTACTACGGCAGCAGAAGGGCTAAATCTACCCCCTTGAGAGGCTGTAATTAGGTTGATGGAAGAATTCTTCCATCGGCCTAGTGGTGTCTTCACCTGGGCTTAGGTTGGTTTAACGGCGTCTCTCAGGGATGTGAAAAATTCACAGCCCTGAGGCGACATACCTAGGTTAACCTAAGTTTTAGGTGTAGACCAGTCCGCATATTTCTTTCTGTGACCTACCCCAGTCTGAGGCTTGATCTACCCTGAAAAGTCTGATTGGCAGAGGAGTTGGTCAGGGGTGTGAAAAAATCCACCCCTGACTGACATAGCTATGCTGACAACCCTACCACTGTAGATGCAGATAGGTTGATGGAAGAGTAATTCTGTCAATGTACTTAGCGTTGTGCAGGGCGGTGGTGTTCCTCTGTCAACAGAACAACATCTGTCACTGTAGGCTCTGCCTGGTTTATGGGGCTATGTGGGTACAGCCTCTGTAGTGCAGACACAGCCTTAGCTCACAGCCACTCTTGCTATGTCCCTCCCTCATGAGCCAGTGTCTGTGTTCCATTAAAAGACTTCTTCTCTGCTGGGTCAAGGAGTCTATGACCATATTTCCTACACTTTTTGTTTCAGGAGATAGCTATAGGGGAAGAGTTGTTTTCCTTCCCCCTAATCCAATTAGTCCAGTTTCCTGGGCTGCATGTCCCTGGAGTTCTGGCAATCAACCATCAATGACTCAGTATAGCCTCTTCCACTGTAGGAGCGGATGGACCATTTGTCCTCTAACAGCTCCATAGCCTCAAAAACCAAAACCAAACCAACCAACCAACCAAACAAAAATCTTGAGACACAGGGCACATATTTTAGTTATTCATCCAAACAAGAATGAATAGGGATCTTAGATGATCAGATACCTTACACACATATCTCCTAATTTGTCACAGCCCTTCACAAATGTTGCTAAGGCAGGTCTCATGCCCTATGGAGAGGTTACAGAAACTGCAAATATAACCCAGATCTCTACCAGAGCAGACTCTCATCTCACGGCCTTAGCAACACTGTCTTTCAAAAGGAACCCGCCCTGTCTATGTACTTGGCTTCATTTCTGGAAATGCCATCATTGGGGCAGGACAGTGTGTAGGGCAATGAAAACAGTTTAAGATCTGGGCTTATATCTATAGATGGCGGATAGTTTTATGAAAGCAGAGCTACCTCCAGTTAAAAATATTCTACCCTAAGTTTCCTATTGCATGAGGTGCTAGACATGAAAGCTACATAAACTAGTAAAATTGTTCACTGGAAGATAACTGGGCTGATTTGGCTGGGTCTCATGGAATGAGAAATGCCTGTCATGTGGAAATCACAACTCTTATTTACTCTGCTCTGCACATGGAAACTAAAAATCCTTTTCTTTGTAGGATTCACCCAGGCTCAGAACATCATGCAGTGTCGACGCCTCGGGGGTTCCTGCCGGCGTGGGTCATGTCCCAGCGGTGTTGCTCGCATTGGCACCTGCAGTGGATCAGACAGCTGCTGTCTATAGTAAGTTCAGAATATTGGTGAGGCAACACAGCAGGGCTGGCAGGAATGTTTGTTACTCTCTGTTTTATATACACATGGCCGCTCAATCACATTTGTTTAGGAAGAAAACCACTGTTTCCTAGGCATGCAGGGGAGGGGGTGAATCTGTGTGCGCGTGGGGAAGTTTGCGGAAGTCATGTGCTGTTGCCATAAACCGAAAAGTAACATGTGCTAGCTCAGGGAGAGAGTCTGGGTGGCCCCCCATGGACATTGAACACCAATGTCAGAATCTAGGGGAAAAGGAGGCTTGAAGCCAGATTCTGGACTGGCTGGGAGCTGCAGTGGCTCAGCATATATTAGATCAATCCTGATGGCTGCTCTAATTTACAGCAGCTTTACCGAGACTTTGTGGAGCTACCCAGAATCTCTGTAGCCTCACAGCCCTGGCATCTCCCAGTACCATCCCCTTCACCACCCCCTGTGCCAATGCTTGGGAGGAGGGGGTAGTGCAGGTCCTATTATATCAGCACCACGCTGCTCATGGACTGGGCCTTGAGGTGTATATACACCCGATATACGCAGCCAGACTGCCACATAGGGCCACAGGCCAGAATCAGCCTTGGAAATCTAAACAAATTTAGGAATAGTGAAGACAAGAAAGAACAAAGTAAACCTCTAGGAGAAAGCGCGGGGGCTGCATCTCCTCTGCATCTGTCTGCAGCAATTGTGAGATCCATGCTGCGGACAGGCAGCATATTTAGTCATTTAGACATGCAGTGCACAGAAAGGAAGAGCCTAAGGGCTTGTTTACATTACAGGTTGCACCAGTTTAACTTTTAGTCAGTTAAAAATCTTAAGTAGTTAAACTACTACCAAACAGTGTGGACTGTGGTATTTCTATACAGTCCAGTTTAAATCAGTCTATCAGTTTAATAGAAATCAATTTTTTCCTGAGTAAGTTAAATCTATATTCACATGCCAAACCCTGCCCCCCCCCAAAACCCCAAAAAACTTTGTTTAAACTGAAATAAGAGTGTCTACTGTGTGTTTTGCAAAGAGTTAACTCAATTGGTTTAAAATCACACTTTTAGTTAAAGCAGTGCAACTTGTGGTATAGCTTATATCGACACTTACAGCAGTGTGTAGAGTACAGGCACTGCCCATGTAGCCACCTGCCATAGTGAAAGACAGGCCGTGTCCACACTTGTCATTACAGTGAACATAAGAACGGCCATACTGGGTCAGACCAAAGGTCCATCTAGCCCAGTATCCTGTCTTCTGACAGTGGCCAATGCCAGGTGCCCCTGAGGGAATGAACAGAACAGGGCAATTATCAAGTGATCCAGCCCCTGTTGTCCAGTCCCAGCTTCTGGGTGTCAGAGATTTGGGACACCCAGAACATAGGGTTGCATCCCTGGCTGTCTTGGCTAATAGCCATTGATGGATCTATCTTCCATGAACTTATCTAGTTCTTTTTTGAACCCAGTTATAGTTTTGGCCTTCACAACATCCCCTGGCAACAAGTTGACTGTGCGTTGTGTGAAGAAATACTTCCTTTTGTTTGTTTTAAGTGTATAGCTACCCACCGTAGTGAAAGGATCCGACAGTGGGGAGGCGGCAGGGAAAGGCTCTGGCTGCTCCTCACTGCAGGAGCCTTCCACTGTGGCGAGGAAAGGCTGTGGTGGTGGGGAGTGGGGGCTGGCAGTGAAGAAAGGCTCTGGCAGCGGGACAGTATGGTGCTAAAAAGAGCAGTGTGGATGGGGAACCACTGCTTGGGCATGTAGTCAGCTGTATAGGGTATATACCCTGTGGGTTGAGGTGCATAAGCAGGGCCGGCTCCAGGGTTTTTGCCGCCCCAAGCAGCAAAAAAAAAAAAAAAAAAAAAAAAAAAAAAAAAGCCGCGATCGCGATCAGCTCTACAGCCGCCGCTTCAGTCTTCGGCGGCAATTCGGCGGCTGGTCCTTCGCTCCCAGCGGGACCAAGGGACCCGCCCCCGAAGACCCAGACTTGCCGCCCCAAAAACAGCTGGAGTGCTGCCCCTCTCCGTTGGCCGCCCCAAGCACCTGCTTGCTGGGCTGGTGCCTGGAGCCGGCCCTGTGCATAAGCCACTCTATTCTACTCACCTAAGCCATGCCTTAGCATGTACATGGCTATTTACACCAATGCTGGCTGGGTGTGCAATGTCTGTACTCTGCATGCTCACGTAAGTGTAGGTGGACCCATAGGCAAACCCTGAGAGGTTTGAGTTTACTTAGAGCCCTGGATGAATGTTAATGTGTGTGTGGAGGGGGGGAGTGTTTCTAGGAGTGTGTTTAGAGCAGGGGTCAGCAACCTTTCAGGAGTGGTGTGCCGAGTCTTCATTTATTCACTCGAATTTAAGGTTTCGCGTGCCAGTAATAGAATTTAATGTTTTTAGAAGGTCTCTTTCTACAAGTCTATAATATATAACTAAACTAGTGTTGTATGTAAAGTAAATAAGGTTTTTAAAATGTTTAAGAAGCTTCATTAAAAATTAAATTAAAATGCAGAGCCCCCCCGGACCAGTGGCCAGGACCCGGGCAGTGTGAGTGCCACTGAAAATCAGCTCGCGTGCCACCTTCAGCACACGTGCCATAGGTTGCCTACCCCTGGTTTAGAGTCTGAAGTGACAGAGACTGAGTACATTTGAATGTATGTGAGACAAATGAATGCGCAAAGACCCTGGATGATTTTGTGCATGGAGCACAGAGAGAAGTTTCTCTTCTTCTTCTCTAGAGAGGCCCATTCCTAATGTCTTTGAAGATTTAAGCATTTTTCATGCCATTTTGACAAACAGTTGTGCACCACATCCCGAAGTAAAGTGACTGAAGTGTATTGCTTCTCCTGGTTGAAATTAAGTGGGAGATAGTCACAACATTTTTTGGAAAATTGAAAACTGTTTTCATTTCAAAGTTGAAAAAGGAATTGGTTTTTTGCTTTACAAAAAAAATAAAATAAAAGATTATCCAAAATATTTAGTTTGGGTATTCCCCTGTCCTGCAAGTTCAGATGCCTGGTATATACCTGGTAAGCCAGGTAGGCAGCCAATTCATCTGTTTAGATACATATGACTATCCCCATTAAAACTCTATAGTAGACTTGTCTATAGTTGCAGTGAGAAAATTAATTCCCTGCACTAGAGTTAACTATGTATCTCTCCACTCACGAGTCAGTGACTGCATATTCCTATTGTGCCATTTGATTGGAAATCAGTCACATTTTCCCTGTTTTGATGGGAATCAGCAAAGAATCTGAGAGTCTTTTTTCTTTGTGCAGGTGGTGATGTCACTGATGGCTCTGCTGATTGCCTAAGCAGGACCTCTGGGAATTTGGGAGACATCCCCTCATTTCTAAAATCACTGAATCCTGCTGGAATGGAAGCACCATTCATTGGGGTTGTAAAGAACCGCATGAGCTGGAGAATTTCTAGAATGGAGCCCTTGTATCACCCGTAAAGAGATTCCCTCTTAATTAAATCAAGTTGCTTTGAAAACACAATGCTGAAATGTGTGTTTGTGTCAGAGTGGGAGAGGTGAGGTGGGGGGCTTTGCTGCCATTCTTTTCCATAGAAATTCGTTTCTTTTTTCAGTTATAAATAAAATACAAAGCATGTTAAATCCACATGTGCATGTTTATTGACCATGGTCTACCCATCTCTGTATGTGCCAACGAGCTCAGGTGGATCAATCTATTTCTTACACAAGTTACAAATCCTTTTGGTTTGTGCTGTCTCAGAGGAGCTGGTACAGTTGCAGCTTGACTGTACTGTGCGTAACCCCCACCACAGCTCCATGCACCCAGATCTCCTCTCCTGTTATTATTATGAGAATCTATGGGCAAATGCCATAGGGTCTTTACTGGGACTTCTCTGATGGGTGCAAGCACCTCTGTAGTGCTGCCCAGACTGCCCCCATTTCATGCTGCAATTAGCGCCTCTGTCTGTACCTCCATGATACACCTCTCTCCTTCAGTTTTGCACTGATAGCTGTACAGCTCTGGGGGAAGCATTATCCACAGAGCAGCTGCATCTTTGTACTGCCTCCTTCCACTCCCAACACATGGGGCTTATCCCCTCCTCAAGAGCCCCTGTGTAACCCCCACCTGGGAGCTCCATAGCACCCTAATCTCCAGTCTATGCCAGATCCTCCCTCTCCTTCCCTCCACTCCAGCCTTCACACCCCCAGGTCCCCTTATCTTGTGAGATGGGCTCCAGCCCCAGCTGAGATGGCTGGGAGCATGGGGGGGCCATGCATCCCCTCAAGAATGCAGCACAAGTTGAGGGGGAAGCGTGGCCTCTTGGCAGGGGCCTATGGGAGAAGAGTTTGGGTGGGGGACAGGGAGAATATGTAGACCCTGCCCACCTCCCTGAGGGATGGAGACAGGAGTGGGGGAGGGCTCAGTGAGTAACTAAAACTTCTCAAACTTCAGTCAAGGTTTTCTTCAACTTTAGGGAGGTTCTGAAAAGGGCCCCAGGTGGAGGTTTGGTGGGGGATAGAGGGAAGCAGGATGGGGAGGCATTTCCTATTTTTGTGCAGTGGCATATTTCTTATATCATCTGGAGCAGCTCACCCCTCCCTCTCTGTGACACCCCCATTCCCCAGCATGTCCCAAATAAATACTATATATATCATATATAAATATAATATTATAAGTATAATTGATGGATTATATAATGTAGAGCATGTAACAGGATATAAACATTTTAAAAATCAAAAGAGAAACAAAATGTTTCAATTGTATCATAGCACAAAATGTTTCTGAACATTTTGTTTCATGGTACATTTTCAATTTTTGATGCTTCATTCCATTTCAGAATGAAAGCCAATTCATAATTGCAGAATTTCCTGCGAAATGGAAATTCAGGTTTCCGCATAGCTCTGAAATTTATAATTTATGTGCTACAATTTGTTAATAATAATAATTATCAGTTGTGCAGCATCATATATACACCAGGAGCATTTCAGAGAAATACAGTTGTGTGAGATGATACATTATAAAACGTGTTTGATAAATCATTTTAATTCACCAGTTACGTATATCAGGTTTCTCATGGTTCTTTGGCTCTCTATTCCTTAGTGAAAGTACAGACTGGAGAAATATTGCATATGTATGAGTTTTATTAGCCAAAATCAAATTGATTGCAATTAACAAATTACAGAAAGCAAAAACATTGGTTAGCTGATCATGTTTATGAAATTTAAAAGACTAATTCAACATGGGATGTTACAATTTATCAAGAGATAAGAAATGAAATCCATTAATTCAAGGTCTTATCACAGTCTTGTTATATAGGTAAAGCAAACTTTATCTTAGTTTATACTATGGTGGGCAGGTGGTTTTGGTACCAACGTGGAACTATGCATCACAAAATGAGATTTTTATCAGTTTCTGTTCAAGCACATACACCAGTGGAATTATGAACCTGCATGAGGGAGTTCAACCAAACAATTGTAAGTTAGAATTAAAAAGTTAGAAAAGTGATTTAATTACTGAGAATATTAATTCAATTACTGATCACGTGGTAAATGCCAAGTATGACATGGAGATATTGATTTAAATTGTTCAGTTTATCTGGAATTTTTCCAGTACTGTAGGCTCTTTCGCTTCTTTAACTAAATGTTCAAATAGTGTAGTTTACAAGCCAATTCAAAACTTCTTCCTCTTTTTTGTTTAAGAAGCTGTCAAATTCTCTTTACTACAAAATCTATATGATTTCTAGACTGAATTCTGAAACTATTAAGGTTTTCTCTGAGCTATATTTCACTGTAGGTAAGCACAGTTCCCTGTCCCAAGTTATTTTGGACTTATTTGGTGTAATGAGTTTATCTAGCTAGAACACTGTTGCCATAACTTTTAAACAACTAAGATTAGACTTGTTAGTGAAATACAGTTTTGTCATTTACAGGGTTTTAACTTAGATTCCTACTTTCAGAGAATCCTTAAATAAGAACCTTAAAATAACCAAGGTGTCATTTGGGTAAATAAAATATGTGTATTTTCACTGCTTATCCATTGAAATTGGCATGAAGAAGTGCTCTCCATCTTAGCGTCACAGTAGCACTGTCAAGTTTCTCAAGATAGGAAAAATATTCATTAAGGTAATTAATTCAAGGCTTTATAACGGGCTTGTTCTATAACAGCCTGTTTTATACAGTTTCTGAAGGGCAGCATGGCTTGGTTGCTCCTCTGGGCAAAGTTGATCTGGGCCAATCAGAAAGTGGCCCGTGCTTCTGGTGAAGAATTGATACTTCCAGTCAAATACAGGTTGTCCTTTCTTGTCATCCAATGGGGAAAGGTGTCCCTTTTGAATTCTTACAACTTTAGCGCTGCAAATTTCCATGTTCTTTGTGCAAAACATCTTGTGCCATCCCGGTTTGTGTAAGAAGCATTAGGCCACAGTGATTTGTACAAACTTCTGCTGGTTTAGCTCTGATCAGCAATCTACTTCCACAGGGGTCTTCCCACAGTCCTCCCTGTAGTGTGGTCTTTGGCCAGCATGGCACCATGCCATACCTTCCCCCGGGAGCAGTTTCTCTGTCTGCACTTTGAGCTGTCACCAGAAATATCCAGTTTTAAGTCAGTAGACCTTATGTAAAGTCTTTTCACATTCCACGATGATGCTGTCTGTGTGTCATAGCTCATCATGCAGCAACGTAAAGTCATTTGACTCATTTGCTTGGTTCATCGCCAGTAGTGTTGCTAACAATTAATGGAATAATAAAAATAACAGCTGTATAATCCCTTGTATTCACACATGATTATTTTCTATACTTCATTTGTATTTCACATGTTAAACTGTCTCTTTGCTACTGATCACAAACAGATTATCGATCCGTGTTGTTGTTTAGATCTTATAACATTTTAGTTGGGTTCACCTCACAGATTTTCAGTTGGCATTGGCCTCTCAATATACCTATTGAACAAATCACCTTCTCTAATATAAAGCAAATGGATCATTATATCTTTTTAATGATTAGTTATGATAACATTTGTATTTAAAATATGCAGGTGTGTGTGTGCATTATAGAATAAAAAGATATAAGAAGTTCCTTTACAATTTAACAAGTATTTGCAGTTAGTGTAGCCAGCTTGCTGTTGCTATTATTCAGTTTAAGTCCTAGGTGAAACACAGAAGTCTCATCTGCTATTTGACATGTTTTAAAGGCTTAGGACTAAGTTATGGATGAATCTATTTCCCCATGTTGAAGTAGCATACAATTTCCCCACTCAGATGTGGCCCTCAGCCCAAAAAGTTTGCCCACCCCCGATCTATCGCATGCTGCCCATCCTCTAATTACCCTATTCTATCAAAAAAAAACCAAGATGTATCTGCTGCTCCTGCCCAGGGTTCATTAGCCTCTCCAGAGACACTCTGCTTTTACTCTTTGATTTGCCAGGGTAGAAGTTAGACATAATGGCCAGTAATGGCCAGGATGCAAAACGTAGCCAGGAAGGATGGGCTTATGGTTCATTCACTAGACTGGGATTGAGAAAGTCAGGGATCAGCTCCTAGCTCTGCCACAGATTGCTTGGGTGACGTTGGGAAAGTCACCTCATCTCTCTGGGCCCCCTGTTCCCTATCTGTAAAATCAGGATAATTATATTTCCCTTGTCAGTCTTGTCAACTTTGAGTGCAAGCTCTTTGGAGCAGGGGCTTTTTTTTACTATGCACGGTGCCTAGCACAACGTGGCTCTCAACTAGGTTAAAGCCTCTCAGTACAAACATAATGTAAATTATAATGATATATTAGTTGAAAACAGAGTCTGAAGAAAAAGGACCCTGGAGCTGCATAGAAATCAGTCACTCCCACAAGAAGTTGCATCCTGGCAGGCCCTCGGGGCAGCTCCAAATAAACTCACACAAGAATAATGCAGTGTTTAGCTAACCGCACCCACTGTGTTTGGCACAGGGTGGAATTCAATATTAATTCTCTATAGTTCTCCAGGCAGCATGAGACACATGAGATATAATGAAGGGCTTGTTTTCACTGCTAAATGAGTTGTTTCTTACCTCAGGGTAACTAACGCACATGATTTATTTCTAGGTAAAAACACAGTAAAGACAAGGCACTTTTGTTTTACCAGGAGGTTAGCTCACTGCACTCAACCCCAGATGGCGGTATACTGCTGACCTTGCCAAGTTTACCTCATGGTAAAACTAAACGGCCTTGTACTCAGGGTGTTTTACCTCAGGATGGTTCCTGCACATTATTTCAGTCGAGGTAAGAAAACACAGCTTTTTGAGCAGTGAAGACAAGCTCCTATAGAAGTTGGTTACCTGACTTCCAGCTCATACACCCATGACCTCAAAACTCTCGTGAGTCTTCACCACGGGTTACGAGCCCCTGACTCCCAGCTAGCAAACCCTCCTGAACCTCTAAAGGTACCTCTGCACTGCAAAACAGAAATCCCACGCTAGCTAGTCTCAGAGCCCGGGTTGACTTGGGCTTGCAGGGCTCACACTACAGGGCTAAAAGTAGCAGTGCAGATGTTCCCGCTCAGGATGGGGTTCGTGCTCTGAGACCAGCCCTCTCCCCAAATTTCAGAGCCCAAGTGGGACTGTCTACACTGCTGTCTTTAGCCCCATAATGTGAGTCTAGGTCAGTTGACCGGGGCTCTGAGACTTGGTGCCGTGGGTTTTTTTTTTAACATGGTAAATATACCGTAAGGCAAGAGTAGAGAACTTCCCACTGCTCAAACCTTCCTCCCATCACCCCCATTTCCTCCTGTTGCCACGTGTACCCAGTTCGATGTAGGGGTTGAGAAGCTCTGTACATCTGGGGAAGGGAGAGATTATGGTCTCCTCATGAGGGAAGGGTGGGGGAGGGGGAAATCTATCTACATTTCTAAAGTGTCTTTTATTTAACCCCTGGCTGTCAGTGCCGTGTGCTGACCATGAGATGGAGGTGGCTGAAGACAGCTGCTCCTCTATATGGAACATCAGCTTTGGAGTCGGAACCAGCACAGTGCATCCTGCTGGACTTCAGTGAAAGTGCAATGAAGACAATCATGGAAAGACACCGGCTCTGCCTAGTTAAATCTGTGATGAGATTTTCCATTTAGAGCCTCCCACCTCCAAATTTATTGTGTGTGAGCCAGTGGCAGAGATTAATTTCTGAGCACCACAGGGGCAGCATCGGATAAGGCTTGGAGGAGGCGAGACTGATTGAAAGTTTGTGGAACATCCTGGGCCCAATTCTGATCTCTCCTATGCCAGTTTTCACCACTATAACAAAGTTGTAAGTGTAACAGGCCTCAGACCTTAAAGCAGCATGGCCTGATTTTTTCTATTCTCCTCGATATGGACTTGTTTTAGACTCATAGACTCATAGACTTTAAGGTCAGAAGGGACCATTATGATCATCTAGTCTGACCTCCCGCATGATGCAGGCCACAAAAGCTGACCCACCCACTCCTGGAATAATTCTCTCCCTTGACTCAGCTGTTGAAGTCCCCAAATCATGATTTAAAGACTTCAAGTTGCAGAGAATCCTCCAGCAAGCGACCCCTGCCCCATGCTGCGGAGGAAGGCGAAAAACCTCCAGGGCCTCTGCCAATCTACCCTGGAGGAAAATTCCTTCCCGACCCCAAATATGGCGATCAGCTGAACCCCGAGCATGCGGGCAAGACTCTCCAGCCAGACACTCAGGAAAAAGTTCTCTGTAGTAACTTTTAATATCCCATCATTGACCATTGGTACTAATTACCAGTGATGGCACGTTATTGACCTATTGACTAAGATCACGTTATCCCATCAAACCATCCCCTCCATAAACTTATCAAGCTTAATCTTAAAGCCAGAGAGGTCTTTCGCCCCCACTGTTTCCCTCGGAAGGCTGTTCCAGAACTTCACTCCTCTGATGGTTAGAAACCTTCGTCTAATTTCAAGCCTAAACTTCCCGACGGCCAATTTATATCCATTTGTTCTCGTGTCCACATTAGTACTGAGCTGAAATAATTCCTCTCCCTCCCTGGTATTTATCCCTCTGATATATTTAAAGAGAGCAATCATATCTCCCCTCAGCCTTCTTTTGGTTAAGGTAAACAAACCGAGCTCCTCAAGTCTCCTTTCATACGACAGGCTTTCCATTCCTCGGATCATCCTAGTGGCCCTTCTTTGTACCCGTTCCAGTTTGAATTCATCCTTCTTAAACATGGGAGACCAGAACTGCACACAGTACTCCAAATGAGGTCTCACCAATGCCTTGTATAACGGGACTAGCACCTCCTTATCTCTACTAGAAATACCTCGCCTAATGCATCCCAAGACCGCATTAGCTTTTTTTTACAGCCACGTCACATTGCCGACTCATAGTCATCCTGCGATCATCCTGGGGAATCTCTCAGAGCTCACTGGGGTCCCACATGCACAATGAAATAATTAGAGGATTTGGGCTGCCATTCCGATTCATGCACAGGATCCTGCTGCATATGGCCATGTCTGGAAGCTCTGGCAGAAGAGAAGGGGACTAGGTGGTGGGGAGGTTTGAGAGGACAGGAGAAAAGAGCGAGTACTGATGTGCCCTGAAGCACCAAAGTGGGTGTTACACATCGTACAGCAAGTTGTGATTGGATCCAACTCCTCTGACAACAACACAAACCAAATGGATTTGTGACAAGTGCAAGGAACAGGTAAAGATTTATCCATGTGATCTCACTGCAACAGAGAAATATGTATGTCCCCAGGTCTAGGAACGCACCTGGGTGGATTTAACATACAATAGGGACCTTGTACTTTATTTATTTCTAATTTAAAGAAGGAAACATAAATGGATTTTAATGGAAAAGAAATAGCAAAACAGCCCCGGATTGCCAGTCAAAACACTCGCACACACATTTCAGCAACACACCATCACAACCAGTTACTTTTATTAATAGGAAAATAACACATCATCATGGATGATACCAGTGGTCTCTTCTGGGTTTTCTGCAGCCCATGAGATCCTTGGGAGCCAAATGAAAAGGATCCAATGATTTTAGAAGCAAGACATCGTCTCCCAGATTTCCAGAGATCCTGAATGGACAAGTGAGTGTCATCGCCCCCTCTTAATACTGCAAAAAGGAAAGAAACTCTCAGGTTCTGTGTTTGTACCCATTAAAAGAAAGCTAATATGAGAGTAGATTTCAAATCGGAGGCAGAGCAGGAATTTCCCCAGCACTGAATGGTGAGTGCAGGTATTCCTGGTTAACCCCAGAGCAGTGGATTTATTTTCCCTATGGCAACATGCTGCTACAGAGTTTTAATGAAGATAGTCGGTTATAGCTAAATATGTGAACTGGCTGCCCGCCTGGCTTACCAGACTTTAGACTATGGACCTCCCCTCCCTTTACCCCAACTGTCTTCTACACCAGGCAGAGTCCCTCTTTTCATATAAAAAATGTCCTTCTTATTAACATCCTACAAAGTTAAAGCAACAACCACAAAAAATAAATTGAGCAGGGACATAAAAACAAACAAACAAAGATTAGAACTGCTGGAAAAAGGATGCAAATTATTCATTGACATGTTAATAACAATTAAAAATTATTGAAATTTTAAATGCTATTGAGGAATTTTATTAAAATTGTGAACTTTAAAAATGTGGACGAACTCTATTACACAGAGAAAAATAAAATAAAAAATACATAAAGTGTACAACAATGTGACTCTCTTCCATGTCCAGTTTCTCTATCAAACACACATAGCTAAAACTAAAACAGCAAACATTCAATTACATGAGCAATACGTTATTTTTAAAGAATGCATGGAAATTCCAGTTCTGCCTCCCAGTTCACGTAAGCCTAAAGCCTGATCCTATTCTGGTGGCAGTTCCATGCCAGCAGCCCTGCCTCCTTATAATAGAAATCTCTGTGCAAGCTCATTGAACCAGCCAGGAGAGCAGCATTGCAGTTGCTACCATGAAGCTCCCAGCTTCACATCTCCTGCCCTCAAACTGCCTCTCTGGTGTTTTGGTGACTGGGAAAATCCATTCCTACTGCTCCTCTGGAACCTGTCTTTGTTTAAACATTAATTTGAGCACGCTGGGCATCCTGTATAGTTTATGTTCCATCCAGCAGGTAACAAAGCAGAACAGAAATAGAAAGGGCTGCAGATTTGCAATGTTCCTAAGTTCACTTTAACTGTAGGAACCTTCATGTTTAAACCATTAAAAAGAAATTCTGAGCAATGCTAGCACTGAAGTCACCAAGGTTTGTAATTGCTCTGGAATTCTAAAAGGAGAAATGCAAAGGCTCAGAATATGTACTGAGCTACCTTATCGACTGAAAATAGCATAAATAAAGTGAACTGGTGCTTTTTGAATTGCATTGAAAATTGAGTGCATCATCTGATAATGAGCATGTCACCCACTGATCAGTGTGTGTTACGCACCCCCCTCTGTGGAGTTGTGAGTCTGTTACATTTTCCAGCTAGTGGCTGGCTCTTTAGTGCAGGCATATGGAGATGTGTTTTTAGCTCTGGAGGGCTCTAGTTCAAACCACAGAGTGCTGGCCAAGATGGCATGGCAGCCATCACACATGCACGCTTGACATTACCTCCATCTTGGAAACACACATGAACAACTTTACACTCATGTTTGCAGGGTCTGGACCCAGATGTTCTATACCACAGCTCCAAGAATGCTGCTCAGCACCTGCTGTAACCAGTTTTCACACATTCACCATTTTGTTCATTTCCAGTCTTTCACACTGGGTCCTTCTGGCTGGACCCTGTAGTGAGGACTCAGCCAGACACTGAGTTTCAATGTTCTGCCATTTTTGAGTCAACTAGTTGAAAATACATTTTTTATTCTGAGAAAATCATGGTTATGTCCACACTGTGTGGTTGCAGCTTATCCTCCCATCATCAGACTTGGCCACTGCCCCAGTTTCCCCTGCTGAGCAGATGGTTTACCCACAGCTAAACCAAAACCTCCCCCACCTGGTCAAATAAAATAGTCAAAAAGAGAAAACAAAACTCTCTGGGTTAGAGGCGCTTCCTCTGGCTGAGTGAACATTTTCCCCCTTCATCTGTTTTCATGTAGTATGTGTCCCAAATTGTCCTCTTCTCAGATCCTCTCTGAGATCATAGATTTATAGATTCTTAGATGCCAAGGCCAGAAGGCTCCAGTGAGATCATCTAGTCCAGGGGTTCTCAAACGTCATTGCACCGCGACCCCCTTCTGACAACAAAAATTACTATGTGACCTCAGGAGGGTGGACCAAAGCCTGAGCCCATCCAAGCCCCACTGCCCTGGGTGGGCGGGGCCAAAGCCAAAGGGCTTCAGCTCCAGTCCCGGGCCCCAGCAAGTGTAATCCAGTCCTGGTGACCCCATTAAAATGGGGTCATGACCAACTTTGGGGTCCCAACCCACAGTTTGAGAACTGCTGATCTAGTCTGACCTCCTGTATAACACAGGCCAAAGAACATCTCCAACATAATTCAGATTCTATATTATTTAAAAAAAAAAATCCAATCTTAATTAAAAAATTGACAATCAGGGAGAATCTGCCATAGCCCTTGGTAAATTTTTCCAGTAGTTAATTACCCTCACTGTTAAAAAGTTACACCTCCTTCCCAGTCTGTTGTTTGGCTTCTTATAACTTTGTCTGCTAGAATGATGAGCCCGTTATTATATATTAATTCCCCATTTAGGTACTTATTGTGACACAGGCATAACCATGTAGGTATATTACCTTGCATCCAATCATCTGGCCTTATTGTGAGTGCTACCAAGAAAATGCTATGATTGAATCTCTCTTTGGCTAGTTATTGAAAATAGGATCCTTCTGTCAGTGACAGAGAAATTGATATATAAACATCCTGAGATGTTTCAAAGTATAACTCTTGATCAGAAGCCAACATGTGGTAGTTATTCTAGCTGGTCTATGATATATTCAATCATTTTTATATCAGAACGTGGCAGACATCCCTTCCCTCCCTCACACATACACGTTTAACAGAGCTCAAAATTTGTAGGCAATTCTTTTTTGTAAACGAAGCGTGAAGTTCTAAGGATGCTGCCGGTCTGCGGAGAGCAGCCATTTTGGTTGCAGAGTTACTGCAGACTGGTACAAAGGAGACACATCCCCCACGCTCTCCCCATGGAGACTTTACTTTTGTTCTTCCCCGTTGTTTCCCCTATTCTAAAATAAGTTAACATGCAGACATAGGGGTGAATCTGGCCATAGCCCCTGCCTGTATTATGATGCTCTGGCAACATATAGGGGCTAGAAAAGGGGCTGGGGGAGAGTTACCCCAATTTATGAGCAACGCGTGGCTGACATAATTGGCCCTATGTTTCCCTTCTTGCAAGCAATGTCCTGAGGGTGGTGCTGGAGATGATACTGGGTGTTATCAGGTCACAGAGGGGCAAGCTCTATATAGCACTGAACACTATGGATTCTCCCCGCTTGGGACCGGCCATAGGCAGCCTGGGTAAGGCAGCTCTAAGTAAGAGAATTCAATAAGGTTGTTCTAACATATTCTAGGCTCACATATGCCAGCACCAATCCAGCCTCCAGGCAGTCCAGAATCAGGACAATCACAGGAGCCTCCTTTGCCCCCCTGCCACTGGGTTGTACGTTCTAAGCCTCCAAGGGAATTAGATAATAGCTTGCATAGCTTGGCTTAACAGTGAAATCCTTGCTCGTCTTAAACACAAAAAAACAGCTTACAAGAAGTGGAAGATTGAACAAATAACCAGGGAGGAGTATAAAAGTATTGCTCAGGCATGCAGGTGTGAAATTAGGAAAGCCAAATCACACTTGGAGTTGCAGCTAGCCGGAGATGTTAGGAGTAACAAGAAGGGTTTCTTTAGGTATGTTAGCAACAAGAAGAAAGTCAAGGAAAGTGTGGGCCCCTTGCTGAATGAGGGAGGGAACCTAGTGACAGAGGATGTGGAGAAAGCTAGTGTACTAAATGCTTTTTTTGCCTCTGTCTTCACAGACAAGGTCAGCTCCCAGACAGCTGCACTCTGCAGCACGGTATGGGGAGGAGGTGACCAGCTCTCTGTGGAGAAAGTAGTAGTTCGGGACTATTTAGGAAAGCTGGACGAGCACAAGTCCATGGGGCCGGATGCGCTGCATCCGAGGGTGCTAAAGGAGTTGGCCGATGAGATTGCGGAGCCATTGGCCATTATCTTTGAAAAATCATGGCGATCGGGGGAGGTCCCGGACGACTGGAAAAAAGCTAATGTAGTGCCCATCTTTAAGAAAGGGAAGAAGGAAGATCCAGGGAACTACAGGCCAGTTAGTCTCACCTCAGTCCCTGGAAAAATCATGGAACAGGTCCTCAAGGAATCAATCCTGAACCACTTAAAGGAGGGGAAAGTGATCAGGAACAGTCAGCATGGATTCACCAAGGGCAAGTCATGCCTGACTAACCTAATTGCCTTCTATGATAAGATAACCGGCTCTGTGGATGAGGGGAAAGCAGTGGATGTGCTATTTCTGGACTTTAGCAAAGCTTTTGATACAGTCTCCCACAGTATTCTTGCCAGCAAGTTAAAGAAGTATGGGCTGGATGAATGGACGGTAAGGTGGATAGAAAACTGGCTAGATGGTCGGGCTCAACGGGTAGTGATCAATGGTTCCTTGTCTAGTTGGCAGCCGGTATCAAGTGGAGTGCCCCAAGGGTCGGTGCTGGGGCCGGTTTTATTCAATATCTTCATTAACGATCTGGAAGATGGTGTGGACTGCACCCTTAGCAAGTTTGCAGATGACACTAAACTGGGAGGAGTGGTTGATACGCTGGAGGGTAGGGATAGGATACAGAGGGACCTAGACAAATTAGAGGATTGGGCCAAAAGAAATATGATGAGGTTCAACAAGGACAAGTGCAGAGTCCTGCATTTAGGACGAAAGAATCCCATGCACTGCTATAGACTAGGGACCGAATGGCTGGGCAGCAGTTCTGCAGAAAAGGACCTAGGGGTTACGGTGGACGAAAAGCTGAATATGAGTCAACAGTGTGCCCTTGTTGCCAAGAAGGCTAATGGCATTTTGGGTTGTATAAGTAGGGGCATTTCCAGCAGATCGAGGGATGTGATCATTCCCCTCTACTCAGCACTGGTGAGGCCTCATTTGGAGTACTGTGTCCAGTTTTGGGCCCCACACTACAAGAAGGATGTGGATAAATTGGAGAGAGTCCAGCGGAGGGCAACAAAAATGATTAGGGGGCTGGAGCACATGACTTACGAGGAGAGGCTGAGGGAACTGGGATTGTTTAGTCTGCAGAAGAGAAGAATGAGGGGCGATTTGATAGCTGCTTTCAACTACCTGAAAGGGGGTTCCAAAGAGGATGGATCTAGACTGTTCTCAGTGATAGAAGATGACAGAACAAGGAGTAATGGTCTCAAGTTGCAGAGGGGGAGGTTTAGGTTGGACATTAGGAAAAACTTTTTCACTAGTAGGGTGGTGAAGAACTGGAATGGGTTACCTAGGGAGGTAGTGGAATCTCCTTCCTTAGAGGTTTTTAAGGTCAGGCTTGACAAAGCCCTGGCTGGGCTGATTTAGTTGGGTTTGGTCCTGCTTTGAGCAGGGGGTTGGACTAGATGACCTCCTGAGGTCCCTTCCAACCCTGAGATTCTATGATTCTATGATTCTATGCATATATAAAGGAGAAAAACAACTATTTTGGTTCACACCGTACCATTTCCCTTGTGCAATCCTGAACTTACCCTCCTACAGCAAAGGCGCCAAGGACAGCAGCGTCCAATGTTATAAGTATTTGGGGGACATTGCCAAGGGTAGCACCTGCCCATATTTTGTAGACATCGCATGGTGGCACCAGGACTACAGGTAAATCCTGCAGGAAAGAAAACGATTCTTCATTTTCATTCACACAGCAGGGTAAAAAAAAAAAGATGGAAGCATAATGGGCATTTCCCATTTCACTGAATTTCCCATTCACTGAGACTCAGACAAGTCAGCCCAATTATCTTCCTGTGCTCCATTTTACTAATACTTAAATGGCTGTAATTCTGCATCCATTCAATGGCTGCCCCTAGGAAGAGAACAAAGTGAGCGAATTAAGCAGATGTTCGGGCTCGCTGGCTGCACACTGCAAAGCCCTAGCACTGAGCATGGGTGTCCTTCGCAGCCCCACACCTTTAAGGGACAGAAAAGCAGGTAGCTGCCTGCATCACCAACTTCCCTTAGTGGCTGCTGCTGTGGTTCTTTCTGCTTCCTAACAGTGATGTACCAGGCAGTATCATAAATGCTGATTGGCTGAGCAAGGTTCAACCAGCTCGGCACTGGGCTGCATGGCTGCAACACTTAGAAACCAAAAGGTTTGAACAAGTCCCCGCCACTCCAAATGCCTGACTGTCTAGGAGGCTCTGCACAGACATTGTTGTGAAGACTCTGCGCACGGGAATAGTTTCTTCATGAACAGTTGCTAGGTTTGGACATGCCAGCCGGTCCTTGTGAGAATGTTGCCTAAATGTCCATCACCTCACCATTTGTTATACTTTGATTAGACTATTTAAAACTGGATTTTATCTCTGCTTTCCTTAAAGTATCCACTACACACGGACATAAGCTGAGTCCTAAACGGTGTTGTTTCATTGCTTCCTAGTGCTGCACATGTCTGTGTGTGATGTCTCTCTTGTCTTCTACTCTGATTGTAAATACTTTGGTGAAGGGAGTGTGTCTTTGTTGCATATTAGTTCAGAGCCTGACAATATGGGGTCCCAGTCTGTGACTGGGGCTCCTAGATTCTAACATAATAATAAAATAATAATAATAATAATAACAATTAAAAAATAATAATTAATAATTAATAAATGATGATGCATTGTCATTTCTGTAGAAACTGTTACAACCCCACGCAAATGCATTTCCAGTAATGAAGCCAAGCACACAGAAATGGCAGATTATGCCTGGGGTCAGTGAGGTTAAGACATTGACACAATGATCTGCCACATTAATGATGTGACTTCTATTCCCCAATTTATGTAATCTCTAATTGGGGTGTGAGATATTGCTTAATAAAAAGGTTGTGAAAGCTCTGAATAATGAACACTAGTCAACAGAAGAAGTTAGCCTGTAATTCATGCTCTCCTGGTTAGCAACTTAGTTCACCATCCCCTAGTGTATTTTCATCAAGTCAGGCCAGAAGAAGAGGATACATCTTGTATGTGTCCTGTGCAGATGTTCAGCTCTGTTTGGCATCAGGCCCACCCAGCAGGGACAGGGGGCAAAACCAGCAGTTTGCCATGGGCCTTGTATTTGAGAGGGTTCCCAAGATGACAGTAGCTGGGTTAAATTTGATTGAGAGGCACTGCGACCAATGTACCCTTTTAACAATGTGCACATGCATCCTTCGTGACTTGTGAATACCAGAGCTGGATGTAGTACAGTATTCCACTGTGATATGTAGTAGAGTTGTAGCTGTGTCACTCCCAGGATATTAGGGGAGGCAAACTAGGAGGTCCCAGGATATTAGAGAGACCTGAAGAACTCTATATGGCTTGAAAGCTTTTTATCTCACCAACACAAGTTGGTCCAGTAAAAAGATATCACCGCACCCAACTTGTCTCTATGGTATTCTATCAGCAATCACACCAGGGCTAAATATAGAGCTAAAAAAACCTGTCCACTCCTATTTGAGATTCCCCTATTTATGAATCCAAGGATATCATTAGCTCTTTTGGACTGGGAGCTCATATTCAGCTAATTATCCAGTATGACCCACACATCTTGTTCAGTCACTGCTTCCCAGGATAGAGTCCTCCATCCTGAAAGTATGGCCTACATTCTTTGATCTTAGATATATATTTTTGCATTTAGCCATATTAAAATGCATCTTGTTTTGCTTGTGCCAGACTTACCAGGTGACCCAGATCACTCTGTCTTTGTGACATGTTCTCTTCATTATTTACCACTCACCCAGTTTTTGTGTTGTCTATAAAATTTATCAGTGATGATTTTGTTTTCTTCCAGGTCATTGATAAAAATGTTAAATAGCATAGGACCTAGGACCGATCCTTGTGGGATCCCACTAAATAGAATGGTGGGGATATTTTTATAGGATATAGTTAAGCCAAATCTGAATAGATTTTCATAGGCACATCAAAAGCACCTTCCTGACCCCAGGACTATTCCCCAGCCAAATTTCATACATCTACTGCAAACCAAATAAGCAGTAGAGAGCTTCAGAAAACAAGTTGAAAAAAATACGAAAGAAAGTTTTAAGCAGCCTTAGTACAGTTCACAAACCTCCTTCCATATTCTCCTTTCATTTTACTAAAATCTTACCTGGGATACTCTGCAGCACCAAGAAGAGGACAGCAAAAAGAAGGTAAAGAATCTTCATGGCTGATGTTTGGCTGGGAACTCCACACCACTGGAGAGAAGAGACACTAAGATAGTTAAGAGACAGAGAGTCTCGGTCTTTATAGGGTGCTGGGGATTGCGATATGCTGATCTGTTGAAATCTTTTTTTGATGCCAGTGATATTTAAAAGGTGTGTGCTGCGATCTGTTAATTGTAATGATTATTTGTAAAGCATCATAAAAGTTCCTGGAGAATTTCAGGGAAATAAAACTGTCAAATCCCCGCACTGAGGAAGTTACAATGTGAATATTTACACCGAGCAGACATGTATTGCCTGGTCGGAAGTCATTTGAAGATAATGAAAATCCTCTCATTGACTTTAAACAAGGGCCCTATTGCATAGAGGAATTCCAGAACACAGCTGTACATGGGAAGTATCGGCAGTAGGGTATGTGTGTTTGTGTATTTGTTGTGTACAATAGTTATCAATATTTTACATGTATTTAGGGAAATTTCCTAATTTCATACATCAAAACCCATTACAAAGAGGTTAAAAATTCTTTTTAAAATGAGAAATAAAGTGACTAATATTTCCAATACTATGTGTCAGGAATGTAAGGGTAGGGTAAAGCCAATGGAGAATGCACTAACGTTTTCCCTATTGCTAGGGAAGAACTCCAGGGGTGCCTTCTTGCACCTGATCTTATTAATTTCTATATTAATGAGGTAGTGGATGTTTTAAAGGAAGATAAGCTTTCTCCAACGCACATTAAGAGGAGATCTATTCTGGTCTGATTATATGCCAATAACATGCCTGTTTTAACACAAACTTGAAGAGGCCTCTGCCAGTTATCTCGTTTTTCCTCTTATTGTAACTTTCAAGACCTGGTTATCAATTATAATAAGACCAAGGTCATGATTTTTTGGAAGAATCCTACACAAATTCAGAGAAAGTCAGAAGGCCACCCTGTAGAATGCCCTGTGTCTGACGAAGTGGGCATTCACCCACGAAAGCTTATGCTCCAATACATCTGTTAGTCTTAAAGGTGCCACAGGACTCTCTGTTGCTTTTTACAGATCCAGACTAACACGGCTACCCCTCTGACACCTGTAGAACAGTGGCTCTCAATTTTTTTTACTGGTGACCCCTTTCACATAGCAAGCCTCTGAGTGCGACCCCCCTTATAAATTAAAAAAACACTTTTTTATATATTTAACACCATTATAAATGCTGGAGGTAAAATGGGGTTTGGGGTGGAGGCTGACAGCTCACGACCCCCCATGTAATCACCTCATGACCCCCTGAGGGGTCCCGACACCCAGTTGGAGAACCCCTGCTGTAGAACAAGTCTCTGTTTTGACTTATTTAAGGGGAAAAAATCATCATTTGTACTGCTGGTCCCTTTATCATAAACAGTTAAAACAAAAGGCCCTTTGCTCTGCTCAAGGGGTGCTGTTTTACCTGCTCATATGGTGGGAACAGAGTTGTCCCAGCTCTAAGAATTTTTAACTCCAAAACTGACAGAGCGGATGCTCTATGGGGGTCAACGTTTGGTTTGGAACCAAATTTCAGCCTTAAGAAGTCACTCAAAATGTATTTTTAGAAGACTTGTAATTCTTCCAAATTCTACCCCTGCCTTGTTTTTACATACTGCTTTTATTAAATTTTGGTCTATATTTTACTCTTCCAGATTATAGATTGCCCCATCCTTGTTTCAGGAGATGGAGAAACAACTCTTTATTTCCATGGTATAATATTCTTCAATTTAATATAGTTAAGCAGGGTTTCTCCATTACTCACTTATTGTGGATACTTTTTAATCAATGTAATCAACTGCTCAAACAGAGAGAAACAGATATTACCCAACAAGAAGATCCGGCTATGATTCATAATTCTAAGTTTGCCTTTTGCTTTTCTACTTTGAAGACAGCTCATGTTTTTGATCTGTATTTGAATGAGATTGCAAATCCTCATTATGTATGACATACACTCAGCTAAGATTCCAAAGCATAGAAACTGCTTTCCTTAAAGGTAAATAAGAAAAAGTTAATTCACATTGTCATTTTCGCTCATGTAAATATGGAGCATTGGGAAATCTACTTCATTATCGTTTAGACTGCAGAATCCATCTTCTGAGAGCATAGTGGATTTGATATCTTTTGTATGCGAGTAATTTTTATCACCATCTGAAATGATAATTCTTTTAGTTTTTTCTTAATCCATGGTAGTAATCAAATTGGTGGCAATTTTTGCATTTTTAGCATTGTGCCAAAGAGTTTTGGTTAGGTTCTAACTGACATTTTAACGTGTTATATGGATGTCACTGTTTGTGCAATTTTTTCTTTTTGTATTTGCAAAAGACATATGTCATGTGTGATTTAATAAAATGGAATTGAATTGCAGGGTAGTGACAACATAACTCTCCTTTAGTTCTTAGAATTCAGAACAAGAAGACACCAAAAACCCAAAAGAGAGAGAGAGAAAGGAGGTTGCTCCCTAAAACAGAGAGGCACAACTCACCCCACCTTACTGTTGGCTGGCTGGCTGGCTGCTGACTAACAGCTAAGGTCAGATTGACACTTCCCTGTAAAGCCCCCTCACCTTCAAGAAGGAGCAGGACAAAATCCTGAGCATTTAAACGGATAGCTTGTAATTTTAATGCAGTTTTCAATACACCACTCTCTCCCCACTGGCGGCGATGTTCCAGCTGGATCCCCTCCAGCTGCAGACTGGAATACCAGGATCTGCCCTTAATTGGTGCCTTCCTGTTGCATTGATGACCAGACCTGGCTGTGGGAGAGGCTGTAGGATGTGGGTGTCATAGATAGGGATGAGAAAACTTCTCCATATAAAATAAGAACCCCACCCTGCAGAAAAACTAAGACCGCTGCCTTTCTCCCTTCTTCTGCCAATTAACCCACCCTGGCATCTTCTCAGAACCAACTGGAAGTGGGAATGAAGCCTGGCTGAAGCTTGAAAATTCACTTAACCCCTGGCACCTGCCCACCCTGCACCCAAATCTCATCCCTCAGGGAGATTGGGGGTGGTGGTGAAATATCCTCCTTGTGTCCCATCAAACCTCCTCTCCATAGGCCCCTCACAACAGATCCTTCCCTCCCAACAGCCCCATGCTTCCCTCTTGTTTTGTGCTCTGGTCTTGAGGGGAGGCCAAGCCACCATCTGCTCTTCCTGCCCAGCACCTTGAGGAGATGGCCCATCACCCTGCTCACTTTCCAGAGAGTGGTTGGTGGCTCTCTCCTCTTCCCGCTATCTTAGAGGTCTGGCCGGCCGCCCTCACAGGTTGAAGATACTGATATGTTCTGAGCCACAGGAACCCTCATCTTTTAGTAGCAGGATGTGGCAATTCTTCATTTTACACCAGGTGAGGCATTTCCTAACACTCTTCATGCACGGCTGATTTTTAACCCAGGTACTGCAGATTAATTGCAAAAGAGAAACTAGCACTGGGCCTGTGTTCTTTTCTGACTCTTTACAAGCTTTCAAGAGACCCGGAGAGTGTTTTGGTTTTTTATTTGTTTTGTTTTTTCTCCTTGTTACTTACCTTAGAAGTATCAGGAAAACCAAGTCTGGTCTTCGCTCTTTTGCTGGAAGGCTCTTTGGAGGCCCCACAGGTTCGAAGTTCCTGAACCCTAAATGGAAAGCGTGACAGGATTTTGACTCTTTAACAAGGAAATTTTATTTCCTAACTGCTTATAAATTATTTGATTATCATACTTGTTAATAAAAAAAACCCCAAAGAGTTTTAAAATCTTCCTTACTAACTACTTCTGAAGGGATCGTCTCCCGGTCCTCCAGGTCTTTGGCCAACTTGGCACCCCTCCATATCCTTCCCCCAGGAGCAGTTTCTCTGTCTGTACTTTGAGCTGTCACCAGAAATATCCAGTTTTAAGTCAGTAGACCTTATGTAAAGTCTTTTCACATTCCACGATGATGCTGTCTGTGTGTCATAGCTCATCATGCAGCAACGTAAAGTCATTTGACTAATTTGCTTGGTTCATCGCCAGTAGTGTTGCTAACAATTAATGGAATAATAAAAATAACAGCTGTCTAATTCCCTCTAATCACATATGATTATTTTCTATACTTCATTTGCACGCTAGTAGGATTGCTTCACATGTTAAATTGTCTCTTTGCTACTCGCAACAAACAGGAAATCAGGCCAGGTGGTTGTTTAGGTCTTATAACATATTAATTGGGTTCACCTCACAGATTTTCTGTTGGCATTGGTCTCTCAATATACTCATTGAACTGATCACCTTCTCTAATATAAAACAAATGGATTGTTATAGCTTTGTTAATAATTAGTTAAGATAACGTTTGTATTTAAAATATGCAGCTCTGGGTGTGTGTGTGTGTGTGTGTGTGTGTGTGTGCGCATTATAGAATAAAAAGATAAAAGAAATTCCTTTACAATGTAACAAGTATTTGCAGCTAGCTTAGCCAGCTTGCTGTTGCTGTTACTCAGTTTAACTCCTAGGTGAAACACAGAGGCCTCATCTGCTATTTGACATGATTTAAAGGCTTAGGACTAAGTTATGGAAGACTATGACAATATTGTATACGGCAAACCCTTTTGTGATTTTCCATGTTGCTCCTCATGCTTGGGAAGAGGTCCCCCTAAACATCCACAAAGCACCTCATTATCCTCCTCCAAATGGCTCCATAAAACTCTCCCATGCTGTGAAGTCTACAACAAACTTGACAATGGTTAGGCTGCTGTGCCGATACCACTGCCTGTCATGCTGGCCAAGACTGTCTCCTTGTTTGTTTGTACTCCCACATGAGTCTGTATCCATCTGCTATCTCTTGCCTTATATTATTTTGTAACCTTTATGAGGCAAGGACCATCTTTTTCTCTATGTTTGTACAGTGCCAAACACAATGGGGTTCTGGTCCATGAAGTGGGCTCCTGTGGGAATACAAATAAATACATAAATAAATAATAATAAGGTTTCAACCTCATCTGAATGGTTTCATTTTTTAAAAAATGAGTTCATTAAAATTGACATGTTTCCCCAGAAAGTTTCCTTTTTGATGAAACAGCTGTTTTGAAAGGAAAAATGTTCCATCCAAAATTTTTGAATTAGTTTCTTTACTAATAAATTCCATATTTTCTGTAAAAAGCAACAGAGAGTCCTGTGGCACCTTTAAGACTAACAGATGTATTGGAGCATAAGCTTTCGTGGGTGAATGCCCACTTCCTCAGACGCATGGGCATTCACCCACGAAAGCTTATGCTCCAATACATCTGTTAGTTTTAAAGGTGCCACCGGACTCTCTGTTGCTTTTTACAGATCCAGACTAACACGGCTACCCCTCTGATTCTTGACATATTTTCTGTGTCATCATTACTGTATTAGAGAGAGGGCCTGAGACATAATGCCTTGCATCAGAAGACCGCTGTGAGGCCTGAGGCCTGAACTAAAGTAGTGGTCAAGCTTTGCTGATATAAAGCAAAGTTAGCAAAAGTCAGGCCCTGCCATGAAACACACCTGCTTGCAAGCTCATAGAACCTGGGAAGAACAGGGCTGGTATGGCAAAACCACACACATTCCTAAGAAGTGCTAGGCACAGGACACTCACCCAAACACGTTCCAGAAGGGTGGTACCAGAACACCCCACCTCACATATGGTACAAACAACGCCCCCCCAAATATAACAAGGACACACTTACTCCTCCTAAAGATAAGGTCAGGATGACAGTGTGATGAATAGAGATGTTTCGATCGAACTAACCACGTCAGAGGGTTAACAGGTAACTTGTTTGTATTGCTGTATAAAATGAAGTCTCAGAGGGAGTGTCTTTGGCCAGCCTAGGGGGGCAGTGGAAAGTCCCGCCACTGACTGAGCTGTGTCCATTGTCACGGGTATACATGTGCTAGTGTAACTGTAGATATTGATCCAGGGAGTTACGACCATGCTTCACTGGTGATAAACCTAGCCGGGGGTGCCTTTGGTGAAAACCGAGTCTGGATTTATTGGGAAGTTCGATCGAGGTCTGCTGTACCTGCTATCTGCACAGAGCTGGAACGGCAAACTGAGAGAACACACACACACACAGCCAAATATCTGACCACAATTACTACTGACAAGGACCTGCCTGAAGGAAATAACCATCTAAGGGTTAAATAGGATTTTTTCCATTGATGTCAGTGGGGCCAGGATTTCATCCCGGGTAAGCATCTACAGCTGACTGAAGTCAATGGAAAGAGTCCCTCTGACTTCAGTGGGCTTTGAACAGTGCCACATAGTGCAAAGCCAAATTCAGAGAACAGCTCTAGCTGGGATATGCCTTGGCAGCAGGGCCTGTGTTTAAGTATCTGTTGTACACGCTTGTTCCCAATGTTGTGTGTGTATCTACGGCATCGTCCTACTTTTAGGTATCCCACCCATTACAGAGTGGTCCAAAGAGTTTAACATTGAAAAATGACCTTAATCATATTGAGGATACTGTGAGCGTGAAAGGGAAGAGGACAGAGCTCCCCGGCCTCCCTCTGTGAGGAAATGTCTGACTCTATCTACCCATGTGGATGGAATGTGGAGGAGGGGTATGGGCAGGAGACAATGAGGGCAGGGTGCAATGACTGGGGGATAAGGGGGACAGGTGCCACTAACTCCTTATTGCCCCATGTACGTCCCCTTCTATGTGGCTGCAGGACAAATGGATTCTCACTGTGGGTCCCATCCTCCCAACTTTTTCTTTTTTTTGTTGCCTCACTTCTTGGTGTCTCAGGTAAATGTAACTAAAATCAATTGATATTATAGAGGGATATTTCTGTGCCTATAATAGGGCTGCCCTCATCCCCACCAGAACATACACACTCATATTTCAGCACTGCGATGTCACAACAACCTGCTTTTATTAATAGGGGAGATTCAATCTTTTATCAGTGATGGATGCTCTCCGTTTTGGATTTTTCCAGCACACATGGTTCTGTGAAACTTAAATGAACAGTGCTTCAGGCTTCTTTGAAGCAGGATCCAAGGATTTTAGAAGCGAGGGGATGTCACCCAGATTCCCAGAGATCCCGGCTAGACAATGAGCAGAGCTCTCAGTCATACGTTCTGCACAGAGATAAGAGATGATCAGATTCTTTTTTTGTATCCATAAATATGGGAAATTACAACAGTCAATTTCAGATTGAAAAGCACAGGAAGAATGATCCCATCCATGCAGATATTCCCGGTTAACATTTATATCCCCTGCTGCAACGTGGGTAGCATGGCCACTTCAGTCTAGGTCGCTGGTTCCCATTCTGCTGGCCTGAGGAGCTCCCAGCTTCATATTGCCTGTCTCCAAGGTCTCTCGCTGGTGTTTGACTCGCCGAACTGTACCTCTGGCACCTGTCCCTGCTGCAACATTCATTTGACCATGCTGGGCATCATGTACAACTTACGTTCCAACCATCTGACTTGGCCATGCCTCACTTTCCCCTGGAGAGAGGTGATTTATTCCCCTTTCTGAACCAAAAACTCCCCCTTCTATGTTAAACAAAAATGTCAATCAGGGGGAAAAAAACCATGGCTCTCTGGGCTGCTGCCTCTTCCTCAAGGCTGCACTCTGTTCATGTAGGGCTCCCAAACTGTCCCTTTCTCAGCTCCTCTCTGAGATCCTCCCAGGCTGCTTTTGCAGGCTTCATTCTTAAACCTTTTGGCAAGATTAGCCCTCCTGCCCTTTCCTTCCCTACTCCCCTCCTTGCCAGAGAGATTCCCAGCAACTCCTATTAACTTCCCTCAGACTGAGGAGAACAAGCCTTTAATACCTGGCGTGACAGATATTGCAACCATATGCAGTACCTTTGGGGACTATATTGTATTAAGATGATGTATCACTGTGGGACAGGGATTATATGCAACTCCGGGAAGGGGGTGGGTTATCACAGCTCCCCCGGGAAACAAAAACAGTGGGGGTAATTAAGGTGAATCACTTGAGCTGTAAACACCACCAGAAAGGCACCACCTCTGGGAAGGCTCACACCTACTGGTTAAAATGGGGTTTTCCAGAGACCAAGAGAAACATAAAGGGCTTTTGATATAAAAAGGCTGGATTTAAACTGAATCAGGATGTTCTTTCTGGTCCAGCAAACGGACAGGACCTTCTGTCTAAGTGGCCCCAACCCTTGCAAAAGGATTGGATAAAGTTTGGCCTAGTAGGGCCACATAAGACTCCTGTTATGTTTAGTGTGGGTTTGAATCTGTTCATTGTTTTTTATCTGTTTTCTTTGTAATGCTTTTACCTTAAGAGTAAATGTGCTTGCTTAGGAAGAGTTGGGTGGTAACTTGAAACTGCTGGCAATACACTGTTCATTGCCCTCAGACAGAAAGCAAAGCCCAGCCACTGGCTTTTAGGTAGTCTGGCTTGTTGGGCATATCGCAGTGTATGGCAGGAAGTTGTGCAGCCTTAAATCCCCACCACCACCCCACCCCTTGGTCAGGGGAGTGGGACAAGTGTCCCTGCCCAAAGACAGGGGATGGCTGGAGACCTGAGACCTGACTGAGCAACCCTAGAGTGGATCACTGAGCTGGGGAAACAGGTGCAGTTACCCTGAAACTGTGACACTAACGCATGCGTTGTTAGCACCTACAGCTCCCATGATTGCTGGTTTACAAGTCCCAGAAGCCTTCTATTTGACAGAGGCCATGTCCCAAGCATGAGCTGAACTTGTGTCAAACACTTTAAAAAACCAGCTGTGGCTGAACTAATTTTGCTCCAACACTCCAAACAATTCCACTTTGACCATAGACTGAGGTAGATACACTGGAGGGTAGGGAAAGGGTCCAGAGTAACCTAGACAAATTGGAGGATTAGGCCAAAAGAAATCTGATGAGGTTCAACAAGGACAAGTGCAGAGTCCTGCACTTTAGACGGAAGAATCCCATGCACTGCTACAGGCTGGGAACCGACTGGCTAAGAAACAGTTCTGCAGAAAAGGACCTGGGGATTACAGTGACTGAGAATCTGGATATGAGTCAACAGTGTGCTCTTGTTGCCAAGAAGGCTAATGGCATATTGGGCTGTATTAGTAGGAGCATTGCCAGCAGATCGAGGGAAGTGATTATTCCCCTCTATTCGACACTGGTGAGGCCACATATGGAGTATTGCATCTAGTTTTGGGCCTTCCATTATAGAAAAGATGTGGACAAATTGGAGAGAGTCCAGCGGAGGGCAACGAAAATGATTAGGGGGCTGGAGCACATGACTTATGAGGAGATGCTGAGGGAATTGGGCTTATTTAGTCTGCAGAAGAGAAGCGTGAGGCGGGATTTGATAGCAGCCTTCAATTCCCTGAAGGGGGGTTCCAGAGAGGATGGAGCTAGGCTGTTGTCAGTGGTGGCGAGAAATGGTCTCAAGTTGGAGTGGGGGAGGTCTAGGTTGGGTATTAGGAAACACTATTTCACTAGGAGGGTGGTGAAGCACTGGAATGGGTTACCTAGGGAGGTGGTGGAATCTCCATCTTTAGAGGTTTTTAAGGCCCGGCTTGACAAAGCCCTGTCTGGGATGATTTAGTTGGTATTGGTCCTGCTTTGAGCAGAGGGTTGGACTAGATGACCTCCTGAGGTCTCTTTCAACCCTAATCTTCTATGCTTCTATGATTCTACGACTGAGCATGGAATATTCCTGCCAAAGAGAGACCTTTGCAGAATTGGATAGGTTTGTGCAAAGAAGGGGTTATAATGAAAAGAGATTGAGAGCTGTTCCTATGGTGAGTGCTACCAAGATATTGCTATAACTGAACCTGCAAGTGACTGAAAATAGGATTCATCTTTCAGGGATTGGGAAAATGACATATAAAGGTCCTGAAATATTGGAAAAGCACGAGCCTCAACCAGGAGCCAACACAGGACCTGTTATTCCAGTTGGAATTGTTATGCTGGAGATTGTTAGTGGCTGCTACAAGGAATCAATGACCTCACTGAAGCTGATGGGCATGCTTTCCACCCTTCATTCTGTCTCAGTGGAAGATGTAATTAAGCTATTTTGTGCAGTAGAATAGCTGAAACAATAGAAGCCACTGCTCAAGGAACTGGCCACAGGGAAAGCCTGAGCAAGAACGAACTCAAGGAAGAATAAGAATGGTTTCCCTGAGAACTGATTGCAAGCACAGGGGTCAAGTATCAGAGGGGTAGCCNGAAAACTCATGCTGCAAAACGTCTGTTAGTCTATAAGGTGCCACAGGATTCTTTGCTGCAAGCACAGGGGCTACAGCATTGATTGCACTGCAGCTGTGTGTGTCAAAAGTAGAAAGCCAGCAGAAGGCAAAGACAAAGGCTCAGGGAAAGCAGCAGAAAGCCTGAGAAGCTGCTGGTAGTGTGGCCCTGGGATGGGACAGAGACAGATTTCCTTGGGACTCAGGACTGTTTGGAAATCAGGCTTGGATTTCAGAACAAAGAAACTGCTTCCTGTTGTTTGTTCCTATTGTGTTCAGGCAAATAGGACTTTGGGTATGGCTACACTTCAATGTAAACCCAGGGTTGGTGGAACTCGAGTCAGCAGACTCCGGGTTTGAGAACCCAGGGCTTGAGCATTTACACTGATTGCTGACACTAGGTTGAGAATTTTTTAACCTGGGCCCCACCCCAGGGTTCCAGCATCTGCACTGCAATACACAGGCCTGAGTCAAACCAAACATATCCCAGATTTCCAAGCATGCTCCTGATATGTGGCCACTCTAGTCGTTTGTGCGTGTTGCAGTGAGAGAAAACCTGATGGTTCAGTACATCCCATGTAGTTTGAGCAGCCCACCAACACCTCCTGCAGAGCCATCTTTTTGGTCCTCCCAGCACCCAGAGCCAGCAATGTGGAGAAGGCACCATTTGAAGAACTTCCCTCACTTGCGCTTTCACTCCTGCTTAAGGAAACGGGCAGCGTTTCCGTGAGACTCGGGTGGACAGTCCAGTGGAGTTTTCTGACCCATTGAAGGCTCCTGACAGAGATAATGATGGAGCAGGAAGAGGACACAGATATAACAGACTCGATGCTGCTTATGACACTTGGTGTAGCCACTGACGCCCCCTATGTAGACCGGCGCTTCTGGAGTAGGACCACAAACCCTGACTGGTGGGATCTATAGCAAAGGGGCATGGCCTCCCTCAGAGACCGACAGCGAGGGAGAGCCAGTNGAGCTGCAGCTCTGTTGAGGAGGAGCCGCCGAGGGAGGCAGACGCTTCCAGCCCGCTGCTGGAGCCGTAACCCGAGGAGACCGCCCAGGTACCAGGACTGCCTGACACGCACGACACCGAGGAGTTGCTGGGAGTGCCGCTCGCAGTGTACCCCGGGGAGATGGAGGACAACCCTTGGATGCAGGTAAACCCGAGGGGGAGGATCGGAAGCAGCCCAGGGGAACCAGACTATTGTCTGGCTCTCGTGCCACTGGAGACACGGTCAGCGTGTTGCGGCTGGATCCCCGCCGACCCAGAGGCAGACCACTCTGCTGCTGTTAGGGCCCTGGGCTGGGACGCGGTGGAGTTGGGCGGGCCTGCATCCCCCCTGCCACCCCACCCCTGGGGTGGCAGTACTCCCCTTCCTTAGGCCAGGAGGCCTGCGCTCATTGGACACCCCTTGCCTGAGCCCCATAGATTGTGCTGGGTGCTCAACCCCTGCTGGC